>CM057812.1:27068994-27496494 GCA_030067965.1 Latrodectus elegans
AATTGATGAAATGTTATACAATTCTGTAAATCAGTTGACATAATGTGCTTGTTTATGTTGACAGACATTGTTTTTTCTTAAGATCACTTATCTGTACATTCATTATCTACAAATCCTTTTTTTTTGGAGTTTCACTCTCGATAAATGTTTAATCGATGGGAGAGCTATCAAGAAATACCGAATTAACCAATTGCTGAAGGTTTTTTTCTCCTTTTACTAATTTGCTTTAAAACTGCGAAGAATTCGAACCGAGTTGATTAGATTGCTGGAGTTCCTCTCTAGGGAGTAATTACATGTACGCAAAGTTTTTCTTTAGATTGTTTAGATTAATTCTTATGTTAAGATGGAATTAAATCCATCTTGATTTAATACTGAGAAGAACATGCAGAAAAATATGTATAAAAAATAAAACGAAGAGATTGTTGTCTTATAACACCAAAAAAATGAAAAGAAAAAAAAGATTCAATTTAAGTGAAGTGGTTAAATGGAAAGATAAAGAAATGTTAGTGGACAAAAGCTTAGTATTTTTGGATGCGTATTGTGTTATCAGATTTCTAAGGAGGATAAATCCCTTTATCTAGGTTTCACAGAAGGGAAAGCTGACACAAAAAGTATCTCTCAATAAAAAATACTAAAGAAGAGTAAGAACGTTTTGATATCTGTTTGTTGACTTTATTTTTATGATTAGATAAAAATGGTGGAAGAAAATCTTTTTTTTCTGCTCAAAATGTTTTACCATTCACAAAATTGCTACCGTTAGTGACGGACTATAAAATGTTGAAGAAAAAAAGAACTAAATTAATATTGTTTTTAGAAAACACAGTTTACCCTGATTAATAAAAATTTCAGTGATAATTTGAAAAGAAATTACAATTAAATGGGTAAATCAAATAGATTTAATCGATTTTATATGCATGTGGTTGTTGACTATAGTTTTATGATTACACTGAAATGGCAAAAGCAATAAACTTTTTCTTTATGTTCAAAATAATGTGTTATCATATATATATATACATATATATATATATAGATACATACATACATACATACATACATACATATATATATATATATATATATATATATATATATATATATATATATATATATATATATATATAGATACATACATACATACATACATACATATATATATATATATTTATTTATATCACACAGTAATGGAGTAATGGTATAATATTAAGCATGAAATATTATACTCTTTTTCTATTTACTCCTTTGGGTATACAATACATGCATTACATTATCTCGCTCATTGTGTTTATTTCTTTGCTTCGTTTACAATTGTAAATGAAAAAGCCAAAAGAAACAGTTTTTTAGTTTTATCTCTTTGTGAATTGAAAGATAAACGTAAGTAAAAAGGAAAACATTATTGGCTTTATATAATAAGAAGGAGTAATGAAATTCTCAAAAGGCCGAGTCTTCTTTCTTTGTTTTAACAAAGGAAACGGAAGAATCTGATTTTTACATTTGTATTCCAATCGTAATTACTATAACTAAAAGAAACATAGAAATGTAATGGTTTTGATTCATGAAAAAAATGTTTAATTTAAAAAATTGTAATGCAAAAACTATCCAATTACTTCAATGGCTTAGAAGGAAAAACATATTACAGAATGCGTTAAAAAGAAGAAGAAGAAAAAAAAAGCACAATATTCACTTTAAAAATTGCCCATGAAAATGCTGTTAATATTTTTACTTATTTTTTACTGTATGTTACAATTTTTATTTTTAGAAAGACATCAATGCTAAAAATGTTATAATTTAATTTTGTTTTAAAAAAATATAAAACTTTCATGTTGTGCTTTATTTGAAAATAAATTATATTCGCGTCGAAAATGTGTCACATTTTATATTTGATTTGAATATGTTATATGGGTTATATTAGATTTCAATCATGAAAAGGCGTGGTCTTTTACAACCATTGCTTTCGGCATATAAAATAATTATGTCACCTATTTTTCGAATCTCATTAATTATAAATCACGTGACAAAGAACTGACGTTTAAAAAATGTAAAAGTTTGTGTGTGAAGTGAGGAAATAGAATTCAGTAATTTTGAAAGTCTGAGAATAAAATATTGAAGATTGATTGGAAAAAAAAAATTGAATATTCTGTTTAATATTTATTAAAAAAATCATTTTAAAATTATAAAAATGATTTGCATATTTAGAATTTGAAATATATTGTAATACATAAATTAAAATAAAATTGTGAGACTAAATAAATGATTATAATATTATTTTAACGATTTTAATTGTCAGAAAATTTGTTAATTAACGAAATCAACGAGAAAATTTCTTTATTTTAACTATGCATACAACATTTGGTATGAACGGTTTTTTAAAAAATTCTAAACTGTATTCTGATTATTCATATTTCTATAGGAAAAATATGCACGCTTCATTTTAAAAATGCTGTTACGAAAATCACATTGGTAATTCAAACGAATTACAAACAGTTTATTTATATATAAAGAAAAAAACATTTTTTAGCTTAATATTATATCATTACTTTGCTTAACACTTTATCACTAATAACTAATTTTGTAAAATGAATTATATTTATAAGAGTTCTGATGTTTTTAGTATTAAGATTTTCATCTCAATTTCAAAATCATAAGATCTTATAAAGGTCATCATATTATCTGGAGACATAATTTCCGGATAAGATACATTATAGTAAACTGTATTGAAAATATTTATGATTTCTTTTTGCTTAACAAATAAAAAAATGTTCGATTAATGACTATAACACTTGCATATGATAAATGGTTTTTAGGTTTTTCCCCCACAAAAATGAATTTTAATGACTTTTGTTCGAGTATAAAAGATAGATGTGAGTAAAAAGAGATGCACATGGATTTAATCACAGACTAATAAATATTTTTTACCTCTCTTTTGCTTCAAATAAATTATTAACGGACTTAAAACTATTTAAAGAAGTATTTAATTTAATTCAATAATAAATGTGTGTGTTTGTGTGATTTTAAAATACTTAAAAGATTTTCATATATTGGTTTTTTGAATAAAGCGTTTTATCTAATGGCCTGTAATTTTGGTAAATAAAAAAACATAATTATAAGAAAAAATTATGTTATGCTATAAAGCACTTTAAGTTTTTGGTATTTCTCTTAAAATCTTTTATTTCAGAAAAATTCACCTATTTTGAATAAAATGTTTTTAATTTCTTATTCAAAGTCTCTTTTAAACACTGCTATTTTGATTAAAATATAGAAATAATTTTTATACAGTTAATTTATCCTTCAATGTTGTACTTTAACTTTACTAAAGTGAACAATTTATGCATTATTTGGTCAGTTTCTGTAATTAGTAAATAGATTTGTTTTTTTGTATAAAGTATGATCTAGATGTGTGTGTGTGGGTGTAAGATTAAAAATTTTTTTAGCAAAAAAAAAACCATTAAAGGAATGAATTTTTTTTAAACAAATAAGAAAAATTCTAGATTTAAAACGAAAGAAATTACTCTATTTGTACAAAGAAACTCATCTGGATGCTTAAGCAAATGTTTTGATAGCAATTAACGGTTTCGGAAATAGGTAAAAAGTTAATAAATAGAAGATATTCTATAGTAATTTATTCATGGTTCAGAAAATGTTTTCATGCAAATTAATTATTCCAGAAGTATTTTAATCAAAAGTAAAATCCCTTAAGTGTTTCCATAAATGCGGCAAAGTAAAATATTTAGAAAACAAGGTGGGAGAAGTTAAAAGAAAAATCATTTCCCTCAGGTTTTCTGAAACTTTAAGAAGCGTGCTCATATTTCCTTTCCCGTCAATATAACTTTACTTTTTTTGTGAATCGATGCTAATATGCGTTCTTATTTATTTTCGGTGGTTTGGGGACGTGCTTCTGGAATAGTTATATATTTCTTGCTTCAGTCTCTCTTGAGAAATCTTATTCAGAAAAATATTCAGCGGATATTTGTTTTCGTCCCCTTCTACTCCTACTACGTTCTCTTCCCCCCATCCTCTTGTGTTTCACTTCACTTCAGCTCCAGAAAACTTTACCCTACAGAATGGAGTTTCCCCCTGTCCTCTCCTATATCAGAGGTTGTGCTTCGTATTCGTACGGAACGTTCGTATTTCAGTACGTCTTTCATCCACCACCCCAACTCTATCCCAAAATGAGGGGGGAACGAAGAAATAAAACACAAAAATAAATTCTTTGCTGAATCAAGACATCGAGAAATTGAATCTCCTTTGCTGAAAAAAAAAATGCCCGAAGCGAAAAAAAGGCACTTTTTTCTTCTTTCTGTGCGTGTACTTTGCCTGCCTGTTCCGACTTTTTCTGAAGAAACTCATCAACTTTGAAACTTTTGCAATTAAAGTTTTATACAAAACAGCGGCTGCTTTTACTATTAAAAAGAAGGAATCTGAAAGCATTGTGTGAAATTGCATTTTGGCTTATAATCTTTAAGTTATTGCCCTATTCATCAGTGTAACAAATGGGCATATATTCTAGTGGAATGTCGTACAAGTCTTGAAGTTCTTCTTAAAACTGAATTTTGTATTAGAGACACGCTTCTTAACTCAAAAAAGATTTGATTTTCCAAAGCCAAATGGTTCTTAATTTGACTTTTATTAGTAATTGTCAATGCATTTGATTGTTTATATTTTGAAGAGATGCACGAAAGATGGAGGTAAAAATATTCCTTTGAAATATTTCATAATGAGATAAATTGTAAATAAATACAATTAATTGTATAAATACAATTGTAAATAAATATAATTAAAAACGAAAACCTGGTTGCATGAAAGATTTAATAAACATTTATATAGGTATATAGAGAGAATTAGATAACGGTGTTGTAAAATTTAATACATAGTTGCGAATATATTGTTTCTGAGTTTCGATATTTATGTATGATAGAGTGTACGATATAATTATTTTCATGCACAGAACATTAGCTTATTATAAAAAACTGAAGTTTTATTCTTAAAAATATTTTATATGAGAAAAAAATAGGTTAATATGTTTCTCAATGAAGTAAAACAAAATAAAGTGCTTAAAAAATTAGCTTCTTTTATAAACTTTAAAGCTACTGCTATAGAGATTTCAACTATTTTATACTTAACCTACTTTCATTTGTTAATATTAAAATAATTAGAATAAGTTGAGAGTTGAGATTTAAAATTTAGGAGTTTAAATAAAAATTGAAGAATTCTTATTATATATAAAGTTTAACATTGGTATTATGAAATTAAATTAAATTTACCTATGGGTAACTAATATTGTATAATATTAATTAAATGGCATATAAAGTATTTTTCACACAGTTTTATGTTAATTAAGGCTTCAAATTTTTTTCAGTTTAATAAGTTTTATTTTATTAGATTACAATCTTTTTTTATTAGTTTTACTTTATTTAAAACTGTTATTCATTTTTCAGGTATATTGACCGTTATAATTTCATTTCAATAAAAATTGAAGCATTTTATAATCTTGAGTTTGAAAAATACTACCAATGATGATATCCTACAGTGTTCTATTATTTTTAAAGGATTTGAGTGTTTTGATTTTTACTCAGCTTTTCAAGTGGTTAAAATCAAAAAGAATTATTCTTACAGCTTAAAACCCAAGTGACATTAGCTTACAATGTAATGAAAAATTATTTTATGAAGTGGGTGATTATCTCATAGAAATACAAGGCAAACAAGAAAGCTTTTTCTTGTTTACCTTGTATTTTTATGAGATAATCACCCAATTTTTAATGACTCAAAAGAACAAGAACTTCAGAAAAGGTAGCCTATTGTCAGTCCTCGAATTAATCAAAATCGGCATCCAACTTTTTCTGCCAAAATGTTTTCATTCGGGCAAAGTCCTTATGATAAAGTTCGGGGGTTTTAGATGCAAATAAGTCCGTAAATGCTAGGCGCAAGTCTGCTTCATTGGTGAAGAATTTTCCTCGAAGGTGATTTTTTGGGAATGGAAGAGAAGGTAACCTGATGGTGCAATGTCAGGTGTGACAGAAGGATGGCATATATTCTCCTAACCTAGTCGCTGTTGGGTATACCTGGCCACTCGCGAAACACTTGTATTATCGATCAAGAACAGTTCATCCTTGCAGTTAGTGCTGATTCTTTCTGCTGCAATGCCTGTTTCTCACTTTCCAATTGCTGTTACTACAGGTCCGAAGTGACCATTTGAGCATTTGGTAACAGATCATAGTAAACCACTTGACGACTAGCTTTCCCAGACACCAGCTTCATCACAAAGGTAAAAATCCCCCGACCTGAATTTGTGAAACGAATGCCTCGTTTTACGTTCATCCACAGATTCACAGCATTATCTCCAAACTCTTGCGATATTCAGCGACTTGATGCAGCATCTGATAAGCCCACTTTGAAATCGTAAAGCAAATTTTATAATGATTGATATTCCTACTCTCGACTTATTAGTGTCTCAACCATGTCATACACTATTTTGCATACTTATTCTCACTTTGTTAAATGGCAACGCGAGAACGGCAAGAGCTTTTTACTTTACCTTATAGTTCACACAGTCAGGATTGATTTGGAAACTGATCATGTATTTTCAAAGAATACAACAGTGATATATATTTTATCTAACATTATATTTAAATTTATCTTTATCTAAATCATTTTAGAATGCAATCAAATATGATAATGAATATATAGCATACATACTTTCTTTGAAGCATTTCTTATTATTTCTTCCATTAAGTTTACCATGTTTTTTTTTTAGTAGATTTTATTTCCGTTATTTTTATTATTATATCAATAGCATAAGTTTTATGCTGCTGACATTATTTCATTTCTGTCAAAAAATGGAATACTTTTAGATTAAATAATAAATTGCAGATTAAATAAAGAGTTCTGTAAAACATTCACACACTCTTATAAATATTTTTATCAGATTAAAAGTGATCATTAACAAATTTGTATTGTGATATAAAAATTTTTCTTGACATTCTACTGGTTGGTTGTTAAAATAAAAATAGTGTTTTGGTTTTCTTCAAGTTACTTTATCCAGATTGCTGCCTTTGAATTTTCAGGTTTCAATTGCTACACGTAAGAAAAACCACCATATGAATGTACACAGGAAAATTTCTGAATATTCAATCTGTAGATCTAAAAAATGGTTTTTATGTACATATTTTTGATACTCTGTAACAAAAATCAAGTTTACACTCATGATTATGTGTCTTAATATCTATGTATCAACTTACAGGATTATTTTCATTAAATAGTTTTTGCTTACAACTATAAGTACTTATTATTTAAATATAATTTTTAAGTAGAATAGATTCTTATGGATTTTTCATAGTTTATTCATGGTATGAAGATAAAAGATGTTAGTATCCTGGCAATAAAACAAAGAAAACTAAATCTGTGAATGAAAAGTACTTTTAAAAAATTTGCGTAATGTATACAGAGGAAACTTTTTTTATGAAAGTTTTCCTTCAAAGACTATTTACTGAGACAAAGTTATTTTTGTGAAATATTTCCACAAAAAAGTAACACAAAACAAACGGTAATACTTTATAAAAATTAACGATTAATATAAGCACAACCAATATTTAAACATACCAATGAAATTATAAATTAATTGAAAAATAAGAAATATTAAAGATTAGAATAGATTTTGAAATTTAGATAACTTTTAAATATCAAACTTGAAGGATTAAAATTTATAATTATTAGTATATTTTATTATAAAATTTCACTAAATATTCAAGTTAAAGTTTTCTAAGTAGGGGCTTTTATTTATTTTGATAGCACACGCCATGAAACATATTTGAAATTATTAGAAGATGCATTTTATCATAAAATTATGATGCATTCTATTTCTTTTGTTAATATCCATCATGTTTATTATCAGTTTAAACATACTTTTGTTTGACAAAATTTATGACAAATGCGTAAATATAGAAACGTTTACACACACACACATATACATATATATATACATATACATACATTCATATATATATATATAATATTTACATATATATATATATATATATATATATATATATATATATATATATATATATATATATATTCTAAAATGGCTTTATTTAATAATTTAGAAAAATAATCATTTTGTCATTGACAGCCAAGTGATTATTAGTATGCTAAAATTGGATATATATCATCAGATTTATGTTTTTGGTAAAAATCATGGTAATACTATTATCTAAAATTGATGGCTCCTGCAATGTTAATGCAGAATAACTGAGCAGTAGTTTTCTATCACAGCTACAAATTTAAATAGAACTTTTAGTGTAAAGAAGATTAAAAATACAAAAAAAGCCAATATAAACATAAAATTGGTTTACTTTTACGTTTAACTTAAGCTACTGCTAATTAAAAACTGAGTTAAGTAGTGTTAAATCTCAGCAAATTGACAAGATGTTATATTATTCTTTATTTTAATTGTATCTGTTTTTAACTAGTTTTTCTCTCAGTAATACTTCTACTTTAAATATAAATAATTTATCATTACTTACATGTATATTAACTTACCTTTTATTCGTCAAAGTTAAGATTTTCCTTAAAAGGAAGTTAAAGCCTTTTTCTTTGTCTGCTGAAAAGAATTAAAATAGTTCTTTTCATGACTTCTAATTGAAGGTATTCCGAAACGCTTTAAAAGTGTAATCTTTGTGGATTTAATGGAAGTCAGATACGTTACAATAGTGAAGGTTTGTCAACTAAGAATAAAATTTTCTTTAATTTAGAGGAGAATAATGGGTTCTTAGAAAACACACTTGGGAAAAGAATAAATTTTAATGTTACCCTTTATTCATGTTTGTTTTTCCCTGTCAGAAGTTTAGGATGAATTTACCTATTTAAGTTCCTCGAGGATGGTTTACTCAGGGTTACGTTTAAAATTTAAATCTTTAACGAACTTATTTTTTGTAAGGAAATGAAATGCGGAACATGTTGAAATAAACAATAATTAATGACTCAAAGATCCCTTTTTACAAAGTGGTTTGGTAGTGCTTACTATAACACTAATTCTGTGAAAGTTTTTGTGAATGAATGATAAAAAAAATTATATTTTATTAACAATATTATAATTTCTCAAGCATCAATATTATTTAAATTAAAATGCAGCTAACTTTTTTATTATGATCGTCTAGTATAAATATATTCATGTGAAATAATTTCAGCTAAATTATATTAAAAATATATTGCATAACATAAGGGATTGAATATATTGCATAACATAATTGAAATTACGATTTCTGGGGATTGAAACTATGATTATTTTTATGGTTAAGTAAACCCCAAATGGCTTATATATTTTTTTTTGTATTAAGAATTTAATAGAGATAAATTATTGTTGTGAACTTACGTTAATAAAGTTAAATAACTTACATAAGGATTATAATTTATATTAATAAAAACAGGGTTATAAAAATTACATATTTCAGGCATTTTTTGTTTCAAAACTGATATTGTTGTAAAGCATACAATTCATTTCACTGTTAATCTGAAATAAAATGTGTTTACTAATGACTCATCATTGATACCAAAAAATGTTTAAACTGTTATCTGTACATACATAATCGAAAGATAAATGCGAGACAGTAAAATCATTGTTAAATAACGATATATATATATATATATATATATATATATATATATATATATATATATATATAATTCTGATAAAAAAATTATTCTTTCTGTAGAGAATATGGTGTAAACAATTGTTATATTCTTATCAAGATCTCAAATGATTAAATTATTGTATTTTAAAGAATTATTTGGATTCTTGATATTTTATGCTTCATAAAAACAAACTTAATCTATTTTTAGTTATCAGAATTTCTCATAATTTTAGCTATTATTTTTTTATGGAACAATAGAAAATTGATAATTTTCTAGAAAGGTGAAATGAGAATATAATATTTATTTTTTTTTAAAAAAAAGTTCTGTAATAATTTTGCGAAGATTTTTTCATTGAAATTATTAAATGACTTTAAGCGGAAATTTTATTCAGAACGTGAAAAATCACCTTAGTTACAAAATGCTATTTTTGATTGAGATAAAAGATTAATTAAATTTGAAGGTTACTTTAATCACAAAATATTTTTGTTTTCGCTGCTATTGTTTAGAAAAAATATATAAGGGCAGAAAAAATCAAAAATATACATAAATCAAGAGTAGATAACATAAAACTATTTTTCGAGGAGAGATAAATACCGTCCAATTTTTTTTGGGATCAATTAGTTTACATTATTATTGATTTTTTCACAATTAATTAGCATTTAATTTTTGATAGTTTTATAGTTACTATAATTAATTAAGGAATTTCTACACATTTTTTTCAAAGTTTACTTTTCTGTGAGAATGAAAATTAATATTAAAGGTTTGAATATAAATTTTTTCTTTCCCTTTTTGCAAACCTGAATACTTTTATTTTAATTTCTTCCATTTTACCTATTAAAACGTTTTAAGCATTATTTTGCTGTACTCATTTTATTTGTTTTCTTTTGAAATCTTGTCTGAAATCTTATTTTGTTTTTTAAAGTGCTAGTTATTACATACGAAAAGGAAAAAAAAATCCATAGTATTATATAACTTAACTTCATAAAAATGTCGGAAACATATGTACAGTAAATAATTTTTTTTAAACTCATTTCTGCATTTGAAATTATTATTGCGGGAATTCAGGTTGAATGTTATTTTGCTTGTAACATAACGGAAGAAGAAAAATATTTTATTTTGAGATTTTGGTGTTAATATGTATATTTTTCCGCTTTATTTAAATTCTTCTTCTGATTATTAAGGGTTTAAACACCTTCTCTTTCTGTTTATTTGATTGTTATGAATTTCTAATACAAAATATCACATTTTAAAATTTAGATAGTTAGATTTCTTATAAAAATATAAATGGTTAGATATCTGATTTTAAAGTGGTCAATATTATGATATCCGCTAAAATATGATAAAGAAATCTGCGAAGCTGTTAATTTCTAATAAAAGTTAATATTCACAAGATTCATGTGTTATAGTTTCTATGTATGTGAAATTATTCGTGCCAAAATAATCTAATGTATTTATATGTGAAAATGTTACAAAGTTTATTATCTTATTATTTCAAAGATATTCAAAATATTTATGATATACACAATATTTTTCTCATAAAAAATTCCTATAAATTGTAATAATATTATAACTTAATTTTTCTTGTGAATGAAAGAAAACCTCCAATTTTGTGAGTAATATTTTATGAAATATATATATATATATGTATATGTGTGTGTGTGTGTATGTATGTATATGTATATATGTATATGTATATATATTTATTATATGTATGTATATATATTTATTATATGTATATGTATATATATATTTATTTTTATTTCAAAGTTTAAATTTTTTTATAAAAATTAAACTTGCAAAATAACGCTTACTTCTACCCCAATTATTCCAAATATAAAATAAATGCTCATACCTGCTTATCTGATACCCCAAGAAAGTGACACATTATACTCATGAATTTTACATGATGTAAAATATTTAAATATTCGATGTATTCATGTGAAGTTGGTGGTGGTAGTGATACCTTCAATTTATTTGATTAAAAAAAACTATACAATAGGTTGAAGTTTTCATACATAAATTACTTTTAAACATTTTTGACTTGATGAAAGTTGTTGTTATTGCCTCTAAAAGTGAGATATACTTATTAGCATATCTTTTGTTTCTGACTTAGATAAAAGTCAAATTTCATCCTATCGGGGATGTAGTTTATTGTATGATATTATTGATAGTTGATTTTATCTGCAGAATTTGGAATCAATATATTGAGAAAAACTCACAGGAAAAGTCATGTTGGACCTTAACAGTCCCTTACCGTTATAACCAGGAAGATGGACATATAGCCCGTATGAGTTTAGTGAAATATGTAGCCTCATTAAAAGGTTTCAGTTAGCAAATAGGGTCATTTAGAAGACTGCAAGCATTTGCAAGAGTATTTTGGCAAAATTGGCATCAGAATGGACTGCCATCTCTGCAATAATAACTTACATTATCCTTGATATTATATCAAAGAAAAGTGGTTACTGAATGGTACAGTCAGTGACGATGAAGGAATGACATGGCGTCATGCTTTCAGAAGGATCCTGGTTTTGTTTACATCCTCATGACTGTCATGTTGTATTTGGCGGTATCATAGACAATACCCATTGCCAGTGTTCATTCGAGATCATTATACTAATTTTCCTGAATTACAGAATCATGTACCATTTTTATATATGCTTTGGTTAATTTTTGTTTGTAATGATAGTATTTTGTACAGTACCTGTCATATTTCTTCTGTGATAAAATTGTCTATGTCTATACTTGATATTCGAGCCGGTTCTGGGAAATACTGTATTTCGAGCTTAAGCATATTGTCAATACTGTAAGAGCATTTCTTGATGCAGAAAGTTTTCTACTTCTGCCCCGGCTAGCAGGAACACCATAAGATTCATCATAGAAAACATCTGGTCAATAGTTGCTGAGTTACTGGCTTGTTATCACATATCTTCCAAAATTATCAATGAACTATAACATCGTGTTGAAAATGTATGGGTAACTATACTTGCACAAATCATTTAATATCTGTTTGACTTGATACTTAGTGAACAAATTTTAACAATACTTCCAGAAATGATTGCACTATGTATTGAAACTATCCATACTTATACAAACAAAAGCCATGCTTCAAAGCCAAAATGATTCTTGAGAATTTAATTACATTTAATATATTTTTCAAATAAATATTTCATTATTTGTATCTCTGAGTACATACTTTTATCTATGTCAATCAATTTCTTTATCTACATTTTGTCTATATAACTTACTGATAATTGTAATTATTTTATATTTTCATTGTGAAATATGTAAGTTTACTTACACACACACACACACACACACACACACACACACACACACACACACACACACACACACACACACACACACACACACACACACACACACATACACACACACCAAGAGATGTTGCCAAGATGACGTATTGTAACGTACGCGATGACGTATTGTAACGTACGCGATGACGTAAATACTAGAGTTGCCAAAATAAAATTTCCTGTATAATTATTATAGGTCTCCATATCTATAAGGAATTAAAGACAGGTTGACAGATGTATAAGAAAATCCGCTAAATATCATCTACTCAGAATTTGGCAACCAATATATATATATGCAGAGAGAAAGAGAGAGAGAAAGATTAAAATTCCGTTATCCATATTTAATATTTTATTGTTACTTCACAGAATTGCCCCTTAATAGGAGTATATATTATATATTGACACATGAAGGTTTTCATGCAAGAAATAAGTAATAAATACTTGAATAGGAAAACTAAATTTCTCTCTCTATATATATATACACACATTGACGCACATAAATCCAACTGTATATGTATCATTCCACATATGTATGTGCGTGCCCAAAATAACACTGCAATATTTCTTTTAAGTAACTCGCAAACTTTTTCCTGGCCACAGAGTCTAGAAAGAATCAAATGGAATAACAAGAAAAACGTAAAATAAATCACACAATCCATCAATATAAAACCATATTCCCAAGTGAAATAAGGGCTGTGGAAGTAAGGAGGGAAAAAAAACAGTAAACCAAAGTATATCGATTCGGAAGAAACATATTTTAAGATATCCTGTTTTCTTTTAAAGCCAGCGAGCGGGAGAGGAAAATGAAGTAAAATAAGATGGAGCGGTTTCCTCCGAGAAAGGAAAGGTATCTATGTGAAGAAATATTGTCGTCCTCAGCTTCAAAGATATGAAGTCCAACACCTTAAGTGTCTCTTCTCACTTCTAGATCCCATATCCATGCAGCTCTCTTCTTGAGAATGGATGGCAGAACTATCTTCTGAACGATATGCTTTCAAGAATGCTGTACTTGTAGAATATTGAGAGTTTTATTCAAAGGTTTTTAGCTATTTCATTTCAAATCAGATTAAAATGTCATTTAAAGGGTAGAAAGGGTAGATATTAAAGCTAAATTACAGAGTTAAATACTGACAGTCATATAAATAAATAATACATACATATATATATATATATATATATATATATATATATATATATATATATATATATATATATATATATATATATATATATATATATATATATATATATATATATATATATATATATATATATATATATATATATATATATATATATATATATATATATATATATATATACGTATACATACATATATATATATATATACGCACGCACACACACATGCAAGTGTTTATTAAAGCAATGAAATTTTGGTTTGACATAAAAGTTTTTGAACACTCAAAGTTAAGTCTATTAGAAAAATACTTTGAAAAGATTATCATATTATCTCTCTCAAGTTATAGATAATACATTTAGATAAGATTTTACAGGAAAATTATGATAAATATATCAACAAGCTTAAGCTATACATTTAATGTTTTTTGTAAAATTATGCAATGATGAAAAAAAATGAAATTTGAAAATGGTTATCGTAATAATTTTTTTATAATTTAAATATTGGTATATTGACATTGTATATTGAAATAATCAAATTTATTTAATATGTTAGAAATAACTTAAGGTAATTGAATATAAACAATTTATTGTATATATATGAGAGATCAATTTGAAAAAAAATTGTGGTCTATAGATAGACAATTTTTTTAGGATATTCTTAAATAAAAAAAAATTTTCATGATGAGTAAGGAAAAAAAATCAATGTGTTTTTTAACATCTT
The DNA here is from genome assembly GCA_030067965.1 of Latrodectus elegans. Taxonomy (NCBI): domain Eukaryota; kingdom Metazoa; phylum Arthropoda; class Arachnida; order Araneae; family Theridiidae; genus Latrodectus; species Latrodectus elegans. Next base: position 27,083,794 of record CM057812.1, read on the forward strand.
AATTCTATTTGAATCTTATAAGAATTATTTTTAAATATTTTATTTTCTTATTGAATAATAATCCCCACAAAATAGCAGACTTGCTGAAAAACAAAATTTAAGAAAACATTTAAGTTGAAAATAATTGATCCCCATTATTAATGGGGATCAATTATTTTCAACTCGATTGTTTAGTTCTGAATTTGTGATTCAAACTTTTAATAAGAGAAAAAACATAGCATTCCTATTTTTTGTGTATAAAATTATTTTGTGTACAATAATACCAAGAGATTGACAAACTGGTGGAACAATTCAAGTGCCATATAACAGAATGTCTCTTTGTGCCTTATGAAACACGTAAATGCTGCTTTACATAGAATTTTTACTAATCACTAATTTGGAATCACAATGAAAATTAAGGTAAGACATCTAATGAATTGAAAAAAAAAGTATTTCGTTATCCTGCATAAAATTATTGTCAAAGAGAGTCTCAAATATATAGAACAAAGAATGTATATATATATATATATATATATATATATATATATATATATATATATATATATATATATATATATATATATATATATATATATATATATATGTAAAAGAATTGCCAAGTAACTTTATCGCAAATATTTGACTGCAGATAGAAAAATGAATTGTAATTTAATATTATCAAGAGTTGTCTCAAAAAAATTAAGCAAAGAATACAGATACTGCCCAAAAACTTTTTGTCTGATATAATATTTAGTCTTAACATGAACATTCAAATGCATTATTCTTCAAGCTTATAATCAATGAATGTCACGAAAAAGAACTAAGAGAAAAATTATAGATTAATTATTAAGAAATATTTAACCAAAAAACTTAAATTCTAAGAAATGCTTGACAACAGCATTGAGATCAAAAATCAATTTTTCTTTTAAAGCGATTATCAAGGAAAATGTTTTAAGAAAACTAGACAAAAAATTAGAGACAAAATGATTAGAAATATTTAGTCTTTCAAAATACTTTGCTGTCTTTTAAGCATAAAAACTGTGTTATATATCGGACTTAATAAATTAAACAAAGAGAATTACGAAAAAATTCCCAGAAAGATATTTTTATGATAATTGAAATGTGTCCTGCTGCAGCAAGATAATTAATGTTTTTTGTAAGAAAATTTCATGAGTATATTGGTTAGTCATGCATTTTACTCATGAAATTCATGATTTAATTCCTGCTAAAATTCTTCAGTAACATATTTGGAGCTCATAACCCATCTTGGTGTTTTCAAAGAAATTTTGCAAGTAATGGACAGATAAAATTATTCAATATATATCAAAGAGAGGGAAGTACATTGAAGAATAACATTAGAGTATATTGATAAATACAGACAAAATGATTATAATTAAATTTTGATCATGAATAAGACTTTGCTAATCAATAGAAAGCTTCACTTAATCATCAATGGAGGAAATATTCCAATCGAAATTACTATTTCATTTATCTTAATTACTATGATTTGGTGATTTATTATGATTTGAAGATCAGTTGTAATACATATTATTTGATTTAGTAAAATAATTGTAATTTATTTACATTCAGACAAATACTTTCCTCCTTTTTTTTGAATAAAATATATGCATTTTTATGCTGATAAAAACAGACAGGAAGAAACTTAAAATCTTATTTAAACATACAATGTCAAAAAATAGTAAGAAATAACTATTTTTTATAAAATAATGAAAATTATGTCTTTCAATATATATGTCACACCCAGTAAATTAACAGGACTTACCTTTGATGGAATTTAGGTGATATTTATTTGAGAAATTTCTGTTGAAATATTGATTTAAATAAAAACTGCTTTTTTTTTACTGATGAACAGCAAGAGATTAAATACAATTTTAAAAATTAATCCTTTTATTGATGCATTAAATTTTCAGAAAGTTAGTTGGTAAGAAATTGTAAAAACATAAATTTTGAACAAATGTTTATGGCAGATGCATAAATTTTAAATGACTATAAATATTACTTTTTATTTCAAAACATCTGTCTAATTCTCAATATTTGTAAATACATCTATCTTTTTGAAAACTCTTTTTCTACTTAACTTTTTTTTTTTATAAAATAATGAATATTAAACAGATACCTAATTAAAAAAGCACTCTCTGATTGTAAAAAAATGTGAAGAAAAGTTCATTTTAAACAAGTAAAATGAACTCACATTGAATAAATGACCTTCATATTCAATTTTGCGCAAATGATATTAAACAACGTGCTTCCCATATTTTTCGCTATTAATTCCATTTAAATCTAACCATTACTTGAAATTGCGCTATTAACCAGCAACAAAGTTTAGAGCTCCATGCACACAATTCTATTGCCATTTCAATATTACAGTCATTGCGTGTACAATTTCCTGGTCTAATCAGTACTCATTTAGTCGAGCATGAGTTTCCATTGAAAAGGCAATCAGGAGAGAGGGTCAGGCGACTTGATACTTGGAGTACACTGATGGAGAAAATGGCTAAATTCCTCTTCTGACTTCGCTAAGGCGCCAAATTATCCTCTCCCATTCAGATATTTACGTTTAATTCTCAAATACCCAGAATGCTACATATTTCTACAAGTAGCAATAATTTATATACGCATTCAAATACTAAAAGAATTGCCTTTATATCAATTTAATTTACTTAATGCTTATATTCCATTGCACGTAGCTAATATGGTACTTATGTATTATCACATCGGTGGTTTTCGGGAAACAAATATGGCACCAAAAGGCCTGGTCTTATTTAAATTAATTTTCTAAAATTGAAGTTTAGCGACTGAATTTAAGTTGTTTTCTGTAAAGAAAAATAATTATGAGTAAAGGATTGTAATAAAGAAATAAAAATGAAGCTTTTATCTGTTGAAACAAATTAATTGCTCTGTTTTTCTTTCATTCACATGTTGTTTTGCTTCATTGCCAAATTTGCAATATTTAGCTATATAATTTTTTTAAAGCAAATGGTTAACGTGTACGGTTGATATATAATCTCAGAAATTCCGGTGTAGTTTACTTATTTATTATAGTTATGATATAAAAATATCATACATGTTAAAAATGTAACTAACTAATTACGAAACATAAAAAAATTCTGTTCGGTTACAGTTAATTTATTAAGGTAATATTCCCATAAAACCTTCTTTTCATATGTAGAATTGGATTTTATTATAAAAAGTTACAGATATAGTTACATTAATTGTCAACTAAATTTAATTAAAAGAATTCATAAAAATTTTTCATGCAATCAATCATGCACAAAGATTGTTAAATTAAGCAATTATAAGTAATATTATCACCAAAAAGATTTTAAAATTATAAGCCGAGAATTTTACTAAATTCTTTTTAAAAAAGTTGATAACTCTTTTAAGAATTATACCGTTACAAAATTATATTCACGAAAAAATGGGTGGATTCTATATTGTTCGAGATACATTTTGAATAATGATTCAAACGAGACAAAATGCATAACTCAAAATTCAAATAGATTATTCATTTTTTAAACAAAAATGTCACTAACGAAAAAATTCAAAACGTTATATTTATTTATTGTTAACTTTAAATATAGTGAGATTATTTAAATCTTTCTTAAAAAATAAGTTTTGACCGTAAAATTATTTTACAAATTTATGTTGATAGTAAATATCACTTCATTTTTGATATCATTTGGTTTTTCAAAACTTTTTAATAAAGATTGCCAATAAAATATAAATATGCATTTTTTATATTTTATTTTACAATTAACATTCGCTTGTTTTTAATCAAATGAAGAGATAGCGAAATTTCACCTTAATTTTCTTATTTCGTTGAAGAACGTATTTCATACACATATCTTCTTTCACTATGTGCTTTACAGAGGAATTTGAAACTAGACATTATGTAAGTAAAAACTGAATTTATTTCCTATGCGTAATATAGAAACCAGAAATATTGAATCACGTTTAATAATACTCACACAAGAGATACACAACTAATGAGGCATTTTCATGTAAATATGAGATGGTGTTTTTAATTATAATATGTTTCCTTATTCAGCATTAAATATTTTTATAATATTGTTATTAGTTAAAATGATAGCTTGTTTTTTAAATAATAATTGGAAATTAATTATTATCATTTCTCTAAATCTAATTATTGTACCATTGGTAACATATATGTTGGCAAAAAATCATTAGAAAAGACCATTAGAAAAATTTTATTAGACGCTTTTGGAAGTATAAAGTGAAGTGAGATTTACAATCTTTGTTATTTCTGAAGCATAAACTGAAATTCAACGCAGATGGGAATAATCATCATACTTCATATGATTATCAAATTGAAAAAATTGATAATTATAGTGTTATTGAATTAATAATAGAGATTGATTGATATTAATTTTAAAAAATTGATAATAATATAAATTTACAAAAATTTACTGCATAATTAATGCAATATGGGGATGCAAATGTGATAAATATAATATTAACTGCGTATAAAGTTTAATAATAATGTTTTAAATACACTGTATATTAAAATGTATTTTTTTTTATAAAACGGATTTCAATGTTTAAATAGTGTTCAATGAATCCTTGTTTAAAACATGTTGAATTTGTTTGCTAAAGTTTTGATTGGTAGAAAGCACAGTAATATTGTTCTATAACATTCTATATTGATTGCTAGAAGTATGGAATCAGATTTGAATTTCACAGGATCGTTTACAAATAACTAAAATAGGAAATTAGAGTAATGAAACTTTGTTAATATTGCGCAAGTTTTATTGTAACAAAAATTATTTCGATGAAAAATCTATTTTTAATTGAAATTTTAACTTTTAAAATACTTTTTACTGATATTTTGTTAAACGTCATGTTAATATAGAGCAAATAAATACAGCAGATATATACAGATAATTAAAAAAAGTAATTAAATCTAATAATATTTTTTTATATTTTAAAGAATTTTTTCCCACAGCTTAATTTATCTAGAGAATATGCTTTTAATTTTCTAACACATTTTTCAAAACATTGAAAATAGTTAAGCTTTTATCTTAGCCATACTTAAGTTTTAGTTTTTGTTTAGAAAATATTTAATGTATTTTACTCATGAATTGTAAACCAAATATCATTTTAAATTGGTTACTTTAATTATATTGGTCATAAATTTAAAATCACTTAATGTGATTCTGCATGTTGCGATTTTTTAATTTTTTTTTCATCGAAAGATGTGATATTGAAATTTACACTTGTCTTTATAAGTTTCTGGCATAGACGTGATCAAAAATCTCCTTTTTCATTAGTTTTTTTTAGCTGGACATGATCAAAACTTCAATGACGTCATACTAGTTTTTTTGATCTAGTTATGATAAATTGTAGACCTTGGTATAATTAATTATATAAATACATGTCGTGTATATAAAATAACCAATGGGGGATAACAAAACCAATCCTAGATATGATAGAAAAATCTACATCGTGTCTACAGTTTTTTTTCTGGAAATGATGATAAAAGCATTATGGATTTACTTATTTTTTTTAATTAGATATGATAATAAAATCTAAAACGTAGCGTTAATAAGTGATTTTGTCTTAAACGTAATACAAATTTCAATGTGCCTAACCTCCTCTAGCCTAAAGATGATAATAAATACTTTAGCGTACCCTCATTAACTTTTTTAGCCTTTAAACAAGAATAGCATTAAATTATTTTCCCCATCCGTTCATTTTAAATAATCGTTGATTTGAAAAACAGCTTTTTCAGAAAAATTTGAAGCATCTGCTTTAGCTAGTGAATAATTTAAGGTTACAAAGCATGTCAAAGTAAAAATATCAGCAGCCAGTGGAGCGCATGATTTATGTTAATGGCAAAAAATAAAGCTCGTTGATGAATTGCTTTTTCTCTGCCAAGTACATTAATATTCACTTGCTCAGTTGGGTAAGCCTAGCTTATCTGCTGGAATAGTGGTAAAGAAACAAGAAAACATTTGCTGCTCTCAGCATGAAAAGTAGATAAAATAAACACCAACTCAAGTGGTAAGATACTCGAACAAAACTTCACTGAAAAATGTTTTGTGGATATATAAAACCGTGAATACAGCACTCAGCTTAAAATCTTTCTTTTTTTAGATGTATTGTTTCCTTTTTCGAATAGAGTTCGTGCTATTTCTATTTTAAGGAATTAACATTTGCATACTTATTAACGTTAAAGGTTTCTAATATTTCATCATTTTTGCTATAAGTTAATGTAATAAATATGTTTTTATATTTTTTTACGCAGAAATTTCCGTTTTTAAACTGTGTGTGTACATTCATGCTACATTTTAGAAATATTAAAAGGTTATTTACTGTTTGTTTGTAATGGGAAGGCCATTATATCATTTTTCTAGTTAATTGCATTACTTATTTAACACTAAAAATAACTCATGGTCTCTTAAAAGTAAATTGTTGGGATGTGTTAGTTTGCTGTCACTTTCAACATTTATTGAATGAGATCAACATATTATCAGATTCCTAGCAGCTGTTAACATCTAAGCCTGATGAGAGAATCGTACTCATAAACTGTTGAAATGTAAAACAGACCACAAATTAGTAATCTATCATCTCGGTTAAAAAACTATTGAATATTATGAAAAGGAATATTTCCTTACTTAGCACATAATAAAATATGGGATTTATCATACTGAAATTATACAATTCTTTTTAACTTATTAAATTGAATTTTTTCCTTTCATTTTATCGAATATTAAATTATATATCATAATTCTTTTTACTGTATTAGTATATTAACGATTTGAAAGGCTACAAAATAATTTTTTCAAAGATTTTATTACATATCAAATAATAAAATTCCAAGTTAGGTAGAATTGTTATTAGGTATCTAACTTTCGACTCCAAGAGTTAGTTCTTAAATAACATATGGTAATTTTAATGGAAATTAACTTTTGATGAAATTGAATAGTTAATTTTTAGTTTAATATCAAAACAATACTTTTGAAAAAAAAATAGTAAACATCATTACGTTCTTTAAAAAGCAGTCACTCTATGAGAATGTTAAAAGGAAAATATTTCATACGTTGCTGATTTTGCTTTCCAGTTGTTTCGCAAAAGTAAGAATTTCAATAAATAAATAAATAAATAAAAAAAAAACCTAAAGTTTTTTATTTTTGAATTTGCAGAATGGAATGAAATGTATCATAGGATAAGCAACTTTGCATTAAGTTCAAATCAGCGTTAAGTACACACACAAGGCTTAAATTAATTCCAAATGTTCTGATTAAAATTTTGCATTGAAACATAACCTATTAACCAGTCACCAACATCTTTATGTAATTTCATTCCTTTTTATGCAGCCAATCTTAATTCAATATCGGAAAAAAATAGCGAATTCAGCGAATAAAGATTTCTATTTATATAGATTTCCTGAATCTTAGAAAGTGTTATTTAAATAAAAGGTATAGAATTGAAGATGAATTAAAATGCAAGATGATATTGAATTATGCAAATCGATTGGTTAGATTTAAAGTATTTATGTTTAAATAAATTCGATTTCAAGTGTCTTTTTTATTATATCCTGAATTATATTTCAACAAGTTACGATTTTACACACACACACACACACACACACACACACACACACACACACACACACACACACACACACACACACACGCGCGCGCGGGCGCGCGCGCGCGCGCACGCAGACACATGCATACACACACGTACGTGCGTTTGTATTTTATGAAAGTAATTATTTTATCTTTAAATTTGATTATCTTTAAAAATGTAATTCACTGTAAAAGTTTCAATAGATGTAAAAATAATGTTGAAATTTTCCTATTTATTCGGTCTGTTTTCTTGCAACAAGATGATGCACCACTTCAATGATTTACCATTGCTTGTAATTCTTTGAATGATCACAAGCAATGGTAACTATCATTTCTCAGAAAGATAGATTGAGGAAGATGGCAACATTCTTTGGTCAACGAGATTCGCCCGATATGATGCCACTGCAATTTTTCTGTTGAGATTCGTAAGCAACATTATTTACAGAAGAAAAATGTTTATCTTTATGGACTTAAATTCGTAATCGATTATCTGTGGATGCCGGTATAAATGCAGTACCTGGGTCAAAATTGGCTACCTTCTTGATGTTCTTCGTGAAATAAACGGCACACAAATCTGCTGATAACACATCTATGAGAACATTTGAGTCTCATAGATGTGTTATCAGCAGATTAGAATTACCAATCTAATCTGCTGATAACACATCTATGAGTCTCAAATTAGAATTACCAATCTGAATTTATCTTCCTTACTTTTTGAATTATTATTGAACATCAAAATATATTCAGCCTTTTAAAGATACCCTCTATGATTCAATAAGGAATTTTAATTTACAATGGAAGGGAAATTTCAAGGAATTTTAATTTATAGTTACATTTATACTTTTTAGTAAGAATTTAGTTTTTAAAATGATAAATAAAAGAAAGCTAGAAAAATATTTCTCTTAATAAAAAAATATCGTTACAAATTTAAATATTTGATATAACAAATTATATATTTTAAATGATTTTGGTATTTATATAAAAAATCTAGGATGATAAAACGATGCCATTTTACGGATGCAAATTAAATATTATTTTAAAATTAATCATTAAAAATCGGAAGAAGGTAAACAAATTTATCTAACTAAATTATCCCCACTTATAAATTAAAGATGCATTTTAAGTTTCACATTCAAATAAGTAAAATGTAGCTGAAGAATTAGAAAAGATATGAATATTTTCCAAAAAATTTTAATACTAAGATTGTAGTAAGTTAAGGATTCAAATGTATGGTAGGAAATTTTACTTCAAATTTGATGAGATTAATCTATAAATATATTTAGAGTAATTTTATTTTAGGAGAAAATATTTTTCTATTTCATTAGAAGCATTCTATATTTATATTAGTATTGAAACTTATTTTCATGAGCTTTCAATTTCATTTGCTTGTTGTAACATGAATGAGAACTGAATATATTGCATTGTTTCTAATAATTAACTTTTTACGTTGCTGGTCTCTATTTGATATTTTAGTATTTTAAATTTTATTACATGCTCTTTTGAAAAAAATAAAAGTTAAAAAAAATAAACAAAGCAATTTTAAATAATACTTCAACCATCTCAACTTTTTATGTGCAAATTTCTTTTGTTGTATGTGAATTATTAAAATTTCAAATCTAGTGAACGTTAAACCTGGCACTAGCGTGGTGTATTTATATCCCATGATTCTCGTGCTAGTAACTGGTTGTATTTATGAAGCTTTTTATATGTCATACTCTTAGAGACATAACGAAGATGCTCCCAATAATGCCATTATGACATTTCGATGATGTTTACAGTCAATTGGACAACTTCAACTGGGATCACATAATCGGAATGCAAGAAACTGGATGTGCAAAGAGGTAAAAGGTATGAATCAGCTTTTATTTTATAGTGGAATATAGAAGTTACTCCTGATGGGATGGGATGGGATGCTGCTACCTACGAAATCATCCCCTCTGTATGGTCTTCTTGCGTGATACGTTGATTTTACAAGGGGTCGGTGTCATTACCTTTCAGAGCATATCCTTCTGGAGTCAGTTTCAACAAGGCAATGTCAAGTCCACTTCAACTCGCATTACTATGAACTGCTTTCCACTTGTTAGTATTGTTCCTTGGTCAGAAAGGTAAACAGACCATAATATATTATATGTCAGTTGCATACAATTAGATTATAGTATGTTACTAGATCAAAATGCAATACATAATTGATGAAGGCAATCTCAGAATATATAGAAGGATAAACTTAGTTTTTTCACTAAAAACACATAGAAGCATGCATCTGTATCAAAAGAGTGGTTTAATATGATAATTAGATAATTTAATTTGCAATTATTGATCTTTGAATGTTATGTTAATGAATTCTATCCATTTCATTTTCTGTAAAATAAGTAATACACAGATTTAATTTCAAAAAGAAGAGCCATCATTTTCTCTGAAAGTTTTTTAAAGCAGTTAACATTAACTCGTGAAATACAAATCCGAAGATGTAATTACACGTAATGAATGTTAAGACTGGTTATTACTATGTTATCGTTTACCTATTTCTGCAAGTTCAGGCTATTTCTTTTTGTAATCTTAATCGACCTCTGAGATGATATCTTCATTTTTCCACTAAATCAATGGAAAGGCATTGTGTCTACAGAAATTTTCAGCGTGAGCAGTTTTTTTTTATCAAAACAAATTTTACCCTAATAAGGTATCGAAACCGTTTCCGCCAAGAAAGAAGCGACTAGCGACTCTGTGCGTTTAGTTTCCAAGGTAAAGATATTTTCTGAAATTGTTTGCTAATTTTATAACTGTCAAAAGCGTTACAAACCGTCTTTTCTTATGGCATCATTTTATTTCCTGTAACCGCTTTCTTAAATATTCTCACACGCACGCATGCTCGCACACACACACACACGCACACACCCATACCCAAACACACAGGCACACACCCATACCCAAACACACAGGCACACACCCATACCCAAACACACAGGCTCACACCCATACCCAAACACACAGGCACACACCCATACCCAAACACACAGGCACACACCCATACCCAAACACACAGGCTCACACCCATACCCAAACACACAGGCACACACCCATACCCAAACACACACGCATACACACGAACGCACATACTCTACCCCCCACACACAAAATATTTTTGTTGAATTATCGCAAAAATTTGTTGGAAATCGTAAATAATTATATATTTTTGAGAATTTCATTATAATTTTGTAATTTATCTAAAAGGTATATAAAAAATGCAATCCAGAGATTATATATTTTCTTTACTTACATGAATTATTCTTTATAGCTAAATGTTGACGGAAATTATCATTTACAATTCTTTATCCAATTTAATATAGAAAAGTGAATAAACTTCCAATTAAAATAAATAAGAAATTTATATTTTTCTAATTGAAGCATGAAATAAATGAACAATTATAGGAATCTATTTTTTTACTAATCAATGCACATCAGTGACAGCAATGTTTCATTGAAAGAGCTGTAATCAAATGTGCGTAAGTGAAATACGGCTTTCAGTACGATAAGTAACTAATTAGCGAACAACCTAATCACATAATTAATAATGATTAATACCCTCATTTATGAAAGGTAATTTGAAAAAAAAATGTCTGTAATAGGAGGTCCAGGTTTCAAAAACGACAACCAATTACAAAACAAGAGAAAAATTAACGGAACCTTTGTGATCTTCAATTTAAACATCTTTTTTATAATATCCACAACTGCATGAAAAAGAACAGTTCCGGAACTAACCAGATAATATTTTTTTTCCGAAGTATGAGTTCACAAACGACGTCGGTTCTTTCTTTCAGGAACCTAATGACGTTAGGATTAATGACTAGAAAGTGATTAAATACGCTAATGAGGGCCAGCATTCTTAGTCACTCTCTTTCTGTTCTGAAGAAGAAAGACCTCAGCCATTTGCGGATTCTTTCAAATTCACCTTGGCGACGGAAAGCTTGTAATTTTTCCTTTCATTTACAAATGAAATGTTTTCACATTGTGCCTTAATGTACTAGAATCGGAAGTCTAGGATGGTTGAAGGAAATTAGCAAATTACATTTCCAGGTGAGGGAAAAGGATAATGAGTGAGTTTTGTGCGCTTTAGGATAAGCCAAATGTCAAATTGGGATATTACTTTTAATGAAGATATGTGTATGAAATTATCTCGGAAGGCAATCCACTCGTTTCCATCTTGTGAAGTGTGTTTTCCCCTTTTATAATAATTTTATTTTCATTTCTCAGTAAGGGAAGAATTTTGATTTATGTTACTTTAATTAAGAAGAATATTTTTGGGATTAGTTTATATGCTTCTAGATTAGCAACCTCTAATTTTCGACGGTAAATTAAAATGTGCTGTTTGGGGAATGCTGTTGGAACATAATATAATTTCAAACAACATGTTTTAAATATTTATTTCATTATATTAATGTGCTGAAAGAAAATTTAAATGAATATGCACTTTTAAAACATAACATAACTCGTTTTATCCATTCTTCATTCCATTTCAAAAGTTATTTTATTGTGTTTAAAGAACTATCGGCACCCTTTAAAAACATTTTGTTTATAATTTTGGAGAAGTAAATTTAAATGTTTAATGTTTTATTAGAAATGAATAAGTGAATTTTTTAATGTATATTTTAATACTAATAAACATTGTTTGTTATACCATGCTATAGTTTTGTATAATCTTATTTAAAATTACATAACTATAACATGGTCTTACATTTTTATCTATAATATTTAATAAGATTTCTAATTACTTATGTAGAAATGCCATACATTAAAGCATTTATCTGTTTGCCATTTTGTTCTTTACACCATTTTATTGTATACGTTTTAAGAGAACTAATGGCATTCTTTTAAAACAATTTGCTTCCGATTTTCGAGAATATGAGTTAGAAAGTTTTAATTTGCTTTTATGGAAATGAATAAACGAATTTCTTAATGCTAATTTCTTATTTCTTAGTGTTTTTATGTTAATAAATATTGCATGCCCATTGAGAAGTTTTGTGCTTTTAATTAAAAATTATGATAATCAGACATCTCAATAGAAAAGTTTAAGATATTTAATACCTTAATTGAATTGCTTCAATTTAGATTAATTTATATACCTAAAGTTTTAATAAGTTAGCAATTACTTATTTTAAAAAAATATTTTTTATTTTACAACTACACACACACACACACATATATATATATATTATTATTATTATTATAATATATGCATATATACATACATATAATACACACACACACACACACACACACATATATATATATATATTATTATTATTATAATATATGCATATATACATACATATAATACACACACACACACACACACACACACACACACACACACACACACACACACACACACACACACACACACACACACACACACACACACACACACACACACACACACACACACACACACACACACACACACACACACACACACACATATATATATTATGAGGTAAAATATGTTAAAAGTAATCTCTTTTAACATATTTTTTTTATATAGAAATAACATAAATTTCTTGTCTGTCACTCTTTAGTATTTTTTCGCATTAGGGCTTGCTGAAAAATTCTGTATTAAATATTTTGAAATACAATCGCATATATAAACAGTACTTTATGATCAGATTTAAGAGTATATAATTATTACAAACATCTATCTTCCAGATGAGAATTGAACTAATGAGCTGTTAAACTGAAGCCTACATCGTTAATGATTCAGCTATCAACTGAGGAAGGGAATGAAAAAAGCAATCAAATCAAACTGATGTACTATTGTATATATGGCTATAGAGTTTGTGTCTATGTTATTTTATAGATTGCAAGTTAAAATATGATAATTATTTGCACTATATAGTTCAGCTTGAGTTCATTGTGGATGAAATTAGGGATTAAAATCTAAATATTGTAAAATGACAATATTTCTTAAAATGGCATAACATATTTAGATAAACATAAAAAAAACATAATCGTAACGCTTTTTTGTATCATCAACAAAAAACTTTACTTTATTACTGCGATAGTTTAAGTAATTAAAGTAATTAAATACAAGAAATTCAAGTAATTAAATACAAAGTAATTCATTGAAGTAATTCAAGTAATTAAATACAAGTAAACTTATATTAAGATATCATAATCTTGTAAATGAAAATGAATTGTAGGAAAATTTAAGATTCCTTAATTAAACGTGTTTTATTAATTTTAATTAATTAATACTTTCGATAATGTTTCATCATTCATTTAAGGAATTTTTTAACACCCACGCACGCAAATGCACAAACATACATACTTATTTATTAATGATTATTTTTAATTAAATAGTCTCTATCTTTATCCCAAGTATTTGTAAATTTTTTTTATTAAATTACAAACATTATCTTCCCATTAGCACTGGTGTTTTATAATTTGAAGAATTATTAATAACGGAAAGTTTAGAAAATACCCAAAGGATTGAATCTGGTTATTTAATTATGGCAATTACTACATTATGACATTATCTTTCTTAAAAGAAAGCTATAAAGTAATAATTTTTCATTAAACAAGTGCATGTTTTGAAACGCAGATAAATAATGCAAATGAAGTTTTACAAAAGGCACTACACTGAATATAAACGCAATAATATCATTTGAAAATCGCAATTAAAAATTTCATAATAATATCGATAGATGAAGTAAAATTTTAGTATTGAGATCTAATATGTCAAGAATTAAGAAACATTTTATTGCTTGACAATTTTTTAATTATTAGGAAGAAATTCGGGTTTTAATTTCAAGACCACTCTATGCAATCACTAGTTAAATTTCGACATATCTTACGTAAAGATGACGTATCTATATGTAAGAAAAATATGATTTTATACATGTGTTCATACATTTTCAAGTGATTCGGAATCATTATAAACATCTATAAATTGGCTGAACAGAGCTGGAAGTCTATTGGTTTACATTCTAGCCTTCGATTAAACAGTTTGTGGGTTCGAACCCCACCTTGTGTTTAAATATTCGTGCTGTTTAAGAATACACTTTACACTTAAGGTTCCGTTGTAATTAATCCTCATGTGTAAAAAAAAAACAAAAAAACAAAAAAAAAACAGTTGAACAACACAAATATGTCAAACCAAACTACTTTAGCTGCGAGTAGAAATGGAGAATAGAAATCGAAATGTGTTTTCCCCTTCTTTTTTTATGAAAAAAAAATGAAATTTAAAATGGGATATAAATACAATAATATTCTTTTATTAAAATAATAGTAACGGAAAATTTGGATAAATATTTATTCTGAAAAGTAGAATGTTATATTGTACAGTGTAATGTATAAAAGAGAGAGAGAGAAAAAAGAGAGAGAGAAAGAGAGAGAGAGAGAAAGAGAGAGAGAGAAAGAGAGAGAGAAAGAGAGAGAGAGAGAAAGAGAGAGAAAGAGAGAGAGAGAGAAAGAGAGAGAGAGAGAGAGAGAAAGAGAGAGAAAGAGAGAGGGAGAGAGTACCAGTATAAATTATTTTAACAACTTCACTTTACGTTTAATAAAATACTAAATATTACTTCAGATCAAGAAATTAAATCTATTTAACTACAAAAAATGTGAGAAAAATAAACATATGATGCTTTAAAATATAAATAAAAAGTTTTCTCTTGTGAGATAATGTTATTGCGATAGTTATTTTTAAATAGAATTATATTTTCATTAATTTAATTTTCAATTATTCTATTGTTAAGAATTCTGATTAAGTAAAAAGACAAAATAAATAGATATTTTTAGGGAAATTAGTTATATAACAAAATATTCTCTATTTTGGAATAGGTAAAGAAAAGAAAGTTTGTATCTGTTTGAGTTTATTTAAAAAAATAGGTAATGACCATCAATGTTGGAACTTTATGCTAACTCTGTGCTCATAGATCACATTGAAGAAAGAAGAAACTTACCAATTGATTCAGTCAAGGTAATTATTTAAATGAGATTGAGTCTTCATAATTTAAGAACAAGTACCTAGAAGAAAACCCGCAAGACTTAATCTGCCCCCATAAAGGTATTATTTCCCTTAGACGATGTTGCGACCCCACACATTTAACATACCTTATCAGCTTTTGGTGATCACTATAAATCTTCGATTAAGTCGAGAATTAAGCTCATGAACTTTCAATAATGAGAATACATCTTTCCCAACCAGTAGTTCCCTGTATTTAAAAAAACTTTAATCTATAACTGCTTTGTTTGATAGTTTATAACTGTACTTTGTTTTTTAATTTCTGGCTGCTCGTTTCTACCAATTTGAAAGCAGCTAAGTGCATCCAGTTACCTCGTAATTTTAACCTCAGTCAAATGTCGAGATTAACACCTGAGATGGCATCTTCCTTTTTAATGTTCACTACACCAATGGAAGTACATTGCAACCACGAAATATTTTACGTTTTTTAGTCATTATTAGTGAACATGACGGAACTTCGATTGAGTCATGAATATATACACAGATTTCATCACTTCATGGATCACAAGAACGATTCCTTTCTGAATTACGTTCATTCATAATTGTTTTTAAAATTTATTTATATAATTAGGTTATTACGATGTTTCCAACTACCTATTTTTGCTTATAAAAGGGACTATACACAATTAAAAGTATTGAATTTTTTAAATTATTATAGTGAGGAGGGTATAACCTAATCTGAAACCCTCCTCTACATGCCATATTACGTCATAACAGAGTAGCATTGAACTACTTAGAGCTTTTGAATAGGTCTTTTCTTTATAGGCCTTTCTTGTCTCCATCTAAGCCACATATCAGAAAGGACAATCAAACTGCATTTGAATAGTTAGAGTTCTGGCCTTAAGTTTTACATATTGTGGACTTGATTGATATTTTTGAAGTAAATGCTTGTGATGATTTAGAAACCACTTCACAAGGCTTTGTCTCATTATTTGTTGTGTATAAAAAGTGTGGTATAGTAATGTGACAACAAATTCAAAAAATAATTAAAACGAAGTTGTGGCTATTTTATTCAACATACTACTATTGCCCTAATCTGTTAAAATTATGCATTTCATTTGTTTAAATTTAATGCCTTATTGCTTTATTGAGCCACCCATTATTGCTGATAGAAAAACTTCTAAGCATAGCTAATCACATCATAATTTTAAACAATGACCAAGTAATGGTATAGTGATACCTGAAAATTGAGCTATCCTCTGGAGACTTTTATGTCACAACAATGGCAGGACATTATGCTCATGAAAAGATAAACGTACACAGTCTTACTCATTACAATGGTCTCTGATGCTGTTACATATTGAACAACATAATATTCAAGAATGTAAATGAAACCTTATCCATGAAGATGTAACAATCTCCTTTCCCACGTCATTTTATCATTTGATTCATAAATATTTGATTCAAATGAATTTTTCTACTGAAAATGAAATAAACAGGTTCTAATTTCTTGTGAATATAAATCACTTATTTAAGATTTAAAAAATAATGTGTTTTCTGCTTCATTAATGTCAAATTTTTCCCTAATATTTTTGGATAAAAGATTAATTAATACCATAAAGTGGAAGGTTCTAAGATTTTTCCAATAATAATAGATTTTTTTCCTACGGTGGGCACTTGGGTGACGAACCCTATGCCACAATAAGGGCAGAAACTGCTACTCAGTTGTCGTTACCCAGCGGGCACATGTGAACCAAATCACAGTGACGAGTAGCGTTACCCGCGCCATACCACCACAAACCTGTTCATAGCATGGGCCACATTTATACATTATCACAGAAGAAAGGACAGAGAAACACAGAGAGAACAGAGAAGGAAAGTAACATCCATGCCCGAACCGGGATTAAAACCCAGGACCCACAGCTCAGGTATCAATAACACTAACTATTTAGCCATCGGTCGGCCTAATAATAACATATATGTGTGTGTGTGTTTTAAAAATTTCATTTAAAATGCCGATATTTATTCCATAAAAATTTAATTAGATCAAGCGTTTTCCTAACTATGAACAAAGGAGTTCTGATTTATTTATTATATTTGCAATATTTTCCGGCCATTCTTCACTTTGTTATGCTAAACATCCCATTCCGCTGTGTTGTTAACAATCGAACCAAGAGCGAAATCAGCTTGGGTTGATGTTTCATCCCAATTTAAATTCCGTGCGGTGGATCTGATCGCTGTCTGCCAGGAATGAGAACGTACAAAGAATCCGATTTTTAAAAATCTCTTTATTAACTTCAATCGTGTTGTAGCGAGTAGAAAGAAATAACCGCTTTTGTATGCGTACATTTCGTGGCATGTTTCCCGGTAGCGCTCCTTAAATTATTCAGGAGCGCCGCTGAACCTGAAAGCCTAGTCTTGGAGGATGATCAGAGTCGTTTTATTCAAAAAAGAGAGCAATTTGCCAAATGGATAGTTACTACCACCAACCAAAACGCTCGGGTAATGTGTAATGAAGCCGCCCTTTTATGCTCCAACTCTTTCCTGAAAAGGTATGGATAGAACTGGGGCTCTCGGGGCGTAACGAGGTAGCGTCATAGAACCAAAACTTGGACTTGTATGTGTTTCCCGGAGAAGCGCGCCCTTGCCACCTACACCACCGACGCACATTACCAGTGTGCGGGATTTAAAGAGGGAAGACGCTAAGTTTATTATGGAAGTATGCGAGTAAGTATTTGCAACATAAAACTCTTTTTTCGTCATTTTACTCCATCGTGCCTTTTAAGTCATCTAATGGCATTTCAACTTAAAGATCGATGTTATGGTTTGACGCAAAGATTTATTTGATATGTATGGTAGTTTGAAATTACCATTTCGTAGTTTAGTAAAGAGTAATGTGTTTTTTTTTTATTTTACTGGAAAATAGCATTAGTTGGAGGCATTGGAAGAAAATAATGGGGAATAAATACATATAAAAAAGCAACAAGTTGAATCTCTTCGTTCGCCTTCATTTGTTGAGAATTGAGTAGCATCATGAAAAAAATTTTAAAAGCAGAAGTTACACACGCGCTCCCAGTTTATCTTCAAATTTTAAACGCACTTCCAATTTTGTTCTTATTTTTGCAAAACAACATATTTAAAAACTTATAGACTGCAAATAATATGAGGAAGAAATGACAAATTGTGCGAGCCATTTTTTTTCTATACAACTTACGAGTATGAAAAAAGCAATTTAAAAGAATGATACAGAACTTAATACACACACATTCATACAAATAAAACACATTGACTGTCCTTCATAATTCATTGATTCTGTTGATCTGTTTCGTATTTTATATTGAATTTATATAAAGAAAGACCTACAAAAAGTATAAAATTTCTGTGCCTAGAAATGCCAACAAAAAGTATAGAATTTACTTATGAGAGATTAAATTCTCAAATGTAATGTTAATTTTTAGATAAGCAATTGTATACCCAAACACAGAAACAACAATTCCAAGGATTATTAAATTTCATTTTGTTTTCCACTGGTGTGAGAGATACCGTGATTATAGGGATTTCAATGTTACTCTAATGTCATAAAAAATGCCTAAAAGTTTTTTTCAGGATGGAAATATATTTGTGAACATAGATTACGATTAAAAAAAACATTTGAACCAATCTTATCTGTGATTTTAAAAAATACAATTACCACTACATCTTATCTCCATGTGATAGATTTTCTATTAGATCTAAGCATTTATAATACTGCCACCCAACTTGTCTAGTGGTCAGCGTGCCTGACTGCGGATAGGGAGGTCCTGGGATCGAATCCCGGTTCGGGCATGAATATGTACTTTCTTTCTCAATCTCTCCTGCCTTTGTCCTTTCCTTATATAATTGGTGGTGAAGGGTTGCATACCTTATATAAGGGTTCCTATGGCATGTGTGTTCTGTGGAAGTCTGACTCCACATCAAAATATGGTTCAGTTGGAAAAATGGAGCAGCGCACCCTATAATGGCACATGACCATGGCACACAACAACAACATTTATAATGCTTGGTTCAGGTTATAGGAAGTATTCATCCTTATAAAGGGAGATAATAGTATCAAAAGATGCCATGTGTTTGGGGCATTAACTTATTTATATGACGAATGATGTTATAATTAATATTATTGGTATCCCCTCATTACGTATGTATGTTTATGTTTCTTTATATTGTTGTTGCTGTATCAGCATACTTCCCCATATCTAGCCCGGAATTAGGTTTTACTATTTAAGTGGAAGTAGCCAGATGGGAATTTTCGTAATTTAGAAGCCTGGACTTAGTTGAAGACTGCTAATTCTTGTCCTGGTATTCCAATAATAATCTTACTTGGAGAACACTGTGGCTAAGACCTATTAATGTGTGCTTGCCACCTTTTAGTGAACAGGTCGAATCTTCAGATTATGTCGGGATTCGAACATACTACTAGCTGATAATTAGAAACATTCTAACCAACAAAGCTGCAGTGCCTGGCAAAGCTGAAATTTTTTTTTGATCTTTGAACATTATGTTTATTAGAACAATGAACATTAAGGTCAACTAAATAAGTGCATTATGATTGTTACGATGAACATCAATTCCCATCCAAAGGAAATAAGTTACAATGAGCGACTAAAATAGAAGTTGTGATTGAGCTTTCTCAAAAGTGTTCAATTATTATTATAAATGATAAGGAAACAATTTCTGAGTTATATGCTGATATTATTGCAAGACATTTTAGATTAATTTGTCAAGCTCATTAAATTGATCGATAGTAGAATTTCATATTTAACAAGTAAGAATTATTTATTTTGAGAAAATTTATTATACTAACGTTGTTCTTGTAGCTTTAGGAATTTGTGCACACTTTTTGAAAGATCTTCACCCACAGAATATTATTAGTTTATATCTGTTTCTAAATAGAACACAATATTTTAAGTATCAAAAACAAAGTTGATGTAAAAAATACTTAAAATTTTGGAAAAATTCCATTATTTTAAGAAACTATTGGGCACAATTCTTATGTCTTAGCAACACATTTTATTTTTGTATATTCTTGGTGGATTCTTGACCACTTAGGCATTAAGGGAAATTTGGATACATTGGTATCCTAGTAAAAAAGATCGAAACCTGCTCTAGCCTACCACTGTTAGACTTGAAAATCTTTTGCATAACACAAACTTTTAAAGATTTTAGAAAACGATTGATTCCGAAACTTATTTGTCTCATGAACTTTTCGTTAGCAGAAGAAAGACTTAGTTCTAGCATTTTAAAGGAATGAGGATATCCCTAGAAAATAACTCCAGATTGTATTTTTATATAAAAATTATCTGCAAACCTAACTTCAGAACGTCTTTAGATGCGTGGCTATTACTGCTGATTTTTACAAACTTGGCTCACCACCACAGGACAATGTTGGCAAGCATAAAGCTTCAAACCTATCTGCTTGTCTTCCAAACATTTAGTTCCTTTTAGCACGTTTTTTATGGACAACAACAATGCAGTTTATGCATTCTAAGAATTCTTAAAATTTTGAAAATAAATCTGTACAAACAAGACTAATTACAATCACAGATATCTTGTTCAGTTTTCTATCGATTAACTCCTTGCACACCTTTCGCACATGACTTCTGACTTGACTGACACTTATAACTTAATTATATATATATATATATATATATATATATATATATATATATATATATATATATATATATATGTGTGTGTGTGTGTGTGTGTGTCTGTGTCTGTGTCTGTGTGAATCTGTGTGTGTGTGTCTGTGTGAGTGTGTGTGTCTGTGTGAGTGTGTGTGTCTGTGTGAGTGTGTGTGTGTGTGTCTGTCTGTGTGTGTGTCTGTGTGAATCTGTGTGTGTGTGTCTGTGTGAGTGTGTGTGTGTGTGTGTGTGTGTGTCTGTGTGTGTGTCTGTGTGAATCTGTGTGTGTGTGTCTGTGTGAGTGTGTGTGTGTGTGTGTGTGTGTCTGTGTGAGTGTGTGTGTGTGTGTCTGTGTGTGTGTGTGTCTGTGTGTGTATTCCAGAACACTAAAAACATCCTCACGCATAGAGAAAAAAATAGACGAAGTTATAAACTACTTAAGTCCCGAAAGATAATTACTCAGTTACTAGCTCAACTCTATACACATTCCTAAACAGAATAAATATTACTATGCGCAGTTAAATATTATTTAATAGATAAGATAAAGCTATTAAGAATAAAATGTAATATGAATTTTCGGTATATATTATATTTAAATTTACGCCTCATAATAAAAAATATTATTTAAATACTATTTTTATAAAAGCAACATTGAAACACACCATAACAAATATTATGTTATGCTTTGTAATAAAGATTGTATAATGTAAGGATTATTTTTGAAGTAAATATTTACACATACGTGTGTGTTCCACGCATTAATTTAAGATTTAGATGCCATTACAACAATAAATAATCCTAGAATATAATTTCAATTTAGGTTAAGTAGTATATTTTTAGCATTGTAAACATTGAAAAACTAATTTAAATTGTTAAAGTAATCATTTGATATTCCATTTCTCTTGTATAAAAATATAAATTAAAATACAAAAGTTTTTTCAAGTAAATGTGCTGTTACTGTAATTAGATTTGTGGAAAAATACTCCACATTCAGTTTATTTTACAAGTCAGACCAAGTTTTCATTATGTTTCTCTTTAATTAAAATGCTGAAAAAATTTTTTTAGTGAAGTAATTAAAGAAATATGCAAAAAGTTTCAGTTTTTATGCTGAAAGTAAATGGTTAGTAAAATTAGCACTTTCATATAAAAAGCTGACATATGACTAGAATATAACACTTGTAGACATTTTAAAAAAAAGAAAAAATTGTGCTTCTTTCAATACTTTAGAACATCTGCTACCTTAACATGATGCTGAAATGCGGTTGTTTGTTTTTAATTACGTGATAAAGAAATAAATAAAATCGTGATTTATTGGTTACATAATTCAATTTTTAAGCGCTAGAAAATGTATACTTCTGTTGTTAAAGAATATATATATATATATATATATATATATATATATATATATATATATATATATATATATATATATATATATATGTATAGTTATTAGAGAAAAAAATAGTTTATTTTTTAAAGATTTTAAAGATTTTTCAGATTACCGTTTTATAGTTCTATAAGACTGAAACGCTGTAAAGAAAGGTTGAATAATGAAACGTTGAAATAAAGTAAAAGAAAATGCAAATTATGAAACTTGAATAAAGTAGAAAAATTAAATATATTTTACTTTGACAAATGACCTTTTTGAAATGCGTTATTGAAATTTAAATAAAATGACTTCAAAAACGATGAAAATATTTGATAAAATTTCCATATCTATTAGATTATTAATGATACAATTATTCTTATCAGCTTCTGATTAAGAAAAAAAATTAGTTTAAGAAAATTCATACGTATTTTTATCATTCATTATAAAAGGTGCCATAAGATAATTAACTTGTTAAACTGAATTGGTTTTTTATAATTTATAAAACGCAATAACTTTGCTTTTTAATTATAAACCATATAATTTCAAAATGATTAAGGAACTGAAAAATATGCGAAAAAAGACCAAATGTAAGAAAGTGATTAGAACACTCTTGGGATGGGTTTATTTGAATGCTAAAGTTATACTGTCCTTAAAAAGTTTTCAAAATTAAAATTTTGCATAAAATTTGAATTAGAAAATAACATAGGATTATAAAAATTCAAAATAATTTTTCTTAAAGAATTCTAAGAAGTATTTAAATTTCATTTTTTGAAATGCTCATAATGATGTTATATTTTGTTAAAAAGCTTTCTAATAAGTGCTGGCACTTTTATAAAATTAGACACCTAGTTGGAAGTGCCATTACACCCCCGAAAGTGGGTTCTCGTAATTTAGAAGCATGAACTAAGCAAAAGGCCCCACAGGCCTGGTCTGCAGCAGAGAATTATCATTTCACATGGAGAACATTGCAACCACAATGCATTTAATATTCACTTGCCACTTTTAGCAAACACGATGGATTTTCAGTTGGCTTGGCAATCGAACTCACTGCCAATATCGAGAATAAAAGCTCTAATCAATCATTCACTACGATCTGATTTTTAAAGATAATAATCAATATGCTTTTGTTATCTTGAATATTAAGACAATTTGGGTCATTTACATTACGCGATAAGATTAAACATAAGAATTTTTTTTCAAGGAAAAAAAAAGAAAAAAAAAGAAAAGGTAATAAAACAAAAATAATTACATGGATATTTGTTTTGATTTGTTTGTATGAATCAAGAATGTTTTCTCTCTCTCTCTCTCTCTCTCTCACACACACACACACATGTATTTCATGTTTCATCCTATTCATACTGGCAAATCTTTCCTGCGCTGCTTTTGTGTGCGCGAGCTATTCATTACTTTAATATATTTATAGCCTTATTATATATATATATATATATATATATATATATATATATATATATATATATATATATATATATATATATATATATATATATATAGTTATAATACGTGTTGTTTTTATTTTTAATTTAAAATAATCACCGTTTGAGTGCACATTTCAGGAAATTTTCTTGATAAAAAATCTTATTAAAGTAATTAAAATTAAATTAACTGAGTGTAACGCTATGAGACAGGAATAGCTATGAGAAATCTAAGTTTCTATGGAAACTGTTAACAATAGTCTGTGATTCTCAGACTGATGCCTAATTAGATTAACGCAATTTAAATGCTTTTCACGCTGTTTCCTTTGAAAAAGAATACCTATTCAAAACTTTTCAGAAGATTAAATCATTTTCATTGAAAATGATTCACCTTGCAGAAAGTGTTGAAACATTTATTATAGATTCTCCTTTTTCATAAATGAACAATGATTTTGAAAGTATCTGAGCGTAACTTTTATAGTGACTTTGGCAACCTTGTATCAGTAAATTTGAAATATAATTTTCCATAATTGTTATTTGAAAATGAACAAATTTTTTAATGATATTAGATCTTTACCCTATTATTGGATTATAATTTTTGAATATTAAATATAATAAATTGTAAAATTTCATACAAAAATTTAAAATTTATGATTTT
Source organism: Latrodectus elegans (assembly GCA_030067965.1). Lineage (NCBI taxonomy): Eukaryota > Metazoa > Arthropoda > Arachnida > Araneae > Theridiidae > Latrodectus > Latrodectus elegans. The sequence continues at coordinate 27,108,457 of CM057812.1, forward strand.
GCAAATAATTGTCTCTTAAAAAATGTTTCAAATTATTTTTGCTCTCTCTCTCTCCATCTCAGAGCAAGTACGAGGGTCACTCTGAAATTTTTGAGATACAACTAGGTTTTAAAGTTATACTTACAAAATTTTAGGTGTGCTCAAAGTAGTCTCCTCCAGTATGAATGCTCTTTTGTAGACGAATTTTCCACAGATTAAATGCCTCAAGCCATTCATTTCTTGGAATAGATGAAAAAATGCATTTATAGCTGCATTAATCTCTTCTTCTGAATAAAAACGACGTCCACGTAAGTTCTTTTTTAGATTAAAGAATAACCAAAAGTCTCACATAGCTAGATCAGTTGAATACAGAGGATGTTCGATCACTTTAATTTGTTTTTGTTTAAGAAACTCAACTGTTAATCCGGCTGTATGTGAAGATGCATTGTCATTGGGAAGCATTAGTACCCTAACATGCAGTTCTTCTAGAATTTCTGGAAGACATGTAATGGTATACCAGTTTGCTGTTACCGCCTTCTGACCTTCCAACTTGATATCCTTGACCAATCCCGTATTTCTGAATAAAACGGCATACATCACTTTTTTCAGTGCACGTTGTTTTTTCACAATTGTTGGGATCATCTTCCAAGACCCATGCTTTGCTTTCTTGACGTGTTGGAACTTCAAAAAAAAAAAAAAAAAAAAAAAAAAAAAAAAAAAACGGTATGTACGTTTCATCACCTGTTACAATTTTAGAAATGATGCGATGGCCACCATCATTTAGCAATTTAAGAGTTTCTTTACGCTCCTCTTTTAGGTGCTCAGTTGGATCATGGGGAACCCAACGGCAAACTACTTTTTTCTTATGTAATTCTTCATAAATGATTATGTGTATGGCTGCGGATCCAATGTTAAGTTCTTTCTGTATCATTTGATAGGTACAGTGATTATCATTCATTAACATTTTTCGTATGGCAGACACATTATCCGGAATTATTGCCGGCGGTGGCCCTCCTGTGTGTTCTTCATCCTGAAGAAAATTGCGACCTCTACTAAATGATCTAAATCATCTGAATACAGTAGCACGAGTTAAAGTTTCATCACCAAATGCTAATTGCAACCGTTGAACGCATTCTTATTGAATTAATCCTGCTTTAAAATCGTAGAAAATCATAGCGCGAAAATGTTCTCGCGTCAACTTCATTTTATCTTTGTTTAAAATTTATTATACGCTAAACAAGTTGAAGTAAGTCAGTAAAAAATCGTCTTCTGTGTTAAAATACTTTGTATTTTAAAATTAAACCGTTATTTTTATTTTGTAAATTCCCGTCTGCACATATCTCCAAAATTTCAGAGTAACCTTCGTATTATTAGCAAATGTTTTGACTCCATAAATATATCATAGTATGTATTATAAAGACAAACATTTTGCTAACATATAAATCCATTTTCGCACGAATGTTATATGTGTATCACTTTTAAACCTTTTACATACTTTTTTTTTCTTTACTTGTCTTTTGCTTTTCATAATGTGAAGTCAAGCAATATTTGACTACCCTTGATTTTACTTTTCTGAAAGTGATAGCTAAAAGAATAAAAATTATTAGAATAATTGTTACCGTGTATTATACGCTAAATTTATCGAAACAATTCACATATATAGAAAAATATGTCATAGAAATTTAAGTAGCACATTAGTTTTACTGATAGTCATTATTTATCATATGCTTTTGCACCTTATTAAATACGTTATGAATCTTACAAAGAATGTTATATCTTAAAAAATTTTTATTTTGCAGTATTTATTGAATAAATATAAAAATTTATGTCTATTTTCATGTTTATTATGAAAAAACTAACGAACGTAAGTAATGGTATTCAATTTTACGAGGAATTTTACACTGTTAAATTTTAAATATTATAGTGTTATATAAATCTAGGAAAATAAAATTAATTTTATATTGAAATGCGTAACTTTATAAAGCAATAAAAACCACTGAAATCTACAAAAATAAAGACAGATTTTTTTTATGAAATGAATAATTTAATTTTTAAATTAGTGTATGGAAAATATTTTAATTGTTGCTCTTTCCCAGTTTTAAAATTTTTCTTGTCTTTATTCCATGTACTACGATTGTAGCAAAAAATTCTCAAGACAAACCTCCAGTTTAATCAATAAATGCATGTGAAAATTTCACTCGTTAGTATAATTTCGGGGAAGTTTTATTCTTTCATTGAGTTTATTTTATAAAGAGAAAACAAAAAAAGGAAGTTTTCGTAATATCAAATGCTCTAAAAGATCTTTAAATTATAACAATTGTATAAACAAACCTGTAACATATATGATATAGATTCAATGGAATATTTGCACATTTTGTTTTTTGTAAAGTAATAATTTAGATTTAAAAAAGATCAGATTTACTACTGGTTTTTTGTTAAAATAATATCTATTTTCAGAAACCTTGAGTTCAAAAACAATAAAGAAATTCCTGATTAATTGATAATGTTGAATATTATAAAAATGCGTTTGGAAATTTTATTTTTTATTTCAAATACTTTTCCTACCAAAATTTATTTTAAAAGAAAGAATGGAGAAGAGAAATTGAAAGGATGTAAAGTTACTACAAAATTATAAAATTATTGATAATTAAATAAAAAAAATTGTAAATTTATTAGTTAAACGGTATAAATTTAAAGTCTAAATAGTTATGAAAGATCAGAGAGATGTAAAATAAAAAAATTACTTGTTCATAATTAAGGTACCCTTTCATTTTTATTTATTACACAGAATATAATTTCTTTATTTTTGGAATTATTGAGCATAAAAATTTACTCTCATGCAAAATTGTTTTACATGAGATAGGTCATCATTTTGAAGAATTTTTTTAGGATGAAAATCAATTTTAGGAATATTAATTTTCATGATGACCCCCTTTTCATTTTTTTACATAATAATAATCAATGCGGGTATCCAAATTCGTAATAACATTGTTTTCAGTACTATATAAGTACATGGAGGTGATTTTTCAAAATTCGGTATAACATTTTGGTTCAGATATAAAATTAGAATAAAACATTGAAATTAAACTATGCTGATTAAAAATCTTTGATTATGTAAACAATTAATCAATAGCCACAAATTAACCAACATTCGAGGGCTTCATAGTTCAAATATGAATTAACTTAATGGTATGATAACAACAAAAAATTCTGTCATAAGCAAAAATGATGCTATATTTCAGATCAATGAAAAATATTTGCTCAGTTGTTTGGATTTACACTATGATTTAACCCCAGAAGTAAACATCAATTTGTATTAAGTTCTATCAACGTGAATGTCATTCCCTCCCATCATCAAAATTGTGATGGTGATATTCTGCATCCAAATAAATGCTGATGCATCTTGTTTAATTGATCAAGATATTTATCATACTGGGATTGCCTTTTGAAGAAGTAGATATATAATCCAATCAAAATATTTTCTAATATATATATATATATATATATATATATATATATATATATATATATACCTATATATATATATATATATATATATATATATATATATATATATATATATAAGGTGAGCCAAAAGTTCGTTACAATTTTAAAAATTCATAAAAAAAGAAGAAAGTGAGATAAAGAAAAGCGGTTTGCAAGAAAGGGCTCACAAAGTAGTCGGATTTTTTTTAGCAGCAAAAAGAGTTTTAGTTAAAAAGTCACCTATAGACGGCGCTGACATCGAGAGATTTAGCAGAATTATGCAAATTAATCTTGCGATAAAAGGCCGTGATACTCGAGAATTTCTCATTCGCTTTCAGAATGTTATCATTACCCGATCGAGCGTTGTTGGTGAAGTTGTTCTATTGAAACGGAGAGTCAGCAACTATTGCTTTGCAAAAATTTCGCACGACGAAAGGACTGAAGACGAAGAAAGGTCCCATATCGTGTTATGGAACAGTCAAGCTTGTCAAGAGATTCGAGGAAACTGACTCTTTGGAGGATCGGCCACGCAGTCGAAGACCCTCGTTGGCGGAGAGCCGAATTGCTGCGGTGGAAACCACAATGAATGATTTAGCGGCGGGATCGTCCATTGGGAGTAGCAGTGCTCGCGAAGCTGGAAGAATATTGGATGTGCCTCAATCATCGATTCGACGTATCCTACACGGGATATTGCATCTCTATCCCCATAAACTGCAGTCACTGCAGGAGTTACCACTGGGAGACACAGCTATGCGGGAATCATTTGCCGAGTGGGCTATGGCAAGAATCGAAAACGACCCTCAGTGGTTGTTCAACGTTTTCTGGACGGATGAGGCGCACTTCACACTACACGGGGATGTCAACAACCATAACACTCGTATATGGGCAACATCTAATCCTCGTGAATACACGACGAAATCTCTGCATCCAGCCAAGCAAGTTGACAGTCTGGTGTGGCTTCACCTCATCTTTCATTGTCGGACCTTTCTTCTTTGAAGAACCGTATCCCAGATTGGGCTGGAAAACGTGTCCAGTAACTGCTAAGCGTTACCTCACTCTTTTGCGTGACAAAGTCGCGCCCGCATTGAATCAAAGAGGTGTGTTATCTGTAATAAACTTTATGCAGGATGGAGCACCACCACATTATGCCAATCCAGTAAAATGATTCTTTTTGAGTACCTTTGGTGAAGAGAGACTGATCAGTCGAGGTTGCAAGATAGAATGGCCTCCACGATCACCCGACCTCACTCCGGTCGACTTCTGGTTGTGGGGCTATTTGAAATCACGTGTGTACCGTTCATCTCCTTCAACATTGGCCGAACTCAACGATTCCATCTGTCGTGAGGTTTCTGCAATTCATTCCGACATATTGCATTCAGCTGTAACGGGCGTTGCGAGTCGCCTTAGTTGTGTCGTACAATGGACTGGAGGTCATATTGAACAACTGTTATTATCAGAATAAATGAATAGAGCGTACTGTTGTCCTTTTCATTGTTTCATACAGTCAGCGCTATCTATAGGCGACTTTTTTAACTAAAATTTTTTTTGCTGTAAAAAAAAAAAAAAAAAAAAAAATCCGACTACCTTGTGAGCACTTTCTTGCAAACCTCACTTCTTTATCTTACTTTCTTCTTTTTTTTATGAATTTTTAAAATTGTAACGAACTTTTGGCTCACCCGGTATATATATATATATTAGGTTGGGGTTGGGGAATAAGTTCGTAGAGTTTTTACCAAAGATTTTTATTTAAACAAAAAACAATATTGTATAAAAAAATTAATCAATTATATATTCACCGCGTTGCTGTTTACAACCTCTTCCTACATCTAGACTAATTTGTTGATGCCGTTCCCCCAAAAGCCGCTTGGTCTGGTGTTAAAAAAGTTGTTGAGCCAGGTTTAAGGACCTCTTAGTGCACTGAGAAATGCTCGAAAACAATGCCACAGTCATCAAGGAGCTCTACTTTGCCCAGCTACTCCGCGTGAATGAAGTCATTCGATTGAAAAGACCTGATTGACATTGTCAAACCATACCCTTTCACGACAACGCCAAGCCCCATATTGCACAAATCGTCAAAGGTGCACTCCATGAACTTGAATGGGAGGAACTTCAGCATCTGCCATATTCTCTGGAACTTACACCAATGGATTACCATTTTTTCTGCTTCTTGTCAAACCATACGAATAGTGTTATCTTCGAAAACAAAGAGGTCCTTACAAACTGGCTCAACAACTTCTTTTACACCAGACCTGGCGATTTTTGGAGTAACGGCATCAACAAATTGGTCGAGAGGTGGGAAGAGTTTGTAAACAGCAAAGGCGAATAAATAGTTGATTAACTTTTATTCATATAATAATTGATTTTTAATTAAAATAAAAGTCTGGTAAAAATGCTGCGAATTTATTCTGTAGGAATAATTCTAACACACACACACACATACACACACATGCACACACACATACACACACATACACACACATACGCATACACACACACATACACACACATACGCATACACACACACATACACACACATACGCATACACACATACGCATACACACATACGCATACACACACACATACACACACACATACACACACATACGCATACACACACACATACACACACATACGCATACACACACACATACTCACACATACGCATACACACACATACGCATACACACACACATACACACACATACGCATACACACATACGCATACACACACACATACACACACATACGCATACACACACATACGCATACACACACACATACACACACGTTAGAATTATTCATACTGAGAGCGATATACCTGTGAAGGTGTTATGAGACAGGTGTAGACCTAATGAAACGCATTGTATATGTTAAGAATGCCATACCTAGTTAATGATGATTCGTCTTTCCACACAGTTTTGGAATGAAAGGTGTGTGATGTTCCGAGCCTGTGATTACTCTAATCAAATCGTCGTGCATAGGTATCTATCACATCAGTGATTTACAGGAATATTGGGTATTATAGATAGGCGTACCTGGCATGTTAACAGATGCATCTATGTTTTATCGAGTTCCAGAATGCTTAGACATGGATTTTCAAAACCGTAAGTTTTCAATCTATCGCTTCAATTAACATCTGCTTTATTTAAACAAAGGTGTGGAAGAATTATTGTTCTTGAGAAGTTGAGATGAAGTGTGCATTCAATTGATTCAATTTTATTTTACATAGTTACATATAATTTTATTTTATTCAGCATTCAATCCATTTAATTTTATTTTATTCGGTTGGGAATAAGTTCTTAGGATTTTTACCAAAGAATTTTTTTAAACCAAAAAAGAATTATATCAATAAGTTAATCAATTATATACTCGCCGTTGCTGTTAACAACCTATTCTCACCTCTGGACACATTTGTTGATGCCGCTCCGCCAAAAATCGCCTGATCTGGTGTCAAAGAAGTTGTTAAACTAGTTTTTAAAGACCTCTTTGTTATCAAAGGTAACACAATTCATATGGTTTAACAAGGAACAAAAAAGATTGCCGGTGCAAAGTCCGGTAAATACGGCAGATGACGTTGGACCTCCCATTCGAGCTCTTGGAATGTGGCTTTGTCGACTTGTGCAACATGGGGCCTGACATTGTCGTGAAGGAGTATGGTTTGATCATGTCGATCGGGTATTTTTAGTTGAATAACCTCATTCACGTGGTGTAGCTAGGCAATGTAGTGCTTCTTGTTGACTGTGGCATTCTTTTCGAGCATTTCCCAGCGCACCAAGAGGTTCTTAAAAACTGGCTCAACAGTTTCTTCGACACCAGACCAGGCAATTTTTGGTGGAACGGCATCAACAAATTGGTCGAGAGGTGGGAAGAGGTTGTAAACAGAAACGGCGAATATATATTTGATTAACTTATTGATGTTACTATTGTTTTTTGTTTAGAGAAAAGTCTTTGGTGAAAACACTATGAACGTATTCCCCAACCTAATATATAGGAACACATATTTGCTACTGAGTCCAATTATAATTCTAAATTTTTTTTTAATGATCACCACGAATGCCACGATGTTAAGATAGTGTACGCCTGTGTAGTACACAATTTTGATCTTACCTTTGGAAAGATATACTCTTTATTAAACTGTTTCACTGATATTCTAAAATATGGCTGCGATATTGATTTTTTTATTTCTTCCCAATTTATGTACGCTTTATAATATCATTATTTTGTTTCTTTATGAAATTCAATGCTACCATTATCCAATCTTATGCAAGTTCCATTGTTTAGCTGCCAATTTTTTTTATAATTTAATACATCTAAGCTAAGCAGTTATAAATATTACTCTTTTTAAAATCTTTATCTAACTTTATGAGATTATAATTTTTAATCTTTAATTTCATTGTTTTGTTCTTTTATTTGTGTTATAACTTAAAATATAAGCTTAAATCTTGAAAGAATATATCTCTGAATTCTGTCTCATAGTAACACATGTGTGTGTCTTAAACATTATCTATTAAGATTCTTGTTTGATATGTATAAGTTCAGAAAATAAAATCCGGTAAAAAAATCAAATTTCTCTAATTTTTGTAATAGTTACCATTTATTTAAAAGAAAGCCATAATAAGAATGTTTAAACACTTTCTGAAACGTTCTTGTTGCTTGAAATAAACATTTCTATGAACATGGCAGGTGAAATAAAGATCGGGTAAATTTAATCTAATTTTATCTAGTTAGATCTAGTTTTATCTTGTAATGTAGGACACGTTATACTTAGCGTAATTAGCTAATAATTTATTTAGTTAATTAGACTTTCTAAAATCTCAATGACTAGGAAAGTATTTCCAAGAAGTAAACACAAATATAGATTGATTATACAATGGAAAGAATACGAGAATATAAATGTAACTTACTAAAATGAATAATAATATACGTTAGATACATTTTATGAATATTCAATTTTGATTCCCAAACTTATATGATTTATTAAATTTGCTTTATTTATATCTATATACGAATACAGTTCAAAATAATAATTGAAAATTATTAGTTAATTATAAACATTTTTTAAATAATGAAATTTTAAAACTTATAGTTTGACCAACCAAAATAGCTCCATTATGTCTCAATACAGAAATGTTGGTTGTGAAATAAAAATTAGGTACTGTGTTTTTGGAGTGAGAATTTCACGAAAAAAATTGTTTCTAGGCTATTTTATGCCCAACTTTTGAAGTTACATGTAATAACTAGATCTCTTCACGCTGGAGAATCCATATATGAAACAACAAATTTTCAAAATGCCATAAATACTATTATATCAAAAGTTTTTTTTTCATGACTGTCTACACAAAAAGATAAAACTCGAAGATGATTATCAGAGAAGATGAAGCTGAGGATAGGGAGGCAACAAATACTTTAGATAACAATCCGATCACGTTAGTAACATCTATACTAATCTGACAAATGCACATTTGCATTAAATCCTAGCAGCGGATGTTTTTCGCTTAGTGAATAGGGGTAGAAATATTTAATTAGTGTTACAAGATAGTTAACTTACCTGCTGAATGCTATGAAGCGAAGGCAATGCTTCTGAAATCATCAAAAAAGTACATTATCGCTATTTTAGGTGTTTAGTCTAAATAACCATCCTTCGAATTATATTACAGCTATTGACATTTCTCTTGCCATTACAATCAGAAGCATTTTCTGCAGATAACTTCGCAGCTGAATACTGATGAGAAATCAATGCTGCCGAAATTATTTAAAAAGGAGATAATTGACATAGTTAATAAATGTTTAATTTAGTCTGGTGAATCCTCATAAATATTTTATCGCATTTATGGATGCTTGTACGTTTGATGAACTGATGCAGATATCTTTTCGACCTTTCCAAAATACACTGTAGGCCACCGTAAATTACGTATATCTCCGTGTTCGACTGATTATAATGGCCACTAAAACTCCTTGAAGAAGCATGCAAATAACATGAAATTTAAAACGTGCATTAACGGAAGTGAGACAAGCAAATAATTAGAATTTCAGCGCCGACACAAATCACTCGTACCTGTGGTGCCACTTCAAAGCGCTATTTAAGGCTTGAAGATTTCGATGATTTCAAATTTGGTATTTGTTTTTATAATGGTTAAAAAACCTATCAATTATGCCTTATAGAAAACAGCGATCATTTTTTTTTATCAAGTATCCGAGTTTGAGGAAGGAGTGATAGTGGCCTACCAAGACTTAGGAGCATATTTCAGGAAAATCGATAGTCATGTTAGATGAAACAAAACATGTGTAATGCGGATATGTGACCGTTGGATACAGGAGGGTTTGACGGACCGACGTGTTTGATCGCATCTACCTCAATGCATCACTTCACATGATCACAGGGAAACTGTGCGCATGGCAGCGACATATCGCTCAGCCACATCACGAACCACAGAATATCATATTCAGCCTGGAATGCATCATCCAGTGTCTGCCCATAGCTTTCGACACCGCTTACAGCAGAGTTTTCTGTCCGCAAGACGTCCATTGCTTCGTCTACCCTCGACGCAGAACCTCAGACGGCTCCGCCGCCAATGGTGCGATGAAAGAAGGATGTGGATGGCAGAATGGAATGAAATAGTTTTCACTGACAAGTCACTCTTCTATCTGCAACACCACGATGGTCACATTGCACCACACGATGGTCGAGTTTGGAGACACCGTGTAGAGAAGGACCTGGACAGCTGCGTTATGCACCGCCACACTAGTCCTGCACCAGGTATTGTGGTATGGGGCGTTATTATATATCACTATCACCTACCTCTAATATGCATTTCCGGTACTTTAAACAGCCAGCGCTGTATCTTCGAGGTGTTGGAGCCTGGTGTCCTTTTTTACCTTCAAGTCTTGCCCACAGCCATATTTCAACAGGGTAATGTTTGATCACACGTAGCACGCATCGTGAAAGGATTCTTCGTCAATCGTCAGATTGAATTGCTTCCCTGAACAGATCGCTCTCCAGATCTTTCACCGATAGAAAACATGTGGTCCATTGCTGCTCAACGATTGACCCAGATTACATCCCCAGATGCCACACCAGATCAGCTTTGACAACGTGTGGAAGCTTCTTGGTCTTCTGTACCCCAAGAAAACATCCAAAGTCTCTTTATATCAATGTTGAATCATGTTTCAGAGGCGATTTCCAATAATGGCGGCTACTCTGGTTACTGATATTGGCGGAAGCCCCACTGCACACAAGTCAATAAATATAATTATTTGATACTTTGTTAAAAATTTATTTACTAAATAAATTTTGCTGTGATATATCTTGTCTTTCTTGATGTTGCAATTTGGCTCGCCATCAGTATAGTTAATATTGTGGATTAATGTGGTCATGAATCTGAATGCTCCTGAGACATCAATGCTGCTGATAAATAATTAGCTTTCTCAGTTATCATATACAATATGTCAGATTTCCGAATGTCTTCAATTATTTAAAATCAATAGTCTATCTATTTTGTTCCCAAACGGAAAGAGCTCTGTAATGATGAAGAATATCTTAATGTAACATAGGAAACAAATTATTTCTCGCTTACAGATTCTATCCTTTAAAACTCGTTTTATAGAGAACATCTACTCTAAAATGAAAATATTTCTTTTCACAGGGTTGATCAGAAATGATTCGAAGAACATAATGATGAAATGTAGCTTTATAGGAGATACTTTCAAACCTTTGATATTTATAATATTGAGATTGTGATATCCGTAGAGAACAAAAGCAGCAATCGGTTTCTTTTTCCATACTTGCTGACTTAACAACTGCAGACCATTCTACTTATGTAATAGCACCTAATTCCTTTGAACTCAGTCTACTAGCTTTACTTGTGAAAAATTATATTTAAATTAAATTTTATTCATTAATTCATTTGAATCTGATCTGTAATTTAGACCAAAATAATGCTACAAACTCCTTTTAAAGATAGTTTAGTATTCTTTAATAGGTTATATTGCTTTTTTGTGAACCTGTATAATTTTAGTTGTTTTCATAGTGAACTACTATTAACAGACTTTTAAAAACTGATTTAAATAAATATACTACCATTGAAAGCATTTAGTGAGCTATTCAATAAGTGTTTCGCTTATAGTTTTTAAAACAGCAATGAAAATATAATTCCTTAAAATTTATTATAAAATTATTATTTATAAAGTTTTAAAAAAAGTTATTTTGATTTTAACTTTCTGTGTAATCTTACCATATTTGCAAATTTGTATAAGCTGCTGTACATAGTATAAAAAATTAAAACTTGGTTTAATTTTTCATATGTCCCACCTGTTTAATATAATAAGAAACATCCCGATCCAACTAATAAACTGAGCCGATTTTTCAATAATCCTTTTTATTTTTAAATATAAATTGATTTTTGTTAGTTATAACTTGCCTCCAAAGATACAATGTTTGAAGAACCATAATGTATCGGTTTAGGATAATAGGAATTTCTCCACTTACGTCATGGCTGACGTATGCCAGTACTCTTTATTTTTTTTAAAAATAATATGAAAATAATTTATGGTGAAATAAAAGAAGATATGGCAGACAAGTTTATTGATGTAGAAATCAATCATATGCCTTCTTTTAAAATAATTGATTTCCTCATGCCAAAAATATTTTTAGAATTTGCGATTATAATTCGGAACGTTCTTTGAGGCACATAAAGGATTTCTAAATTGACATCATTTTTAAGAGTGCTGAAGTAAAAGGTATGCATATATTTAATTCATAAAGTGGGTTTTAAAGCATTTGATTTGTCTCTGTTTTGATCTCTCTTGTAAGTTGCATTGATATCTTGTTAAAAGAGACCAGATTCGTTTTTTTTTATTCTGGTTTGCTTGGTTGGTAGAAAATTTCAATGACATTTACATACATATGATTTCATTTGAACATGATCCTAGAAACTATTAATAAAAAAATTGATGCTGAAATTGTATTATGCATTTACGCAAAAAGTTTTATTTATTGAAAACGAATTTCAAATAGTTTCATTTAATAGTATAGATTTCATCTAATCGCAATGAAAGCTTCATCTAATCTTAACCATAATTTTTTTTTTATCTAACCTGAATAACAAGCCCATAAATTTAAATTTTTAACGCTTCCCATTCAAATGATCTGGGTATGATTTCAGATATGATTTTAGGTTGTATTATAATATTTTGGCTTTATCTAAAATGTGTTTTCAAATATTTTATTATTAAGTCAGATTATTACCTGCTCATTACAGCGTGTGATATACATAATGGATATATCCTGATACTAATATATTTCTTCCCTCATGGAAAAAACTTCAAAACAGAAACTTTAGATAAACAGATTAGATACATCAAATATATTAAATATAGAGTTTTAATTAATTTAAATGGTAATTTAAATTAAAATATTTTTTTACTGTGCATTAATTTAAATGCACAGTATAAAATATTTTTTAATGTGCAAATTTTACTACCCAAAGTAATGACCTTAAATTTTAAAAAAACTTAAAAGTAAAATTATTAGGTATTTTTTATTGTCTAAAAAACATAAAGTATTTTGTTTTTAACGCTTTTATGAATATTTAAATGTTGGTCAATTTTTCTTATAAAAAAGGGATTTATTCATTGAGTAACTTATTAAATAATTTGCGAATAGTCTTACTTATCGTTCTGGGTTATTTGTTAAATATATTTTACACTAAAATAATTATCTCATAAAATTAACTACTCGAACACATTTTATGTGAAAATATATGTGTTTAGCACAAAAATAAATATTTCATGAAAATAATTATTCCAGTAAATTTTGTGCATATCTTATCACGTAAAAATATACCTTACACCCCACAAATATTTTGCTCAGCTTCAAATTTCCGCCATGATCAAAGCACTTGAAATAATGTGTTTACAGAAACCAATTTTTTTTTAAATTTAGCATACCCGTTATCCTATTTGAAACTTTTCTTTAAGTGCTTTCTTATGATTTTGAAACAGTAAAAACTAATCAGTGTTGTCATTAAAAATAAAGAACAGTTTATCTAAATTTCTTAACTTCAAAAAATTTAAACTTGGTTTATTGACGCAATTTCTTAAACAAAATTCATATATAAGAGAACACAAAATCTCACATTTTAATTAGTTATAACTTAGTTGAGATTTATAATAGATCTCAAACTTTTTATAAATTTATTCATTCATGGCGTGAATTGAAATGTACAACAATAAAATCAAAAAGAATTGGATGATTTTCATTCAATAATTTTAATACGCTTGGAAAATTTTTATACTATCTGGATAAATAATCAAACTATACTGTATAACTATTATTTACTTGCTTAGTAAAATATAAATGTTATCAAAAATGTAAATTAAATAATTATTTCGTTCCTTAATTTTAAAATGAAAAATTTTTGAAGTAAAATAAGTCTTGCAGAAAATATATCTTTGTTACTTTCCAAACATAAGAGGTAGGTTTCAGTTCAGTTTAATAATTGTTTTATATTTTTATCGCCGATCACATTCAATCAGCAATATACTGATCACATTCAATCAGCAATATACTGATCACATTCAATCAGCAATATACTGATCACATTCAATCAGCAATATACTGATCACATTCAATCAGCAATATACTGATCACATTCAATCAGCAATATACTGATCACATTCAATCAGCAACTTAAGGACTATCTAAAGTCTTACTGACATTAGGTAGTCTGGATCTGAAAAATGGTAAAATATTTTGCAAACTATATAATATTAGTTTTATTCTTAAATTTGAGATTTAATACCTACTTCTTAGCCTAGAATTTTTTTCCCGACGCCCGGCTGCCCTTGAGATAAATTTATTCTGCGCTACAAAAGGCGAAAGTGATGTCATCTTATACAATGGGACAACCAGTGGGTGTGCCATCTTAGACCCAAAAAGGAAAAAAAAATAAAGGAACACATAAAGAGAGAGAAATAAGTATCCATACTCGAACCTCATTCGAACTGGAGACTTACTGCTTCCAAGTTACAGACGATAAGTAATCTACTATGCATACAAAATTGTACTTCTGTAAATTTGGATTTGATAATTATAGGAAACGACGTTTCAGCTTGTCATCAGTTTTGATCTAATGATGAGTTTCTAGAATAGAGAGAAAATAGGGTATGTATTTCTAAAAATACATAAAATTATGCATAGAAAAAAGTAACCTGCATTTAATGTAAGCTTACTAGATAATTTGAACATAGAATAAGCAGCAAAATTGTTCAGAAAAGGAATGCTTTTGGAATCTAGGCATTGAATTATTTTAAAATTATTTATTATCTATCATTAAAATCTTTAACGCACCTATGTAAAATTTTATGTTTTTGTGTGTAGTCTTCTTTTAATGTATTTTATTTCAAGTCACTTAAAAAGTGATTTCAAATCACACCTTACTAATATTTCGTTCACAGTATTACTCTAAGAGAAAAAAAAATAGTTGTTCTAAGTTTGAGCTCCCTAAGCTTTTTGCCTTTGATGATAAAGGAGAATACTTATTAAATTTTAACAAACAAAATGATAATTTTTAAATATTTTTTTATGCATTTTTACAATTTGAACTTGCGAACGAAATTTCATGTTCTAGGTCTCTGAATTCGCAAGAAATAACTGCCATCGAAACGGGAAACGAAGCAATGAATTAATAGTCAAAACGTTAATCACACTCAGATGTTAGCTCAAACATTCTAAGCATAAGAAACCGCTAAGCTTTGAAAGCACCTTCTCTCTTGCTAATGTTTAGTCATATCTGGTACACTTAAACCTTTCGTCACAAAATGAGGGGGAATCAGTAACTATTGTGTAGGGAACATCCAATGAATGTCCCATCGTTACCTTAAAGTTGTGTATTTTGGTAATTTAAGAGCCCTGACTTAGCAGAAGACTTGGCTAGAAATCCGAAGGGATACCAAATCACTCGAAGAATATTGGGATCATGACTCATTTCATGTAGACCAGATGATAATTTTAAACACGATGCCTTCAATTTACTCAGGTTTGGTACTAGCAAACTTGCAATCACGAATTCGAAATCAGTTATCCAGATCTTTTAACCTCATTTTAAAAACATTTAAAATATACACTTTATTAAATTACAAAATAAAAATATCTATCTATTTATTCTTTATTTCTCATATTATATTAATTGAGAAATTAGTTATTGATAACAGAAATATTGTAAGGTATACAATGGATTTTGTTCCTCATCTAATTATTTTACATTTTAATTTTCAAACTGTGACATACATTTTCCTTCCAACTTCTCAAAACTATTGATTTTCTATTGATTAACTTTTCTTCCCCCCCCTCCAGACACACATCTTCATAATTCATTTCCCGTGAAATCATTGAAGAATATCCCCCACAGAAGGCCAGTATACTGCTTCGAGCCTTTTCTGTAAGGAAAAGAGGGAAAAAGGAAAATAATTTCCCTTTGAAATCCACGCAAAATTAAGTAACTTTTTCAATGAAAGGCGGTGTATGAAAAATTGTTATTTAAAAAAGGGAAAATAAATCAGTGAGGCAAATAACCTGTGGGATTTCAGAAGACTGTCTCGAAACACATCGATCTTGCACGGAAATATTTCAGAAAATTAATAAGCATATTTCTTGGATGGGTAAGGTGACTTTTTTTTCTTTTGGAAACTTTCCTGTCTTTGAACAGGATGAAAGTTTTCAGATATTAGGATTTGGAATAGAAAAAAATGTTTTAATTTATAAAAAAACTACAGTATATATATAAAAAAGTTTTAAGTACTTACACATCCACACACACAGAGTGAGAGAGAGAAAGAGAGTGAGTTTCTTTATCGTTTAAGTTAACAAATAAATTATAAGAGTAATTTGCAAATAGGAATGTAAAATGTGATAATTTTTATATATTAATTAATTTTAATAAATAATTATATTTCATTGCGAAAAATAACTATTAAAATATTATCTAATTATTAAACTAATTAATCATAAGTGTGTTTGCATTTGTAGTTGTGTTTTTATCCAAAATGGTAAGTTAATTTCACTTTATTAGATGACATATTAAACCACTTAAACAGTTATCTTGGAGTCGGAAGCAGAATCAATGCTAAAGACTCAAATAATTTTTAATGAGGCTGAAAACTTCAGCATGCTTAAAAAAAGTCGGTTGTAATATATTAAAAAAATTTGTCTTCTCAGCCTTTATTCTATAGTAATATATTGAATTCTCAAAGAGATAGGTAGTTATTTTAACAAAAATGTTAGATTTTACATCACTTTCAGACGGAATAATGTTATAATCAGTAATACATGTATGCATAAATAATTATGTTTGTAGTTCCTATTTATTTCTGGAAATTCCATACAAGGTATATTCAATACAAAACGGCAGAATTCGTCATTGGGAAATGATAGTTGGAAATATAAAAGACCCCAAGGGCCGTTGTTGTTGTTGTACCAGCATACTTCCCTGTACCTAGCCCTGAAATGGACTTTACCAGTTAGATAGAAGCAGCCGGATGGAGTCTTCATGATTTTGAAGCAGGGAGCAAGCAGAAGATTCCCAAGACATTACCTGCCAACCCCAGATGCGTCACCTCACCTGGAGGACATTGCGGTCAGATTTAGTGTGTCCCGACCGCCTTTAGCGAAAACAGCGGAACCTTCGCCATTCTGGGACTCAATCTCACTTCCTTCCGAAAGTGAGAAAGACTCCCTCATTAACCAGGCCCCGTGACCACAATTTTGGAATGGGATATAAAATTATATAGGAAAACAAGGGTACACAGAAATTTCATAGGATTATGATATTACAAGAATATGTAGGATCACAAGGTTGCAAAAATACATGGAATTACACACTTACAGTAATACACAGAATTATAAATGTATGAATATACGAAGGATTAAAATTAATAACTTTAAAATGAACAACACACTAAAAAAATGATTTTGAAGAGGAGCCCATAAATCAAGAACAGTCTATTGAAAAGAGTCCATTAAAACATGTTGAAGCTGCTATTTCTTTAGTAAAGTCCAAGCACTTAGACTAAGTACTTAAGTCCAAGTATTTAGGCTTGGGATATTAGCATAAGAGGGTCAATGATGATTCTTCAATTAAATTTAGGTCGGTTGACTATGTAGGCAGAAATAGATGTTTAACTCCATACTCTTGTTCATCAAATCATGAGTGAATGAACCCATCTGCAAGGATAAATGCTTTAACATCTTTCAAAATTATCGTCTCCTACGCTAAACGATGTTGCATCATAGGATGGACTTGCTCAGCTGAAATTTCTCTATACTATTTCACTCGTAATCCTTTTTTTCAGGATTTCGGTATGTTCAGCAGAAATACACTACGACAGATCTACTTTTTTGCTGAACAATTAAATTAAGGCAATTACGTTCTTATACGTTTGTGCAAAAATAAACCTGTCTTATGAATTGAAAAATGTGAAAAGTGTATCGCCACACTATATCACTTTCTTTCATTTATCAATAGACTAGGTTTCGCGAGTATGACATCACTGAATGTTCTGCTTATGTAGAGATGTATGTAGTGACTTTCTAACTGTAGTAATTGACTCTAGGGAATCCAGATAATGATTGAGCTTTGCGTTAACTTTTACTGCAGTCGTTCACTTTTTTAGACATTAAAATTTATTACTTTAGCCGTCGATCTCATTCACTGAACTCCGTTTTACTTCCACTACTTTACTTTGCCAAGCATGTTTTACCATGTGGTGAGTATGTTGTCATGATTTAGAACCCGTACATATATAAACTTCAAATAGTTTGCATGTTTCGGTAACGCTTCAGCTAGACGGATGTTAAAAATTTAGCCTTTTTCAAAATCTGAAAAGTCCGACATTTTACTCTTTAGAAAGAAATCAAAGGGTTACAGAACATCGATAAAAGTATCATATCGATAAAGCTATCACGTATTACCAGAATATATTGATATCAATTAGTAAAGAAAACTGTTAGCTATTATACACTACTAAAAATAACTAAAAGATATTGAGATTGTGGGTTGATCTTGCTTTTGAGGAATATATTGTATGACTGAAATATTATTCATAGATGTACGAGGCTATACGAGATAAAAACGACATTGTTTTTTTCGGAAAAATTGTATTTTATTGAATATTTGGCTACAAAGGAAAAAAAAAACGTTATTTATGCCAATGAGAAACGATGTTTTTTAAAAATATTTTTAATAGGTGGTATATTTTCCGCTCACTGCCAGCAACGTTGAGCATTTTTAAGGCATCGAGTCAATGAGGTTATTTATAAAGGGATATTTGTAGAAGAGTTTTATCTCGATTTTGAAAAGTTATTGGAGGTAGAAGAGGTTTAGAAACTCATCTGAATAATTTGTCTCAAATATGAACTATTGGGTTTATGTTTGACGAATACGTTAGCTCTTCCATTCATATCACTCCTTACTTCAAAAGAGAAATCATTCCCCATATTAACACGATGTGGGCGGCAATTTTTCATTAACATGAAGCCCTCGATAATTGTTGCAGAGTAAGGGACTACAATAGACCTTACCATCTCATCGCTATATCAGCTACTGGTCACACCTTCATTCCGAATGATTTTGAGATCTGTGATTTCCCCCCAATAAAGATATGAGTATAAATCATCACTCGTTCATTGCCGAATCAACCACTTTTGTGCACAAAAGCAGGGCTGTTTCTGGGGCCATGTTTTATCCAGTTGAAAATATGTCTATTATCAAGATGAAGAGGATACCAGGACTCATCTAAGGAAAGAATATTGGGCAGTTCATTTACCCTCCAGTTCACATGCTTTGTTGTGAACTTCCTTTGAGCGTGACAGTGCCTTGCCATTAACGTGACACACATCATTGGCCTGTGAAAATGTAGCCATAAAACGTGAAGGCAGTTTCTGAGAGTTTGTGTCCAAACTCTGATTCCAGTAGCCGAGCGAAAGTCCTGTTGAAGGACAACACTATCCATATTTCCGAGTCTCTGAGCAAATAGCATTAAATAAAAATCTTCATAGGGCGTAGATGCAAGTTTCAAACTTGCTCTGATCTTCGGTATGTGTTTAAAGTCTCTAAAAAACGATTCCAAATCCTAGAAAATCAAGTTTTGTGAAACTTTTAAGGCTTCTGTTAATTTGGGTTATGATTAGACCTTTCTAACCGTTCAATGTCTTTTAAAGCTTCTGTTTAAGTTAAATAACTTTGTTGAGATATCAAAACAAGGACTTTGCTAAGTATCGATTTTTCTTTCCCACTTTGTCTTACTATTGGTTGAACGCTAAATCTCATTTCCTGCCACTCAAGCGTCGTTTTCGACATCAAACCCAGAATTTGCGTACTGTGAAATAACAAATGTGAAAACGAGAAAAATTTACATTTGTGACTCTATTCTTCCATTTTATATAAAAATGACTTATACCTTTATTTTATAAAAAAAGAACTTACAATATTATTTGCTATTTTGGAGTGTACTTTAATGCTTTCGCAGCACATTAAAAATACTATTTTTATTTACATCTATTTTGCATTTTATTTGATAACCCTTTGTATATTTTTGATTAATCCATAAATTTTTAAAATTTCAGACTAAAGTCAATCGAGCTGGTTTTTGAATCACCAGAATTCTGATGATTAGATATTTTATGAGATTTGTTTGCTCACCAAAACTCATTTTTCGCATATGAGAACTTAATAGACCGGAACCCACAACTTAAAGTGAATTCCATTACTTTTTCATAGTTTTATGGGCTGTAAGACCCATTTTTCTGAAGTTTAAAGAAAAGAAAATACGATAATTGTGATTAAATTGTAGTAACCAAGTAGTATAACGACGTGTAAATAAAACTTTCCTATAAAAAAATATGTTTACATACATGTTAACAGAAAATTTATCTCTGTATCGATTTGTATATTATTCAATGGTATATAAAATCTTTTAAATGAATAAGTAATTATTTTACAAGAGCTATAGAAATTATTCCACTAAAATTCATGAATTTCTATAGTATAATTAATTTTCTTCCCTCAAGAAATGTTCATTCTTATCAAAAAAAATCTTTTAAATATGTAATTTTTTTTTTGAAATTTTTCAGCGTAATTTATCTTTTGAAATTTATTTTCTTTGAAATGTCACACAAAATTCTATATTAGATTTTTTGTATTTCTTTAACCACCCAGTAATTCTTTATGATGACGTATTGATCTCTTTTGCAATTAAGAGACATGATTGTTTAATCCAACACTTAACCTTTCTTACACATCGGATTTCCGATCATAAATGCTGAATCCTTACCACAACAATCTTTTCTCTTCATAGGTCAATGCTAATTAACACGAATGCTGCAATGGGACTCGCCTGAATATAAATCAACATTTGATTCTCTTTTCTGTTTGTTTTATAAGCACACAGACTAAAGTTGTGTTTTAAACTAGCTCATTTCGCAGACTCGTGAACAAGCAGAAAGAATATCAAGTGATTTTGAATATTATGATTTTTTAATATTTATATTGCTAGAATTATTCTTTGTAAAATATATTTTGCTAATCATTAATATTAATTACCTTTTTTATTATTGATATTAAATTTTTGGAATTATTTTTTGTATTTTTAAAATACAGCTTTAGTTTTTGGCTCATACTTTCATTTTTATGATCACAATAACAAAATTATCATAGTAAGATCGATTTCCTTACAATTGTATTAGGGTATTAACTAGTTTCATATTTATGCACCAAGATTAGATATTTTCTTAGTACAAAATGATAACACGAATTCTACAAAATAATAACAGGAATTCTACAAAATGATAACACGAATTCTACAAAATGATAACACGAATTCTACAAAATGATAACACGAATTCTACAAAATGATAACACGAATTCTACAAAATGATAACTCGAATTCTACAAAATGATAACACGAATTCTACAAAATGATAACAGGAATTCTATAAAATGATAACACGAATTCTACAAAATGATAACACGAATTTTACCAAATTATGACACGAATTCGTATTGTGATGATTGGCCAACACACTTGATTTATGTTTTCTACAAATATTATAAACTTGTAAAGTAAAATAGTTCCTCCTTTCATTATGTTTTAAACTATTACATTTACTAAATGTGATAATCCTTAACATTTTAAACTTTATATAAACAGCTTTATATTTATTTTGTCAGCGTATTTTGTTATCGACATCATTTTTTTTAAAGAAACCAGCTTCCGATCCGAGTTGTTGCAATGAATTGAACGTGAGTTGCGTGAACTTTTCCCTTTTTCCTTTCTTTTTCTCAAATCGTGATGGAGACTTTTTTTCCTTCCCATATTTTCTCCTTTTTCATCGATTTATTTATTTAAGATTGAATTTCGGTTTTTATCAGTAACGAAAGCAGCTCCCGTGGCTTTAACGCAATTTCTCAAGCGGCTGCCATTTCTGATGGTGGAACTGGGCAATTCTCTGAATGAAATGGAACACTTTTTTCCATCCTACCACACGCTTACTATTGTTATATTTTTTGCGATTTTTTTACCACTTATTTATTATTTTTCTTTTGTGAATTGTGACGGAAAGTACTTCCATTATTAGAGGAATATAGATCCAGAAGATTGTGTGTACTCACGACGCTTCCTTTTTAACAAAGTTATCGAAAAGTTAATCAAGGCTTTTGAATTCATTTCTTCCTAAGTCCCGAAGAAACTTCATTGATTTCTTGCAGATGACGCTCACCCTAAGGGTCAAATATGTTGGCGAAGAAACTTATTCAAAGTTTATTTTGTCTCAGTAGCTTGGGGTGGTTGTGTTAAGTCTTTATAAATATTCGCTGCATTAATCTTTTAAGAAGATTGCTGGCTTTTTTCGTCATTATATTTCGTAATCCCTCATATAATAATTTAAAAAATTTACAAATATAGATTTTTCAAAACATTTATTTTTTTGATAGTTTTTATTAAAATGTGCATTTTGAAAAAGACTGTGAAAAAATTGTGTTTGACATGCAGCGCCATTTAACCTTTAGATATTATGAAACGTGATCAACTAAATATAAAATGCTTCCTTTTTTTGAATGATCAAATTCGTATACAAAAATGATTGTCAAGGCTACCGAATATACTGGCTGTATTATATTATCTCTAGCAAAAGGATTTTTAAAATTTAAAATTACAAATTTTCTCAAAAAAGTTTTTTATTTTTTTATTTTGGGTTCTAAATTTTTTTTAAATATATATTTTGTAAAATTTCATTAAGAAGCTATATTTTGTATGTAAAATTCTTTTGTTAGATAAGCGAATGTTATGAAAAAAGATCAATTAAGAAGTTATTGTTATATTTTTAATTAATTATGATTAGGAATATGGAATATACTATAACATACTCCTTAATTTCCTACAGAAAAAAATTCTTTAAGATTTACAAACAGAGATTTTTCAAAATAGTTCTTGCTTTTTGGTTTTTTTTTCTTTTCAAATTCTTTTGAAAAATACATTAGCAAAGTATGGGGCTGCTGTGGACTGGTTGGGCACGGTGTCCGTTCTAGTTATCGTATGGTAGTGCATTCGATATCTGACCCAATTGAAGATCCATCGTGTTCCCTAATGCCATCTGCGTTACGTTAAACAGTTCGTAATCGCAATGTCTTCCATGTGAAATATTACCTCTGGTTGAGTCAGAGAAAGTCTGTGGGTGTTCTACTTGGTTATTGCTTCAAAAGTACGAAGACTCATTTTCGGAGCTACGATGAAACACCCGCTGGCTGCCCCGGTTCCATCACTTTCAGCCTTTGTATTGCTGAAAGTTGGGAATCATTGTAGACGAAATTTATACAATAACAATATATATTTCCCGAAATTTCTGTGAAAAATTATTGTTGGCACACGGAATTCTTTCTTCACTAGAGCCAATATTATGAACAATTAAAAACTGATTTTTTGATTAACTGGTATTTGGATTTAAAGTTTTATCTCTGTTAAATTATTATATATATTTAGGATTTATGCGCGGAATGTACATTGGTATATAAAGTATATATATCTCTAATATTCCGTAGTCCCTTGTAAAATGATTTTTTAAAGTTAAAAAATATTTATTTTTTCCCATTTTTTTAATTTAAAATGTTTGTAAATGTATATTTTGCATAAAAGATTTGAAAAATTTATGCTTGATTTGAGAATTTTTAGTTACCTGGATAAATTATGCAAAATATGATAAATTAAAAATAAATTTTTGCATAAAAGAAGAAAAGTCAAAGCTTATTCAAATACTTATAGAGCAAATAAATAGTAGATTTAATTTAATTTATATAGATTTATTTTTGTTCGCATTTTTGAAAAAGAGGAAAAAAGAAAAAGTTAAATCTTATTCAATTACTTATAGAGCTAATAAGTATTAATTTCAATTTTATTCGCATAAATTTATGTTTTTTCACATATTTGAACAATACCATGACAATATTTTTAAAATGAGTAGTTTTATTTCAAAATATATTCTCTTAATTCTAATTGGTATGAATTGATATTATAAGTTATGTACGTTTCGGTAGAAAAGTCTTCATTTTTTGAGAATATTTTGAAGAACTTTTTAAAAGATATATGGTGAAAAAATTACACAATATATTAACATTCATCAAAAATTAAAACAAGTACTTTAAAATTTGCATACTTAAAAAGAATGTTGTCATTCAAAGAAAGAATATAGCACATTTAAAGTAAATTTGGTAGTTATCAGTTTCTACTCTGTATACATTTGTTCTAAGAATTGAACTATGTTAAGAAATTTAACAATATTTGCTCTTTATTAACATTTTATTTCTTCGTTAAAAGATGGAAAAATACATATTGTATAAAAGATGGAAAAATACATTTTTGTACATATTTTTCTGATAACAATCAGTTACAGTTATTCACTGTATATATATATAAGTACATATATCAATTTCTACATATTTTAATTTGTCATCATGTGACCATTGTATAGTAACTAATCAATTTATAT
Organism: Latrodectus elegans; assembly: GCA_030067965.1. Lineage (NCBI taxonomy): Eukaryota > Metazoa > Arthropoda > Arachnida > Araneae > Theridiidae > Latrodectus > Latrodectus elegans. The sequence goes on from CM057812.1 coordinate 27,132,954, forward strand.
ACCTAAGTATATGCTTGTAATGAATTTTAAATCTATTTATTGATTATTTTTTAATCGGAGATAAAGAAGCATTGTACCTGGAAAAATATAAAACAACTTTAATTTAAATTAAATGTGCATCAGAGTTTTGATATGCTAGAGTAAATTATCAATAAATTGCATATTATTTGAATGATGATATGATAAAAATAAATGTTTCGTCATGGCTTTTTTACAAAATTATTTCACATTGAGCTCATTTAATTTAAGCTGATATTGTTACAATGCCCTACTCCTTCACAATCTACAGAAAAATTATTGCATATGCTCAAAAAATTTTAAATTACAAATTAAGTTTTATAAGATTTTACTAATAAAAGAAAATTACACGTCAAATGATAAAGAACTTAAATGTTATCATATAAAATACATCATAGACACAGTGTGATTTGAAAATACTATTAGATCATCTAAATTTCTCTCATTAAGACCTAAATTAGAATATAAAGAATTCGTAAAACATAATTTAAATGTTTTTACTACAAATGCGAGTAAAATGAATCAATGAAATGACTCAGAAATATTTAATTTATTATTTAAGTATCAATTGATGCATTTAGTTTCTAAAGATTTCTTATTGAGTAAAGATTTTTCTATTAAAATGCTTTGCAATAGGAAAATTAATTACTAAAACAACTATAAGTAAATATATAAAAATATATTTTTAAATAAATTAATATATTATTAAAGCAGTGTTGTATGAAGCTGCTTCACTTACAATTAGCGAAGTTTGAGTAAAAAGTAAATTGCTTTAGCGATTTATTTTAGAAAGAACTTTATTCTATGATATACTTATTTCTTAAATTCATTACATAAACATGAGAGATAAATGTCTCATATTCATTGCAGCGAATCTTATAATATTTAGGACGTGGCTATCTATTAATGTAACAGTCTAAAAAAATATTTATTTCCTATTTAAAAAATTGCAAAATAGGTTGTAATATTTCCTCATAAATCAGTCAAAATTTGTTTCATTTAAATTTATTGTTAGCACCTTTTAAAAATCATATTAGAATAAAGATATACATATTTTTACTAACATAATGTAGCTATGAATCTAATTTTCAAAACACATTCGTTGGTATACTTTCCATTATTTAACTAATGTAAAAAATAATAGAGCATTTTTGTAAAAATATACAATGGATATATAGGTTGCATTTTGATAGATAAATTTTCCTTTGATAGTACTTTGCTTAAAGTATAATAGAGAAAAATAATTAAAATTCATTATGGAATTATAAATTTTGTATCTGTATTTATAAATTTACATATTTTTGATCGTATACATTTATTTTGTTGGGCATTGAGTCTGGATTCTTGAAAGAGAAATACTGCTTTTATATATATATATATATATATATATATATATATATATATATATATATATATATATATATATATATATATATATATATATATATATATATATATATATATATATAATATATATATATATAGACACACACACATATATATATATAATATATATATATATAGACACACACACATATATATATATATATTTAATATATTTAATGTTATTTTATTATTTGAATTTTCATTGTTTCAGCTTTATAATCGTGTACATTTTTATTAAGTTTGATTTGTTGTTTTTTAGTTGATGCCTTCATGAAGTAACAAAAAATTTTACTTGTAAATAATATATATATATATATATATATATATATATATATATATATATATATATATATAATATTTTAACAAAATAGTTTAATCATAAAATATTCATTAATACATAATTTGCTTCTTATGATCAAATGAAAGTCATATTTTCTGTATAAAAATATATATATATATATATATATGTATATATATATATATATATATATATATATATATATATATATATATATATATATATATATATATATATATATATATATATATATATAACGAGAGACTTATTTATTTTTATATTGTAAAAATTACAACTAATTGTTACTTAGAAAAACAATTTTTGAGTAGTTTGTATAAGTAAGAAAAGTCAAAAGAAACTTTATAACAAAGGGATAGGAATTGAATAAAATATACAAGAAAAAAATCATTAAAATGATATATGTCGTATTATTTATCTCAATTTAAAATGTTACATATACTCTAAGTTTTATTTTTATACAGATTAAGAGTGTCATTTTTTTTTAAATAAATGAGTTTGAACTTTTTAAACTATCAACTGGAAAATATTAAATAAAATTTCGGTATACGTTTAAATGCTTTTACCGTAGCAATAATTTAAGCCTAAAAAGCTCCATAATTTTTTAAATTTTATCTTTAAAACATATTATTCAGTTTTTGTTGATGTATTAAACAAAAAATAATAATTATATCAATAAGTTAATCAATTATATATTCACCGCTGATGTTTACAACCTCATCCCACCTCTCGACACATTTGTTGATGCTGTTCCACCAAAAATTGCCTTGTCTGGTGTCAAAGAAATTGTTGAGCTAGTTTTTAAGAACCTCTTTGTTATCTCTTTTCATATGGTTTGATAAGGAGCGGAATAGATGATAATCGATCTGTATAATGTCCGGATAATACGGCGGATGCTGAGAATCTCCCATTCGAGTTCTTGAAGTGAGGCTTGTGCAACATGGAGCTTGGTATTGTCCTGAAGGAGTATGGTTTGAACATGTCGATCAGATCTTTTCAGTCGAATAGCCTGATTCACGTGGTGTAGCTGGGCAATGTAGAGCTCCTTGTTGACTGTGGCATTCTCTTCGAGCTTTTATCAGTGCACCAAGAAGTCCGTAGAAACTGGTTCAACGACTTCTTTGACACCAGATCAGTTGATTTTTGGCGGAACGGCATCAACAAATGGGTCGAGATGTGGGAAGAGGTTTTAAAGAGCAACGGCGAATATATAATTAATTAACTTATTGATATAATTATTGTTTTTTGTTTAAATAAAAGTCTTTGGGGTAAATTAATTTTCAGACAATGCAATTGTAATTGTATTGTCTGAAAATTAATTATTCGGTAAATATTTGCATTCCATTTCTCTAATTCCTATTGTTGCTATATCCCCCAGTATCTCATTTTAAAGAAAGATTGTTAATTAGAATGATAAGTATATATGAGAATTTTAAACATTTCAATTAAAATTCCTCACATTTCTTTATTTTTCTATCTACCATTTAGAATATATTCCCTTTTGAAGTACTAAATATTCTTATCAATACTATGCATTTTTAAAACGCTGAACAAATTTTACATCCCCCTCAAATTCAGAATATATTTTAATGGGAATCAATATATTTCCTCCATTCTATAATTTTTTTAAAAGTAAAAATCTTTATAAAACTAGTGAAACATTTTAAGCTTAAAATTTTTGAAAACAATAAAGTTTATAAGACAATATCAAAATATATACTTCATTCATAACTGAATTTTCAAAGTAACTTATTCACAAAAATATAAAGTCAATAAAAATTATTAATTCATAGTATAGAACTTTAATCAGAATCCTTTTCCTTGTTTAGTCAATCGGTATTTGAGTGATTAGTGTTTATATGCCTTCCTTTCAAAAGTTTATGGGCTTGATTTTTACTTTAAGCATGGTTGTTTTTCATGGTTTGATATCTACTTAAAATTGTAGTTCTTGGTTGAAACAACCTTAACGAGACAAAATGGATCATAAAATGTTGACTGATGCCACATTAAATAGCCAGAAACGAGAAAAAAATATGAGCTCGTCTAAGAAAATGAACATGAGTTATTCATGTGGTAGATATTTACTTATTTAATAACATAAAAATATTTGTATGTTATTTGTATACTCTGTTATTCATTTAAAAAAGAATCACAGTAGTATATTTATAAACAAAAATTAAACAAAAGTATTTTAAATGTGATATATATTTACTTATTTAACTGTATGTTATTTGTATACATTATTCGTTTAAAAAAGAATCACAGTAGTATATTTATAAACAAAAATTAAACAAAAATATTTTAAATGTGGTAGATATTTACTTATTTAACAACATAAAAATATTTGTATGTTATTTGTATACTCTGTTATTCGTTTAAAAAAGAATCACAGTAGTATATTTATAAACAAAAATTAAACAAAAATATTTTAAATGTAGTAGATATTTACTTATTTAACAACATAAAAATATTTGTATGTTATTTGTATACTCTGTTATTCATTTAAAAAAGAATCACAGTAGTATATTTATAAACAAAAATTGAACAAAAGTATTTTAAATTTTCGCAAATATACTTTGTCAGCCTGAAATATTTTTCTTATTCCCGAAACACAACTAGAATAAAAAATATTATTATAAAAGTGGGGACTTTTATGAAAGCAGCATCGTGTAAGCGAAGAATCATTTACCACGCAATTTTTTATCATAGAAACTGTCACACACATTAAATTTTGTATACATTTTGGCGAAACATTTCAGTCAATGTTTCTATTGAAAGACCAAAACTGTATCTTTTGCCGAATAGGGCTCTTATAAATTGAAAAATGTGAACAAATTACCTATATTTTACAGATTCATCTATCTTCAAAATAGGAATAACTAAAATTGAATGTGTCAAATATATGTTTCAGTGAAGCTTTTTGTTTTGATTAGGATTCCTTGTTATTTTGATAAAACTATTTTGGAATAAGTTCCAATAACACATTAAATATGAACATAAATGTTTTTTCATACTTCTCCTTTAACATTTATATTTACTGTAAGATTTCTGAATATCATACAACAATCATTCTTAATATTCCCATGTTAAATTTTTTTTATGGAGGATGCAGGATAATTTTATATTTACTTTGCCTCTCATACAGTTATATACTATAAATAAATAAAGTAACTAATATAAATCATTTATTAGTTATTAAAATTAATTGTAAATAATATACAATTACTAATTTGAACTGATTTTGTTACATAACGTTGCGAAATTTTGGATATCTTCATACTGTAAGGGGGGATAGCTAAATATGTTTAGAAATAAAGGGTAAAATAGTTTAGGTAGAAATATTTCTTATTTTACACTACTCACAAAACAAAATAGCAGTTACATTCGGAGTGGTAGGGCAGAATACTATCGATGTTCATAAAGTCTTGAACCTCACTGAAGAATTCCACTGCAGAGCAGAGAGGGCACCAATTTGATGTAAGGAAAGGGTTACTGTAATACTATGTTTCGAAAGTTCTTAAATAATACCAAACAAGTGTATTTTTTAGAAAATTTTAAAAGCATTAAAAACACACACATTTTAGGTTCAATTACACGAAATTGTTATAGCACTAAAGGGCTTTTTACTTTAATTAAAAAATACAAGATTTCTTAAAATTTGTAAATGGCTTCTCATGCATGCTGCATAAAAAAATTAAGTCATACTCAACATGGTAGATTACATTATTTTGCAAATTTAACATGTATTTAAATATCTTGCTCTTTCAAATTTTGAAAATATTCTGCTGGCACTTATTATATCTTCAATCACATACTTATATAGGAAGAGTATCAAGTTTTAATATCAAAATTACTTTTACAAAAGAAAAAAAAAAAAGATCAGCACTCAATATTACAATTGTATAATTAAGCTTGCAAAAATAACCGATTAGGAAAAAATTATAAAACTTTGCGTTTTGAGATTATGTTTAGGATAATTCTAAAAAATTATAAAATAATAGAATTTGAAGTAATTTGAACCATATTTTAATTATTGCGCAATTTCATTATTTTTATGATACTTATATTATTTCTAAATCAGATTAATAAGACAATTGTAACAGACCCATTTTAACACTATTGACAGTAGATGGCGCTGCTGCCCATTATACTTACAACATCGAATGAGATGAGGATAGAGATGTGAAAAATGGGAGGCGAAGCATCTGGTTCCTAAATACGTTTGTTTTGTACGACCCCGGTTCTATGTAACCTTGTTTATTATTTTATAATTATTAAGTGTTTTCTTTTTGTAACTAATCTTAATTTTGTGTAATGTAATAAATGTTTGTTTTGTTGTAACTTCCATTTTCTTACGTCGCTACACAATTATTTTAACAATAATAATGCAGCTTTTCTAAATTAAATTGAATAATGGAAGAAGTTCAATAAAAGATCAAATTTTAGTTTTCTTATACAATATTTTGATTACATTGGTATCCTCTTAAAATATATCAATGAATAAATTGAAATAAAATTTTTGATACGTTTTTTTAATACCTATATACACTTTAGATAATAACTTGCAAACTAATCCCATCAGCTTTCGTGAGGAATGTCAAACAAAAGAAAATATGTACCCAGATTTCTGAGAAAAATTGCAATTTAAAAAAAATAACGTATTTACTTTTTTAATGGTATTTAGTTCTTAGCGTTGTTTATCATCACTTAGTATCATAAAATGAAGTTTTATATAGTTCAATGATATCGATGAGGTGTGCCACCCGTGAAAATTCCCTTTAGATATGAAATTATCAAATTCTGAAGTCATAACACCTTTCATCTGTATTATAATGTATTTTCTATCAGTGACGAACTGGGAAAACCGAAAACACATTCGCTGCTTTGGGAAATTTTTTTTCAAAAATCAAGTAAATTTGACTCATATTATTTTTTAAAAACAATTTTTATATTTAGTAATCAGGGGTACATATAAAGTAATATTTTATAGAAAATAGAAAATAATAGCTTATGTCTGGAATGTATCTATAAGAGGAATCGAGTACTATACACACTTTTTTTCAATGCTAAGTGATTGCGTATCAATGACTGTTTTAAAATAGGTGAAAGGGAAAAATGTATCTATTCTGGAAGCGCGTTAAGTTCCGGCTTGGGGTACATCATGATGTAGACAATTTTACAATGAATTCAAATAAAGGATAACTATGGTTTGATTTTTAATTATAAGCATTTTAATCAACTTTTGAAAATAAACACAATTAATCCTTTAATTTACATAGTGACCCACGTGCCTGATGCAAGTTTTATTCTATTCCTTGCAACTGTTCTTTGTTAAATATCTTTATAAGTATAATGACATTTTCCAGTGTGTTGGCCAAGTTCCGGAAGAAAATTGATGGAAACACAGAATTAAAAATGTTATTTACCTCAAACAGGATTATTTAATTTTTATATGTGTGGCAACATATTTTTGATAAATATATATATTTTAGAAACTTTCTTTTGAAAATGACATTCTTTAATAAAATAAATACAATTTTACAGAATTAACTGCAATAATTTAATCTATATTTCGAAGCAAATTTAATCATGAATAATTTCAAATCTTATATTTATAATCCATTTTTTAAAATTCTTTCAAAAATAATGATTTAATTTTCCAAATCACTTAAATATTACAATATGTGATGATATTTAAAAGCCAAGATTCGTAAAAGAATGGTTGAAATGTAATAAATACGTATTATTCCGATTTTATTAACTCCTACATACTTCATTATCAATTAAAATAAATTAAATGTGAACAAAGAGATTTTGAATGAAACTTATGTTATCAAAATTCTTTGATAAGGACAAAAAATATTAAATTAATTATTTCATAACAGATTTAATAATTTATAAAATGCAAATTACAAAATAAGCTATTTCATTTGCTCATCTGTAATTGAAAATTGACTTCCTACCAAATCTGATAGATATTCTGTTTCGTAATTCTTAATTTAAATTAAACCAAATATTACATTTCTGCTTGCATATTGTTTACATAGACATTGATACGTATCTAGTTTCCCTCCCACACAAGGGAAAAAATATTTAATCGAAATCGATGTAGTACTATTTTTTCAAGGGGAAGTTAGGGAGCTTTTGTTCAAATTGCATTCGCTTTTTTTTTCTGCTATTTTTTCTTTCGTCCACTGGGGAAATGTATTTAATTAATTGTAGTAATCGATATTGTGTTCAACTTGAAAAATAGGAGTGAAAAGTATTTTTTTTTTTTTTAATCAGTGAGCTGTTGAAAACATGATAAAAACATATTGTATATAATTGTATGTAGAAGAAAATTCGTTATCTAGTAACATGTATTTCATTCAGAAACTTTTCCTTCATTGTGATGGATAAACATAGTAATATGTATTATTGTTATGCGCAACTGACCGAGAGGTTGATATTAAAAAAAAAGAAGAGCAAATTGTAAATTCAGTAAAATATTTTGGACTTTTTAAATAGCCAATGAATTGTTTTTTTATTTATGAATCGAATAAAAATCAAAGTTTTTGTACTCTTAATACTTAAAAACTAATTTTGATTTAAATTTAGTAGGAATATTCATATTCATTTTATATTTCATAAACAAGGGCAATTATAAATTATAATTTAATATATATATATATATATATATATATTTATTATATATATATATATATATATTATATATATATATATATATATATTATATATATATATATATATATATATATATATCTATATATATATATATATATATATATATATATATATATATATATATATATATATATATATATATATATATATATATATATATATATATATATTATATATATATATATATATATATATATATATATATATATATATATATATATATATATATATATATATATATATATATATATATATATATATATATATATATATATATATATATATATATATATATATATATATATATATATATATATATATATATATATACATATATATATATATATATATATTATATATATATATATATTTTATATATATACATATATATATATTATATATATATACATATATATATATATATGTATATATATATATATATATATATATATATATATATATATATATATATATATATATATATATATATATATCAGACTTTACCCAATAAAAAGTATTTCGTATTTATTTTCTCTAATTAAAAACAATATATTATATTAAGATATTTTTCAAATGGTTCATTATTAAAAAGAAGTACAGAGCTTACAAATTAATATGAAGTATGAAAGTACGATTACACAGGATTAATTGTTATGCTTTTTATTTATTTTGGCAAATGCTTATTATGAGTTATATTTTTAAAACAATTCTGTTCTTATATATAATTTATAATTAATCTGACTTTTCTTGCATAGTTAGTTTAATTAAGTTGATTTTTCCAAAATATATTTCAAAACTTTCATGTTTTTCTAAAATACTTGAAAATGAAATAATATATTGTAACATCAATGTGTGCCACTACTTAATAAAAAAAAAGTGAGATTTTGCAATTTTTGAATAAATTTAATTTATGAAAGATTAATCTTTGAAGGAAATAAAATTGGGATTGAATAAATTTAGAGCTGTTTTCAAGTAAATTATTTATACTCTAATTAGTTAAATATACAAAGCAGCCATATATACTGTATGCAATTTACGGAATAAAAGAGGAAATGCATTCCATAGGCACGAGAAAAATGTTCAATATAAAAAACACGTATTTGCACTTAGGAAGATAGCGAGGAAAAAAAATATATTGAAAATTTCTGAGTGCATTGATTATTTTAAAGATCAATGTTTGAATCATCGATTTCGTATTCGAACATCTGATTTTTAAATTCAAAGATTTAGTAATTTTCCTTCACTAAATAAATAATTAAGGATTAAAATTTTACTTTAGTTGATGAATAAGAACTATGCGAAAATATCACTATTTTACATACAATAAAATATCTGTATTCTGACATCTATAATGTTGTGCCAGTTTCTGACATTTCATGTGCCAGAAAAATTAGTAAACGCATGCATATGTAAATATCAGAGATAAATCAAATAAACAATGATATATGACAAATAGCATTAATACGTGACATGCGATGCCAAGAAAATCAGCTAGGTCAGTTACTATTACTACAATGGCAGGTTATATATATAAAGTCGTAAAGACTTAAGGATTTTATATATAAAGTCGTAATTGTGTGTGTGGCACACGAGGGATCGGATTAGCATCTCAAATAATGGCAATGAATTTTGGTAGTGATGAAATTGGAGGTATAATAAGGAAATTTAAGGTAGTAACGAAATTTTTACGAGTGTATATCGACTATCGGGTAAAATATCAGACAGGTTTAATAAAAATAGATGAAAATTCTTAAACGAAACACACATACGACACTTCTTCAAATTGCTGTTGATTTAACTTCTGGTCATCATTTAATACAATTGTGTAAATTGTTCTCTAGGTGTTGTTCTAGTTGTTTCTAGGTGTATTGTTTCTCTGTGGTTCCGAAGTTTAAAGTCTATTCATATACGTTTGTTAATTGCATGTCACAAAACGTTACTCATCACTTTTGTTTACCACCATTTTTATTACATGTCTGTTTTGGAGAGTCTCTGTATCGGTCGAAGGGATGAATAGGTATTGGCAGTTATGGAAATAACCTAATAAATCGATAGAGCTTAAGTGTCAAAAGGATTTTGCTTAAGCTAGCAGAGCCTGAGAAAATTTATGGAGAGTGTGTTTCTGCCGTGATTAGGAATTTCTGATAGATCTAAGGGAATTTAATAAGTGATAGATACATAAATATCCTCTTTCATCACTTATATGTTTTCATGTCTTGAGGGTTTAGGCATTGTGATGAAACTCTGGTAGAAAAATTCAATTTTTGTTAGACAATATAATATATTACACATAAGGAATCTCTTCAAAGAGACTGCAAACTATAGAATATGGTTTAATTAGCCCTCATTTGCAAAATATGACCATTAAGTGGCAAAAAACCAAACACAATCAAGCCAAGTGGCTTCAGAGTTACTATTCTGGTTTTTAATGCTTCCTATGTTCATCTAAATCTCTGGATATGAACATTAATTATAATGTATGACAATGTACCTTTCAAATTTCATCATTAATATGGATTTGTGAATTGCCCTGTAAGATTTATGATGTAAATTACCTCTAAGATATGATCAATCTTTCGCCAATGTTATGGTACGTAGTGCCACTTCATTACTAAGTATTTTGAGAAACTTACATGATATTTGGTAAAATTTTTAAACTTACCATACTTTTTCTGACTATTGATTATACAACAAAATCTCTTCATCGTTAACTAAATTCTGAAAAAGGGTATGAAAACTGTAAAAAATCATAATAATTTCACACAAATTATAATGTCTGTTATTAATATAAAATATTATAATCAAGGGTTATGTTAAATCCTATTGCTTATAAATAATATAATAAAATTTCAAATCACACATATATGAAGCTTTTTGAACCATAATAAACTTTTCCTAAGAAGTCATATTTTGGATTCTTTAACTAATATAAAACATCATAGAATCTATTTATAAATGTTTACTCATTTATTCTAAGACAATTTAATTGTAAAATTGTCTTTATTAATTTTTTGTTATAAAATTACTTAGTTACTTACATTCTAAAAGAAAAAATCTTGGAATGACCTTATGGTTTTCAGTTAATAAACAAGAAATGTAAAAAGTGGTTTAAATGCTTGAAATGAGAAAAAAATATTTATTAATTCAATGGTTAAAATTTAGTACCAAATTTCGAAATTGTCGAATTCATTTCATAAACTTCTTTTGCTATTCTGTTCCATTGTTTTCATTCATTTAAAAGTGTTAATATTGGTTAAGAGGGTGCTAATCTTGGCATATAATTATTCACGAAATTACTTATAAACATGATTAAATAACATTAATTAAACTCCCCCCGTATTTTTCCTTTTATTTGAGATTTTTGGAGCTATTTCAACACGGTCATTCATTTTTTTCTCACACATCAACACGGTAAAATTTTAATAAGAACGCTGATCACATTAGCCAGTACAAATTTAAAAACGTTACAATCATGACTAGAGCCATTTATATCTCTGAAATGGATTTTAACCACAATATGGATATATTTCTTTACAGAACATAGCAAAAAATTCCAAGTTATACTATTCATGTTTTGAGGTACATTTTGCTGAACTAGAGTGTAGAAAAAAATGATCGACATTCAATAAGCTGATTATTTTGATGTCTCAAGGATGTCATTTAATCAAATCAATCAGAAACTTGAGTTGCTGGTTGGTTAGAGGTGTGCCAAACAATTCGAAGTAGTAGAAGTCATTTTAGTTTTATAAAAGTGTAATTTTCCAAAATTTTCAATCATTTTTTTTTTTTTTGAGATTAGAAAGAAATGCAAGTTAAAGATCAGGACAAGATTGAAGACAACAACAACATTCCAATAAAGATCTTTATTTAACAATAACGTCTCAAAGACACCAAAATATGAACGCCATTCTTCTTCAATAACACCTTTGTTCATCTACTGTTACCGCCATTTCGCATAAACTGCCCGAAAAAACAATCACGCTCTAGGCTTGTATTTTACCGACGAATGTTGTGTGTTAATTCTATAAGCAGCAAGAAGCCGTCGTTATTGAAGGTAGAGCATATGATCTGGAAAAGAAATGGATGGCTCAATAGTATTTTTTATAAGGTGTCACATTTTTCTTTTCTTCTGATGACAGTTGTATTTTCATCTGTAGGAAATGTGGCTTTAGAAACAATATTGCGTTCGTGCACGAAAGTGACATATTTGTGAGTGGTGGAGTGATGGCCTATGCTGGTATCTCCAATGATTGGAGAACTGATATGAATATCATTCGATATGGAGCTCTGACAGATCGCCGATATAAGGTTGAGATCATCAGACCTATTGTAGCTAATATGACTATATCAATTTCATATTGCAGCTGACTTCATGTTAATAGACAAAAATTACCATATCATGTTAATTTGCTGAATGATTTAATTTTGGACGAAGGAAACATGCAAATAGACTGCCCAGCGTGTTTTTCGGACGTGAACCGAATAGAGCATGTTTGAGAGATGTTTGGCAGATGAGTTGCTGGAATAGCTACCACCCTCCACCAACTCTCCAAGAATTAGAGAAACTTCCTCTGGAACAGTGGGACAGAATACCATAGCCCTTTCTTAGAGCCTCCTCGACTCGATGTTTCAAGAATGCTCACCTTTGCTGGCCGTCCGAAGAAACCATATCTCTTACTAATAATGATTTTCTATTAATAAAACACATGTAGCTATTTTTATCGTTTGCACAAATTATTTTTCTTTTGTACCAAATGCTCAATTTACCCAATTTTTCTGCTAAATAAATGTCATTTTTATCACTTGTAGTCTACTAAATCTGTCAATAATATCAACAATTAAACAAATTAGATATCTAGAAAAAAGATCAGCCTAAAATTTCAATATTTTTTGCTTTGAGTGATGTATAATACATCTACAAACCCACATGAATCGTCAAATAATTAAAACAATAAAAAAACATTTTTAAATACGCGCACATTACTTCTATGTGTTTATGAAGCAGTAGCGTTCGGTAAGACATTTTTATTTTAAGTTGAAATTGTTTGAAAAAATATGTCAATAATTATATAGGCTTGATAAAGTGGAGAAAAGTTTTTTTTTTGGCCTCATTTATGCCCATTTATTACGGGAATTACTAGATTCTTGAATGGTATCTTGACGACTGTTAAATGTACAAACAGTGATGTAATGTAGTTCCAATGAAAGGTGATCTCAAAAAAGTGGCACAAAATAGATACTGAAAGAGACAAACTATGAATCAAAATTGTTTCTTTATCCTGCAGGAATTATTGCTATCAGTGAATGAAGGCTAGTTTTAAGTTGCCAATCAAAAAGCATTGTGATGGAAAGGGAATGTAGGCATGCTTTGAATCTGATACCTCGCACATGTCATTGCTCACACAACAACAAAAAGTTTCAGGTTCTCGAAAAGATAATAACTACTAAAGTTGGATAACAGGTGTTTGAAAAATCTGTGGAGTATTTTTGAACAGCAGATAAAATGCAAAAGTCAGCATGCCCACAATTCAATAAATTTTTAATATCAAATCCTCAAGTTTAAGCTTAAATTGTATGCAATGTACCAACAATTCCTTACCGACTCATTTCTTAAGCCCACAGGTGAAATTATATGATCTAAATCTAAGATTCACTCTATTTTACTAGGAGTGATTATTTATTTTTAGAGATTTCATACCCACGCACACGCATATATAAATGCAGGTCAATGATCTGATAAATGTTGGATTTATTTTAATGGAAAATCAAATAAAATGTTATAAGTTTTGCCATTTTTATATTTTTTCTGTATTTTTTACTAATATATTCACCTTGTTTTATATTTCAAATATTTACAACCATCGATAATCAATCTTATAATAATTCCTAATAATCCTTTTGGTGTTCTGATGGAAATATTACAATATATCTATAGTTGCAAAAAAGAAAAAAGGAACTTAATTCCAGTAAAGAAAAAATAGACTTGTACTTTTAACATAAAGTAATTCAATAAAAAAAAACAGTATTTTCATCAAAGTCTCTCACTCGCCGCTGATGAACGTAGACTATTAATCAGACTTTATCCTCTTTCTAAAAGAATATTGGGAAAAGAATATAAAAATACCTGCTCAAGCTTCAGGTAATAAAAGTGGCAAGAATTAAAGGAGAAATAACGCAGAAGATGTTTTACTTACTAAGGAAAAAAACTGAATAAATCAAAGTTCTTTTTTTATCGGTGTTAGAAAGTGTAATTATAAAAAAACAGTGTTGCCATAGGTTTTCTATTAAAATGATTTATGAAGATTAAAAAGTGATAATAAATTTCATTGATTATAGTGTCAATGTGTTTCTGCTTCAATTTTAAGATATTTTGCTTAAATGCTGATCCATACATAATTTTAGCTCTACGACGATAAAAATCAATATTTATGGAAGATATAGTTAATATAATAATAAACTAATAATGTTGGAGAAAAAGGCTTTAAAATTCTATGCATTTCAACTATAACAAACTATTTTACAATTCATTACATTTTTTCTTTCTATGAAATATTCATTAAATAGATTATGTGTTGGTCCCAATATCCTCCATGCAAAATAATAACTCTGGTGGTGTCAGACTGAGCCTGAGGTTCTTCTGCTTGGTATCTGCTTGTAAATTACGAAGACCCATTTTCGGAATTATGATAACACATCCATTGAGTGACCCACTGTATAAGGGGCTATCATTTCTGCCACTTGTAGTACTTAAAGGCAGAAATCTTAGTAGCCGGGTATTATACAATGACATGAATATAATACCTACAGCAGTGGAATAGATAAAATTCATTTTAGTTTCAAATAAAAACTTGGACTTTTTCCATGTGCTGCAGAAAATTTTCTAATTTTTTTTAAAAACATTATCCAGTTTAATAACTGATATTAACAAAAGATTGCAGTTATATTCTTAAAAATCGTACAATTAACAGTGAAACATTCACAACATGACATCTTAATTTAACTCTGAATTTATAGGACTTATTTCAAGTCTGGTTTTGGTAATATTGTGGTTAATTTTGAGTACAATTAAATCGTAACTGTATTCTGAATACTAAAAGAGCTAAAAGTTTGTTAAAAGTTTAATATTGTATTGGAGAGGAATTAATATAGGTACCATTTTTCTTTGACGAATCGTTTCTAATAAATTTGGCTGGAAAATTATCTCTGTTTTGAAATTCTTTGTGACTTTTTACTTGCAAGTCTCTTATCTTTTTCATTATCTTTTTCTTTTTTTACACATTTTAAAGTTTTAACGAATATTTTTAACGACAGGTTTTTGGCTTAATTGGTCTTTATATCTGTTCACCTTATACATTAATGTGAATTTTGAGTTGTCATTAGTGTTATGAATTTTTGGATATTCTAAATGCATACTAGGATACAACTGGGATAACACTGCAAAATTTATCTGGTAGATAATATATTATACAAAGATTAAATGATTGAAATTACAACTTTTGCAAAGTGTGGATGATAATGAAATCAGAAGTTTATGTAGCCGCTATTGTTGGCTATAACTTCTCCATATGATTTGGCATAGAATGGAAGTAGATTTTTATTTATTCTTAAGGTATATCAGTTCATGTGACTCGCATATAACATCAAAGTTGGTCTAATGTAGTATCGGTTGGTGTGTCCCTGTTCTGATGTTGCAAAAGTATAGACAATATAGTTTTGAATGGCATGTACAAGGAGAAAAAGGAAGTCAAAGAAACAATTCAATCTTATGGGTAAAGAAAAACTCTTTAACATTGCTTGCCATGTATGGTCACGCATTATCCTGTTGGAAAACGACTGATAGCAAATACTGGATGCAGGTGAGGACCGAGATCTCAAGCGCTATCTGCTCAATGTGAGTACATACTAGAATGATTCGGGTGTGAAATTCAATATTTCTCTAATATATAATACAAAGTGAAAAAATCAGTTTGACGATATATAACACAAAAGTTCAGCAATATTTCACTAAGTTGTCTCCAGACTAAAATACGAAAATTATGAGGTCACAGACAAAAGAGTAATCAGCAAATGCAATATTACTTCGCTCCACCCTACCTTATACCACTGGCGGCACAAATGGCGTCAGTTTCCAGTCTAGGGTAAACAAAACAATGATCACCTTGTGAACGTTGCGCTTAGTTGCTAATGACGTCGAATAGTACCACAAGCAGACATCGAATGATGCTCAACAGGACGAATCTGTTGTGCTATAGTTCTTGGTGTATGTGAGTGATCTATCACACTGCCATACTTATTGCCTATCATCACGTACAGTAGTGTGCAACGAAGTGAGTAAAATCAGTTTCGTTGGTCCAGAGTTCCCTCTTGCATACAGTGGTTACATATTTACATCCCACTTGATTGGTTTCGTTCTACACTATCGCATATTTCTTGGATGTATTATTTATAACTCTTATTCTACCATTCTTCCTCGGTCATATTCAGAAGTATACTCGAAAGACGATTATCAGTTTAAATATGTCTCATAGAACCCGTAGTTAAAGCCTCTTACGCAAAAAAGCAAGGAAAACAATTGTACTTTAAATAGGCAATCTCGTTTCTCTTATTATAGTTCTTACAGTTGGCATTGCAGTTGCACGTGACGTGTGCATATTGTTGCAGAGTTAATGATTTATATTTATCATCACCGCAAACGTATGATTTGTATATCTCTTTCAATGTACTGGATTTTAGGTGGTCAGTAGTGCATAATATAGTTCAATAAATGATATTAAAAAACTTATAAAAGTATGTAAATGATTCTTAACTATAAAAAATAAATAAATGTATTCTTAAAAATAACTTGCATTCTACGGGATTACCATAAAAGGTGATATAGTATGTTTTAAGGAGTGACCCCTTGTCTAAAATATATTACTTATCATGAGACCGATAATAAACAATTTATCACAACAAGGACAGTTATAAAATTTAACAGGATATTTAATTAAGCATATAAATTGGAAGCAGCCAAAATTAACAACCATGAATTTTTTCCTAGATGATTTTGGACTGCCTAAAACTTAGCAATGAAGTCAACTACTGATCTGTGGATGGACAAAATTAATGTTGGCAAACTGAAATTAAAAATGAAAAATATTTAGTTTGAGCTTTTTTAGATTTTATCAAAATCGTTGTTAATAAATAGTTGCAGAAATCCCCCTAATTAATTTTTATCATATCTTATTTTACGAACATTTCCGGATTTAAAAGACTAAAAACTTTCTTATTCAATTTTTCAATATAAAAAGGACATCATATTCAAAGAGGTCAAGTAATAAAAATTAAAAAAAAAATTGGAAGTAACATACTTTGAATTTTTTTTTATGGTAAGCCCCATTTTTTGACTTTGAAAAGAAAGCTTTTTATCCAAATGACTCCTTAGATTTTTTCTACCTATCTTTAAAGTGAAGTAAGCAAAAATATAAAAATTATCGATCAATATAAAGTCAAATAAAAATGTCTTATGCAATAAAAGCAGAGAACATTTTCCGAATAAAGTAACATATTTCTTTTTATCAAAAAGTTAATTTTTTTTAGCTTACTGACAATGTTGATTTCCGAGGCGTTCTTGTATTCACGCAAATAAAATTAAAAATTTATTAAAAAGAAGAATTGTGGAAAGAAAAATGTGAATTAATTTCGTGTATTATTGTTTCATATATATATTTAAATTTAGAATGGTGACCCAAATTTTCTTTTAAATTCGTAGAAAAAATTCTCATTTACCTTATACTATGTTAAGATTGATTTAGAAACAAAAATATAGTGTCATGCTTAGATATGTTTAAAATATTTAGAATTTAAGTTTTTATACTTTTACAAATTAATTGATTATACCTTTGACTCTGCATTTACAATTAGAAGTAACTTTTTTTAGCTATTTTAGATGTATTTGTTCTGTGTACTTTTCCCCGGAAGAAAGGTTTATGTATCAGACAAATCTACGGATATAAAAAAAGTTTAAAATAGTTGTGGTATAGAAAATGTTTTTCAATAAATTTCTCTTTCAGTTAAAATCTTTTTTATTATTTTTAATATATAATATAATTTTTGAAATTTAAATCATTAAGTAATTTTCAGTAAATTTATATTTCAATTCTATCATTGCAAAAATGTATTAAATCCACAGTAAACTAATTATTCACATAAAATTAGCAATACCATGTGAGAAAACATGTTACTTGCTTAAATAAATGCAGCGAAATGCCATGTTAGTAGCGAAATATTTGAGGTCTCTGGACAGCAGTTTGAGGTCTCTGGACAGCAGTCGATGGATTCAACACCCATGCTGTTGTCGATGTTTTTAGTGATTTCGAATCTATATTAGAGTGGAAGTTCATTCTTATACAAATTAAATTAGCATTCTTATACAAAAAAGTCTGAAATAATATGAAAAATAACAAAGATTTGTTATGATTAATTATCAAAATATAATAAAAAGTTTATAAATTTAAAATTTTCTGAAATTATGATTCAGAAATTAATTTTTTCGTCATATGTTTATTTTTAAAAAAATAATTTTCTCAACATTTTGTTAAAAAATAATAATTTAAAGACACATTTTAAAAGTTTCATAATTTTGTGCACCTGCCAGCCTTTTACACTTTTATTATACTAATACGCTTTTAAAACATACAGAGTAATCAAAGAAACATATATTTTAATACAGAAATATTAGCTAAATGCTTACAACGAGATTTGGTATATTTTTACGAAAATTTAAAAAAAAAACAATCATGTAAGTTGATTTATATGTTTGAAAAAACTTCAGCGATTGTAACACTAATGAAAATTTTAAGGAATTAGTTGAGATTTTGCATTAAGTGAAATAATCAATAAATCTTATAAGGGTTTACTTGTCTTTTTTAAAATGTTTATGTAAAATACATGGTGAATAATAAAGAGTAATTAGGTATAGTAAGAAGTAAATGAAAATCTAAGTGAAGAGCTATGTTATATTGTTATATAAATTACTGCATTTCTTATAACTTTATAAATGATAGAAAAATTATTTTAATCTTGTTTTTTAAGGGATTTTTTTTAATCATAAAAGGATATTTGTAAGAAGTTCTTTGATCCGAAGTTAACAAGATAATTTAAAATTTATTAAGATGTTTTTGTAATAAAAAAAAATTAGCTGATTTTATGATCATATCGAAATTTTAAAATATTTCTATAAGAAAAGTACTTACTTAACTAAGAACTCTATTTTGAAACAATGTGATTTTAATGTTTAAAAAAAATTATAAAAATCTAAACAAATAAATTTTAATGATGAATTTATGTTTTCATGACATCAAATAACAACAAATATATCATAAACAAGTGCTTTTAATTTATTTTTAATAATTATTTTTACTTATTTATTTAAATTTTAAATAATATTACTTAAAAAATTTGAATTGCTAAAAGTTGTATACATATCAAGAATCTACCAAATATTAGATAAGTATAAATATATATATATATATATATATAGATATATATATAGCACAGATGCCGTATAATCCAGGATGCCAAATTCTGAATTATTTTGGCAATGAATAAATGTTGCCAAGATGACATACTGTGCTGTTTGCGATGAAGTAAATTGCAGGGTTGCCAAAATAGTCTTCTATATAATTTTTATATGTTTCTATTTCTGTAACGTAATAAAAACCAGGCTGCCACATGTATAAGAAAAATTGACAAAAAGTCACTAAACTCAGAATTTAGAATCCGCGATTATACCTCATCTGTTCCACACACCCACACACGCACGCACACACACACACAAACACGCACACATGTATATGCATATATATATATATATATATATTTGTGTGCGTGAAAGTACAGAGAGAGAGAGAAAATTTATGATTTGTTTACAATTTTTCTCTTTACTTAAATATATTAAGAACACTTTAATTATATGAATTTGGAGTATAGGAAATAGTTTTACAGATCATTAAGCTCATGAGGAATTTTATGTCTATCCAAAGATATGGCTCACAAATGCCTTTTATCAAAACAATCAATGTCGAACTTGATGGCCACGCAAGGGTCATCACTTTACGATAATGACCCCCTGCAGCACAAGCACGGATTCGTTGACAAACGAGCAATTCCAAAACTTTAGGCAACTGAGCGCAAAGCTACTCAGGCATTCGCAACTCGCATCATCAGCCAGCGATAACCGTTGAAAAGGAATAAAAATTTTCAAAACAATTGAGAGGGCAATCATTTTCAACTGTCGTTAAACACTTTAACCACCATTAGTCTTACACCGCATGTTAGGAAGACCTCCCCCTTAATGTAGGAAATTTCCCTCGATTCAGGGAAAAATTGTCTTTTCAAGTAAATCTTCGTGGAATGTAAATTAGGATGACGTCCCACAAACTGGTTGCGGGATTAATTTGAATGCAGGCAAACAACATCCAAAGACTTTTCTTGAAGAAGAGAATTGATTACGAAACTTTATCTCGATTCTTCTCACAAATAAACTATTTTTTTCCAAAAAAAAAAAAAAAGAATCTTTACTTGTTGGGAAGTTACTTAATGGTCTCAATACTTTTTAAGAATGCATAGCACATACAAAAGCACATTTCTTCTGATTTAAATTGGCGAAGCAGTAAAAATTTTAAATTCATTTCTGAGTAACTTGGGGATTAGCCGTGGGAAAAGTTAATTTCAAAATAAGAGGAACAGAAAACCTTATTAACTGAAATAAGTCATTAGGTGCCTTTAAGAAAATATAATCTTCCAATCAAACATATTTGAATTTCATTGAATTTTTGTTTGTCCGGGAAATATATTTCGGGATTTTATTTCTGTTCCTTACATATGCCAATTTTTTAATTTGAAAAAACTAATTTATAGGGCAATGAATTAATATTCAGCCTTTTCTAATATGTAATTAAAATTCACTTTTTCAAAAAATTAGCCTTCAATTTAAATATTCGTTTTTTGTCATTTTGAGCACCTCCCTACTGTTCTTAATAAACTAAAGATGCAAAATATATGTAGCTGATTTATTAGTTTTTGCCATCTTTTGACTGTAAATGCAAGCCTCACCTTTTCTGGAAAAACTTCATTCTTAATTTACAGAAAGTTAAGTTTTCCTTCGTATGGATTCATAAAATCTTAAACAAAATAAACATGAGTCCTTAACTTATTTTGTCTTATATTAAATTTAAATATAATTATGGGATGAACTAAATAATGAGTTAAACTTTAATGTTGGTGTAAGCAAGGCATTAGTCTTAAAATTTAAAAAAGACTGTTTAGTTACTTTAATATAATTATTTAGAATTATAAATTTATTAATTTAGAATTTAATTAATACAATTTTTTTAAATTTAAATCACCCTTGTCGATTTAAACTAACAAAAAAAAAAAAAAAAAAAAAAAAGATTTTGGCTTGTCTTTTTCATTTTACTTCTTCTATTCTATTGTCAATGTTTTAATGGCTTGAATCAATGGAAAACTGCTTCTTAAATTGCTGCTTTGTTCCTTACATAAAAAAATCTTTTTATTAAGGAAATGAACTTTAACAAAATTCTCAGACATACGAAATGTAAACATTACCTTGTTTGCTGCCTCTCGAAGAATCCGATTCGAAGGTAGGCAGCAAATTTGTAGACAAGTTGGATATACAACGCCATCTATGTTATTTGACGTCATGGATATTTTAAACCAATGAGATCGTAGTAAAGTGCCGTAATAAGGATCTCAACTGTAACGAAAGGAACATCCACTTTATGGTTAATAATAAATAAGTCATAGTTCAAATTAAAAAAAAAATCAGATAATTCTATCAATATTTAATATTTTGGAGCAGATTTACTGTACGGTCACCCCTGGCGCGTTTTTTCGGCACCCAATTTGGCGGAACTTTTTTACTGGAAACCCGGTAAACTAGTATTTTGGCAACCTTAGATGTCATTAATTTCTCATGAATATTTACCAATTTAAATTCATTAATATAAAATTTAATCAAAAATTTTATGGATAATTTAATATAACAACTTTATTATTTTACCATTGATGTTTGAAATTTATAAATCTGCGTTTTTTGTTAATTTTCTAAAATTAGTTGAGCATACTGTTAGATACCAACAATGTGTGAAATATTTGTCAATATTTCAGTCATTTTTCTCCCGCCGATTTTTCCGATCGGAAATTCGTCATACGGTCACCCTTGGCGACTTTTGGAAAATTTTGCCAAGGTTAGCCGTACGGTAAAATTTTCTAAATAAACATTCACATTGTAGAAGTCTAACTCTATATGCTGTATCAAATGCCTAAAATCTATGTCATATGCTGCAAATGTTATGATCTTGCGTTTTATAAATACTTATTATAACTAAATGCAAGTAAAAATGTTTTGTAATTTAATCACGTAACTATACACATCTTTGAATATCATTCGTAGGATGTTATTGATGGCAGAAAATTATTCTAATGTTTTTTTTTTTAATTATAACAACACTATTACTACATAATGATTTAATTATTGACAAAAAGTATGCAGAATTGGTTTCAAATACAGAAGTTTGTATATTATTTTCCAGGGTGACTAGTACAGTTTTAGTTAGAGTAATCCATAACCATGATCATTTGATTAATATATACTTAAACAACGTCTGGGTAAACCTAAATTGCAAATTGTTTTCTACTCAAAAATATAAATTCATTTAAAAATTTTTAGAAATACATTCTACTAGGAGTTGAACTTAAAATAGATTATAATACTTCACATTGTAATTTCAACTAAAAACATCAACTTTTTTTATTCACGCACTTCTTTCGATTATTATTTTTGTAAAAATGTGGGAAATTTGTTGATTTTGAGTAAATTTGTTCAGAATGATTGAAGATTTCAACCAAAATAGTTGTTGATTATTTAAGAAATGGCGGTTAATTGTCTTTTAGACCCTAAACATCGATCATTCAAGTTTCTTCTTTGTAATAAATGCTTTTTAAAGTTAGGGTTTTTTTTTCAATATTAATTCTTTTTGAGTTAGCTTCCGTGTTTGAGCGGTGACTATTAGGGGACAGAAAATCTATTCAAAATTACTTTAATTAAAATTTCGTTAATTCCTCACTATTGCCCAGTGTTAAAATTAAAGTCTCCATACATAAAACTCGATCTGCTACTTACAAATTTATAATTCCTCTTTGCCATTGGTTACTTGCTTTACAATGTTTAAAATATCAAATGGACTTTCATTAAAATGGAGGTAATGTAATAGTTTGATTTCTTAAAACTCAACTAATCTTAAAAGATTTCAATTAGTCGTTAAAAAGAATCAACTTAATTCAGTTTAGTTTGAATCAAATTTTTTTCCAATTAATTACTAAAAAAATATTTAAACTGAATTTGGCAAATGAATCTTCGAATACAGAAAAATTCACAATTTTTAGTGTGTATACTAAAAATAAAAATAAAATTTATACCTGCTCTTAAGTTTGCTATTTTATTTTAAAAAGGAAAAGTATTGTTTTTTACAAAATCGTTACAATTTTTAATACTTTTTGAAGTAAAATACTCTTTTAATAACTCATTTTTAAAGACAAAATTAAAAATCAATTGTATTAAATCAGATTTTTAAAATTTTTTATAAAATGTTCATGCATACATTTTGAATTAGAATTTCAGGTTACGTTAATATAAGTATTGATTTCATGGTATAATGCAGGCAATTTGAAATCCAAAGATATCATTTTGAAGAAAAGCAGATATTTTTGACATAATAGGCACTCTGTATATTATTATATTCATTATTTACAATATACTTTATTGTGTGTGTGTGAATTTGCCAAGTTATATTCACAGTGAGGGTCATCATCTCTCATTAAATGTTTAAAAAACATAATAACGAAGCTCTAGTTTTATCCTTTAGCTACCTATTTATTTACAAAGTCTATGAGTATCATTTTAATATTGACACTGTCTTCCCAAACACGATTTTGCTAAAATATTTTCTCAAAGGTTACAATTCGTGATGCAAAAGCTGCTCTTGCAACATCGATTATCAATATTTACTCTTCAAATATATTATACATCATTATCGGAAGACTGCTTAAAGAGCACTCTAACGGTTCTTAGTTGCTGAGGATCAATGAAAAAAATGATACAAAAGGAAAATTATCCACTTTTTTCCCCAGTTCACTCTCGGGATTTAGTCATTTAGGGAGAAAAATATTCATTATTTCATCTGACTTGTTCCAGAAATGTCCAAACTGAAATTTATTTTCGAAGATTTTTATCTCTGTTCCATTTTTCAGTTGAACCATCTCCAGTCTGAGTTGTTACAGTAAGTAATGAAGGAAGGTCTGAGCGATCAATGATTTCGTCACGCCATGCATACTCTCTTTGATCAAATTATAGAAAATTATCGAAAGAAAAACTGGAAAATCCTTTTTATCAAGAGAAAAATTTCAAATAAAATAAGGTATCTTCAATAAAATAACAGCCACCTATATTTTTTTCAATGCAATTACTATGCAATCCTGTTTACTTTTGTTCACGGTTGAAATTTACTTTTCTAATTCTTTTGGTATCAGGAATCTCTTTCTCTCTCTCTCTTTTTGTTAAAATATTTCTTAATTATTCTTATTCCAGAGTTATATTTAATGAAAGCTACCGTTTTTAATTTCTCAAATGGAAAAAATTACTGAGATCGACGTTATTATGTATATGAATTATGTATATGTACGTTATATGAAAGTAAAATTTCACTTTTTATTTAGTTCGTCTCTCAGCATTTTTTATTTAGCAGATTTATATCTCAAGGTAATTAAAGCAAATTTTAGACTAACAAGTTATAAATTATCTTTTGAGAGAAACTCAAATCTTTTATTGATTTTAAATTGATTTGACATGCATTGAATTTTACACAAAATTGCTTCATATGAACATATATTCAATCATAATGATCCGAAGGATAGAAGAACATTTAAAAATGTCAATAATTCAAAAATGGACATAAAAAGATATAAAGATACATTTTTCAAGATGTAAGTACATTTAGTGAGATGTCAAGATGTAAGTACATTTAGTGAGATGTCAAGATGTAAGTACATTTAGTGAGATGTCAAGATGTAAGTACATTTAGTGAGATGTCAAGATGTAAGTACATTTAGTGAGATGTCAAGATGTAAGTACATTTAGTGAGATGTCAAGATGTAAGTACATTTAGTGAGATGTCAAGATGTTAAGTACATAAGTTACATTTAGTGAGACGAAAGCAAAATAAGTGTCATTGACGACTGAAATATGGCGATGTGAAGGCAAATGTTTCCACTATTAAAGAAAAATGTGTGTCATTGAAGTATTAATGGATGGATCACGCATAATGATCTTCCAACAATTATCAGGATAATATAGCGAGGAATCATCAATATATTAAAATTAACATAATGTAAATTATAAATTTGCTTGTATTATTCAAAATCAATTTTAGCATCGGAAAGCATCAGAAAACTGTTGTTAGATTTTTTATTACATCAATCACATTTTCTCTTCTGAGAAATTTTTCATAAATAGCTAGCATTCTAATGTGTGTGTGTATTTTTTTCAAGATATATTTATAATATCAATTGCACACACACATTTTCTCTTCTATGATGGTTTTTTTTGTAAATGGCTAACATTTTCATGCATTTTATTGCAAGATATTTTTACAATATCAATCGCATTTTCTCTTCTATGAAAACGTTTCACAGACAGCCAACGTTTTCAAATATTACAAAAAATCTAAAAAACTTCTAAGAATCTGACTTGGCAAGTTTGGATACAATATGTAGAAGCATATCATTCAGCTCTTAATGTCTAATAATGGCTGGAATCAAATCTATAACCTTTATTTTAAGCTTGAAACAATGTATTATTTGAAATTATATAACTATTTTATTATTAAAATATGATAATATACATTGTAATAGGTAAATTGTTTTAGAATATTTATGAATGCACACCATGAATCTTATTATATTTCTTAACGAAAGCGAATTTTCTTAGCCATATTTTATGCTTGTAATTAAAATGTTAATTAAATAACAAGAAAATTAATTTTTGAGAATATATTTATGAGAGTTAAGTTTTAAACAGTTTTTTCTGTAAAAATTTCCTATTGTTTTTTTGATTTTTATTTAAAAGTTAGAAATGTAAATGAATATGAGCTTAAAAAAATCTGGCACTATCTACTTATAATTAATACATCATTTAATAGTCTTGTATTTCATAAAAGAGAAAAACAATTAAAATAGAATTAAATTATTGCTTAAAATATTTTTTTTCATGAATATTTGAAAAAAAATGTTGGTTAAAGAGTAACGCTATTAAAGTAGTATAAAAATTATGAAATATTATATTCTAATTGAAAAGTTATTTGGTGCAAGAGGGATAAAGTATCTTTCTCAAAACGTTGATTTAAGTAAAAAAATTTTTTACCTAAAACATGGACAAGATTTAAAAGAATACTAAATATTAACTACCAATATAAAAAAATAGAATCTTGTTAGTTTCCATTATTTTGCTTTATTTATTTCGAAATAATGACTAAATGTAAAAAAAAAAAAAAAAAAAATTTAAGAATACATTTGGATAAAAATTTTAAATGAAATGAGAAAAAAGAATTCTTTTAATGAAGATTAAAATAAGAAAATACAAATATATGAATTCAAGAAAAAAAAGCAATTCGAATAAAACGCTTTTTTTTTTATCTTATTAGAAACTGGTATTAGAGCCATACTTCTAAAGAAGCAAAAAATATACAGAATATAATTAATCAAGCATTTCGTAAAAACGCATGACATCCTAGTAACCATGTTTAGTTTAACGTGAAGCATATAAAAATAAATTTATTGTAAACTTATCTATCTCTAGGGTTTCTTTTTATTGTTAAAATACGAAAATTCATTTTTATAGATCTATTCTCTCTACAAGTGGTTGGAATAATTTAGGGCAAATTAAATATAACTCATAATTCCAATATAATAGTGACTCACACACAAAACTAATCAACTTCATTTTGGAATATTAATAAATTTAGTGTTTATAATTAATTAGCCCTCATTTTTCTTAATCCTACATCAGATTTCCATTTTTAATTATCTACTCCTTCATTGAAAATGATTGTTATTTATTTTTGGAAGTAATAACTTTCCAAATGTATAAGAGAAAAAAAATAACTAAAAATAGTTTTAAATAATATGAAATATGAAAATTTGTGAGAAGTAGTTATTCAAGCATATAACCCTATCAATAAATAAAATAATAAAAACTTTACTGAGGTATGAATTGTTATCAACAAAGAAATATAAACTATGCCCTCTTTCAAACTTTTCCTGTTGTTCAAAAATATTGAAGAAAATAAAATTTTCTGTGACCATTGTGATTTGCGTGAGGACAAAAAGTCCTTACTTTAAAAGTGACATAGAGAATGACTCTAAAAACTATAATATTCTCAATTCCTATCCCATAATGCTATTGGTGGCCCATTCCCTCAACTTAGTTTTGTGCCAGAATCGCTCACTTCGGATTAGAAAATCTGATGCTCGAGCCCCGACTGTTTGAGACTAACAAATATTACGACGTATAAAAGCCGTCCATTAAATTTGTTTCATCAACATTGTGAAAAGTAACTCATATAAAATTTATAAAACAAGAAAGAGATACTATGATTTGCAAATGATTAGCAGTTATTGTATTCATATAAAAATGCCTGGAAGTAGTCACACTTGTGTGTGTGTGTGTGTAATGTGCTCAAATGAATAATTGGTACAATACATTTCTCGTAAGTAAACTGCATTTAAATGTTGCTCTTTTGTAAAAGTAGAGATTATAATGGATAAAAAGAAGAAATGACTACCAGCACATTTTTGACATGAAAGAGGTCAAATGGTAATCTATTCAGAGGGTCCGAAAGAATGTTGAATCTATGGTTTTAAGAATCTGTTCCAGAATTCTGTAATGTATCTCTATTAGAAACGATTGAGAAAATAAGCATGTTATCTACATGGGCTTTGTGCATCTTACAGTCACATCATGAGCTTTGTATAAAAACGTGGAATTGTTTGCAAGACTGGTGCTGATTGCAACATGAACTGTCTGCTTAGAGACAATAGCTTCAGTTGTTCATGTTAATGCATTACAGATGAAAGCGGTTTTAATGATCTAATCAAGAACGAGATTGAAGGAAGGAATGATATGGCATCATGTTTTCAAGCGAATATTGGTTTACTTAGCGCAACGTTATATTCTCATCTGCATTTGTGTCTCGGTTATCATAGAGAAAACACACTTGGCATCGTGTAATCGACTCGTCAGGCTGGCCCACTGTTTGAGTGGTGGTATAGAGTGGCATCCAATTTACATCTTTCTCGCTTCGTGTTGATTTTGAAGGCACTTCGAAAATACCTGTAATATTTTTGTTACATTAAAACCCGTTGCTTCATTCTTTAGCCGATCTCTGGGAAATGCCATGTTTCATCAACAAAATACTTCGAATCCATAACGGATCAGTAAATTCCAAGACCGCATTATACAGATCCGTTGTGGATTTTTCTTGATATTGGAAATATTCAGTTGCTTTCCACTCTAGCATATTCGCTTAATCTTTCACACACACACAAATATAGAAAACTTCTAATAAAGGATTTGTATAGAGATAAATAATTTTAAGTTCTAACGTTTCTAAATTTCAAGTGTTAACAAGATTTAACATATATGAAATGAACTTCAAGGAAATATTCCCTTTATTATTCAAATAATTTAATTTCAATTGTTTAAACAACTCATTAAAATTATAGGAGCTTTTTTAATATTAATAAAGTATATTTAATGTAAAAAAGTTCCAGATTTCTTTAAATTATCCATGATTTGACCAAGTGATATAATGCTTCCAAAAAACATTATTGTATTTAAAAAATAAATGGTTAAATACTTTAAAATTTGGTTGAAACTTACCATTTTTCAAATTCTAATCGGAATATCCTTATAATCAGAATAAAAATTATAAATATAATCTGGGAAGCTGCGTTTTCAAAATATATAAAAGAAATATTGAAAAAATAATATCAGAATTAGTACATGACTTTTTGAGAAGTTAGGGTTATTTTAAAATTAACAACGAATTTTAACAAAAGAGGATTGCTGACTGGAAAATTACGAATCGATATGCATATACAGAAATTACCGTTGAAAAAAACTAAAAAATGCACGATGTTTTTAACATAATCACTATAAATATACAAAATAATGCAATTATGAAAAGGATCCCCACTCCAGAGTTTTTCCTCCCAGATTTGAATTAAGATTTTTTTTACATTTGGATGGATAGGATCTCATTACAAAGTATTTATTTTGATATTTTTAAATTTCAAGTCACGAAACTGAATTTTATATTTTGTTCATACATTATAAAAACTTTAATAAATATGATAAAGGGTTACTATTTTTTTTATTTTAAAATGTTGTTGTAAGTTAAAATAACATACAGAATTGAAATACATTATTTATTTTATTTACATTCAAAGTGTTGGAAGTGTCAGCAGAAGTTGAAAACTTGGATAGGTATAACTGTAATACGAGAAGTAGATCTCAAACAAAATGGTCTTTCTCTCAGAAGTTGAAACTATTGTGTTTATCTCATTTGATGATTTCTTGTATATTTTCATGTTTTCTAAACCACTTTTGAATCCGAAATTACATTTTAGAAAATAAGCTCAGCTGATAGATTGATATCCTTATTTCAGTGAATTAGGTATGCGGAATTTTATTGAATATTCTGCATAACAGCAAGCACTTGAATCAGCACTACAAAATTTGTTATTGTTAAATGCTACAGTATTTAAGAATATAATCCACCAATTTAATTTTTACGTACCATTAATATTTGATGTTAATCAATTCATTCTTTTCTTTATATAAAATATTTTTTAATAAAAACACCAGCAGTTGTTGCACCAGCATGCTTCCTTATACCTAGCTCTGAGTTGGATTCTCCCGTTAGATAGAAGCAGCTGGGTTGAGTGTTTGTGATTGAAGCAGGGACTAAGCAGAAAACCCCCAATGCTTGGTCTGTCATCCCCAGAGATATCATTTCACTTAGAGAACATTGTGACCTCACCCAGTTTTAACATGCCCCAGCCGCCATTAGCGAACACGATGACTCTTTGGTTAAGCCCGAATTCAAACCCACTACTTTTATGATAAAGAGAATGACTCCCCAATCAACCATGCTACCTCGGCTAGTTTGGAAAAGAAATAATATAATGAACTTCATTAATAATTTTTTTCATAGAGAAAAACATGAATTAGAATTACCAAGCAAATTTTAATATTTTCTTCATAATGCTGTCGATTAGCTTTTATGGCTGGAAACTATTTAAGGGTTTGTCCCAAGTGAATTGAAGCATTATATACATTTTCATTCTATTTACCAATATGTGTACAAATATATTGTTCAATATTACTTTATTATTCTTAAGTTTAATCGTAATAAAAGCTAAGATCTTTAACTCTTAATGAAAATTTTCAAATCATGTTGTTTTATAGTGCCCAGTTATTAGGGCTTCCCCCATTCAGCTCTAGATGGGGCGAAAGTGATGGCACCTTTTACAGTGGTTTCCTCTGTGGATATGCCATCGTGGCCCAGAAAGAGGGTCTTTGTAATGTAGAAGCAGAGATTAAGCAGAAGTCACCCAGACTTGGCCTCTCACCCTCAGATGTATCATTTTACACGAAAGACATTGCGATTATGGTAAATTTCACGTGTCCTAGTCCCCATTAGTGAACATAACGGATCTTTGGTTCAATGAGTCATCAAACTCACATAACAAGAATGAACGTCCTGAAAAACCAGGCCACAACAGATTTAAAATTGAAACCGTAAATATAATATGATTTACATATTTTATTATTCATAAAATAATATTAATAATTTTTATTATTATATTATTGTCATACACTTTTTATGTTTGCTTAAATGTGCTTTAATATAATCAAACAAATATATAAATAAATATTTAATCGACTGCAGGCAGTCCAAAAACCCTCTAGTAAACACAAAATACAATGATACAAAATTCTATAAAATTAAAACAATTATTGAGTTCTAAATATCTTCCGCTCTTTTTACGCAATATTTAATATAATCAGCAAATAATAACTTAAGTTTATTTTTATAAATTGAATGTGAAAAATGTATTTATCTATATCTCAGAGATTAAATAATATTTAAACATATATATTTATCATCTTCATACGGCAAAATTATGCCATTTTTTTCCTATCATATTTGATGATGTCCAACATAACTTTGCTTTTCTTGCTCAATTAGGCTCACAAATTTAAAACCGTTAGTTAAATACGATTACACATAAAAGTAATTCATGTGTAAACATTTTTACATGCATTCTTACTTTTTATACGCAATATAAATGACAATACTCAAACAAGTTTGTGCAAATCCATGAAAATGTGCTTGTTAATGGTGAAAGGCATTCAAATGCTAAGTTTTCTATATTAAGCGCTCTACAAATTGTAATGTAACTGCAGCAGTAATAGTGTGACAATAGGAGATAACTGCAATTTAAATAAAATAGGTTTATGACTGAATTAGATCTTCTTTATTTTCAGATTCATCAAAAGTAATGTGAAAAATAAAATGAATTTTATGATACTGATATAGTGCCGCAAATTGATAGTATAACGTCGAATAAAATTCCATGTTGATTTCATGCCTTGATAAACTGAAAGCAAATTATTCCTAGAAAAAGATGCTTACAATATTGATTTATTATTACTATTCAACAATGTTTAATAAAATTCTATTCATGCATGGAAATTTATCTACTAGATTATAATCTTATTACAAAAGTATGTTTTCATGAAACTGAAGGAAGTCGAGATTTTTTTTTCTTTTTGCTTACACGAAATAGAATTTAAAAGCGGAACTACTGAATGAACGCAAAGCTTATGTATTCCTATCAGTTTGCATCATTTGCTTACGAATTTAGTCATTAATTTTAAAAATTGGTGAAAAAAAATGTCTCGTAATCGTACGTAGATTGTAGGAAAGCCTATCGTTATAATTTTGTTTGTATTTTGTAAATAAACATGTTTTGTAATGTTCGGAACATACTGTATATTTGCAATGGCGAATCATAATTAAACTTCCTCTTTTTATGTACATTTGTAAAGAGAAAATTGTATAAAGTATGGCTTCTTTAAATATTTCCTGTGTATTTATCTCCTTGGAGGATTTTTCATTGTGACTAACTCGTATTTATTTATCACAAGGAACTAACAGGGAAATTATAGTTTTCACTAGCAATGGTTTATTATAATGCAGTTTCCTTAGAAACAGGTTTGTTTAATTAATTTTTTTGCACTATTTTTGATTTTAAGGAAAATAAGATAAGATTAACTTTTAAAAAAAACATTTATAAAATATTTTTATTTTATTCTAACACTTCACAAATAATATAAATTTGATAATGATAACTTTTAAGTATAAATTAATTACGAATTGTTGAATTAAAGTATGAATACAGAATATGGAATAACTTAAGGATGTTACAAAAGGTATAAAAGATTTGGGTAGGCATTATGTAAACTCTCTTAAAAATTTAAGTGTAAGGTTTTATTAGAGTAATGGACACTACTCTTAATTTAATACACTATCAGTGCAGTTTGTAAAACGTAAATTATAAAAATTCTTACTTAATTTAATCAAAGTTTTAAGTATCATAATGTATGAATAGAAGACATTTTAGTTTTAGATATTTATTTGTAAGGAACACGAGGTGTAGAGTTTAAAAAAAAAAACTCATTTTAAAGCCATACGATTTAATTTGTATTATTATGTACATCATTCACATATTACTTGTCTAGACCGAAAAAAAATGTTAATGTGTTCAAGGAAGTGACAAATATAACTTTTTTTTTTACCTCAAAAAGGTAAACTTTCCTATGTGTTAAAAACTATTATTTTTCCTTGGTGTTCAGTTATTATTCTACAGTAAATTTCCCTACAAGAGATTTAATTCAATTCGTACTACGGTTCAAAATTTATTTTGAATCCATATATATGTATTTTTAAATTTAATGAGGTTCCTGTAAATATTGTTATCATTATTTCTGCAAACATCCACATTAAATGAAAATAGATTCCATGTCTTGTTGAATTGCAGATTAAAACGCACATCATTCAGCAACCATATCAGTCCACTATTTATCAAAAACATTTTCTTATCAACAGAAAATATATATCAACAGAAAAAATATCAACAGAAAAGAATATCTTAATGCCTTAAAAATTTTAAGTGTAATTTTTGCTTTTCATATTAATGCATTAACTGAACTGTAAGGAGAATCATAATTCGGAAAGTGACTGTGGAAGCAAAATTTGTAAGTTAATTTATTATTTAAATAGATTTTGTGACCTGTCCTGTCGATCTGCAAGCTTAATCGTTAATTCTCGGTCTCCATTCAGCTATTTGTAGTTTTGATTCCTACCGTGGAAATAGAAGCGTGAAGTATTGAAAATCCAGTTTAAACTATTAGTAATAATTTAAACTAGCAGTCCCCTTAATCTGCTTTAAATTGTATGTTCTTTACAAATTAGACTTCTAATGCAAATAGTGTCCCTTGAACTCTAACTAACCAGTGACTCCAGTTTTTTCTATTATGTATACAATTATTTATACTTTACATATGAAAATTAAATAAATTAAATTAAATTTCAGTATCAAGTAAAAATTTTTTTGATTGAGCTAATTTTATTATTCATCACATTTTTAATATAAAATAAAAAATACTTTTATTTTAAAATTAAAAAAAATATATTTTAACATTTGATTAAATAATACATCAATAATAAAATAAAATAAATATAATTTGGAACTATTTTTGAATTATTTTTAAATTTTATTTTTATTGTTTTGATAAATCCGATTTCAAAATTGCATAGTTATTTCTTCAGTTTTATTGGATTGTCATTTTATAATCTTAAAACAACATATTAAATGTTATTATACTCGGCAATAAACAGTGCAGTATTATTATGAAATAAGTTTTTATCATATTATTTTGTTTTATTTAAATTTCTCACCTTTACATATTTACGTCAAGAAGATTTTGAAATAACGCAATTATTAAAGACAACATTTCTGAATAATTTACAGAGTAAGATATAAGGAGATAAAGCCCAATTTAATTTAATCTTTCACATATAACTTTCTCCGATATAATCACAATTGTTGCTAAAACAACAAGTACCCTAAAAGATAAACGAAATGAATGTATAAATAATGTATTAGCTAGTAAAAGAGGGAAAAATTAAAAACAATATAAGTAACTGAATTAAAATTTAATCACGAATTTCGTAACAAGATTGCGCTTTAAGAGTTAAGGGAAAAAAAAACAAACTATGATTCAGCTTAAAGTGACCTCAGTGCACTGTTTAGTAATCTTCATAAATATTTATGAGGAAACATAAAGAAAGAAATAGAAGCTTAACTGTGATCCCATTAGTTGTTTCTATGTTCATTATATGCTAATAAAACTACTATACGAGTCAATATTTAAAGAATTATATGATATCGATTTTTAAAGGAAAAGAACTATACTTAGAATTATAGCACAAGGTGATACTGTAATCATTAATAAGATGATAAATAAGGTAAATATAAATAGCTTAAAATTTGTTTTATTAAATTATTATTAATTATGTTTAATGCGCTAACTTTTTAATGTATGAAAAAAAGCGCAACAGTTTATATATTTAAATGTAAGTAGTCTATTGTAAAGAAATCTCAATTTTGAAGAGAATAAATAACAAGTGAAAATAGTAATTTTATAAATACATATAAAAGCAAAATATTAGAAAAAATGTATGATTTAATTGAGATTAAATGTTTTACAACTCACAATATTTTAGTTCTTTAAATATTGAAATTAAGTATTCATTTTAAAACGAGAAATTTGCATCGTTTAATATAAAAAATGTAATAGTTTTTATATATATATTTTACCAAAATTTAAGTCTTCAATATAATCTATATTTTAGACACTCTTATTAAAATGGACTTAAAGCTTTTGAGGAATATTATTACAACAGGAGATATGCTCAATGATAGATCAGCGTTTATCTGAAGAGGATATTCAGTTTGAGCTTACCACTGTTGAACAATGGGTGATGTATATTATATTCCTGGTTCTAGCATATATATCTGCTGGTATAGATTTACCGATATATCTATATATATATACACACTAGAACCATTTATTTCGTCGAAAAGTTTTTGTAAAATTTCAATATATCAAGAATTAGTTCTCTATGTTTGGGTAATACAGTTACGCTTCCAGATGTGGAAAATCACAGGTTTAAATATTGCAATTGTTGACTGATGAGAAAGGGATGTTATAATTATGATTTTAGAAGCATATATTTGGTGTAGATGTTCGAAAACTATTAGGATTTCTCTTCTAGTAGTGTATTAATTTATCATATTATTCTTGGTAAACCCAACACCGACATACTATTTAATCCGGATATCATCGCAGAAAACCCATTCAAAATACACCCATTTATTGCTTTTTATTTAGTTTTGTGCTTCTTAGTATATGAAAACATATATTATATTCAACAATCAACTTGTAAAATTCTTCACCATATATATTTAAATGTTAATATTAGTGATTTATGGGGATTTTTAAGGTCATTATCCGTATTCTGCTTGATATGAATAAATCAAAATAAAAGTTGAAAATTTGAGAAACAGGAATTATATAATTAAATATTAAACAAATTTAATAAAAAAAGGATTACTTTTAGTTTAAATAAAGTGAAATGAATTTCTATTATAAAATAATAATCTGAAAAAATAATTTATTAGAAAATGCTAAGAAATAAAAATTTTCTACAATAAAAACGTTATTCATTTGATACAGGTATTTTGTACTCTGCTAAAATTAGACTTATTTTCTATAAGTACAAAAACAATTATTATAAAATTAGAATAAAACTTCGATATTGAATCAATAAATTTTAACGCAAATTTTATCGAGTAAAGGAACCTATATTTAATATAAAATAAAACTAGATCTTGCTTTGGCAGGTGATTTTCACAGACACATACATCATATCTAATATCAATAATTAAAAATTAGTTTTGAAAAGAATAGTTATAAATTTTTAACTTTATAAATAGTTTATCCGTCTTAATGCTAAACTATTTGTTACAAAGAAAGTAGATTTTGGATAGAATTTAATATTAATACATCAGAAATTGGATAAAACTATATTTATAAAAATGCAATTATATCTATAAGCTGAAATTAATATAAATATATTAAAACCAATCATCTTTATTTAAAGCAATATTAATCATTTAAATATTAAAAAATAATTGTTTAATATTTTATACCAAATGTAAACAAAAGAATAAACTTATGGCATTAAATAACGCATACATAATTTATTTGATATCATAAAACATTTATTGATAATATCAGTATCATAAATTAATGGAAAAGCATTCATAAGGAGTACAATTTTTAATGCGTTTGGATTAAGGAATTTTTGTACATCATAGTGTATGTATAATAAGTAAGTACTTTATGCAATATTTAGTCTTTTATAAACATTTAAGTACAGATTTCAATGTATATATATATATATATATATAT
This sequence comes from Latrodectus elegans, assembly GCA_030067965.1. Lineage (NCBI taxonomy): Eukaryota > Metazoa > Arthropoda > Arachnida > Araneae > Theridiidae > Latrodectus > Latrodectus elegans. Next base: position 27,170,081 of record CM057812.1, read on the forward strand.
ATATATATATATATATATATATATATATATATATATATATATATATATATATATATATATATATATATATATATAGTATTTATTTTCCCGGTGCAGTTTGTATGATAACTGCTACTCAAATAGATAAATAATTAATAAAAATACATCCTAAATTGTTGAGGGAAACAAATGTTATCAATATTTGAATAAGTTATAAAATTTTTACATAAAAATATAACCAAAAGAGAAACAATCAGTCTACAGCATGAGGTAATATATCATTATTAACACGTTTATTGGTTGTAGAAATTTACCATTAATAACGATGCATATGTTGTATGTGTGTATGTAGTGTATTTTTCTGCATAATTGTAAGTGTAACACTTATAAATCATGCTGAAGGAAGCAAGTAATCCAGCAAATGTGTTAAATATCAATAAATTAATTTATCATTGCCTAATTATGAGAGTTTTCTATCTGGAATTCTAATTATTCCTTGATTAATATTGATTAAGCAGATTTTATTGACTACTATACCTTAGATAAAGCTTCATTGGTAATAAAATGATAAATAAAAGTTTTAAAAATGTTTCATCATTAATTTTTGCATTATTTTTTGTGAATTTTGTAAATACATTTTTTCTATCAAGCACATAATAATTTTAATTGTGTATTATATATAAATTCCTAATTACAGTTTCTTAGTGCTACATTTAATCATATTTTTATTTAATGCTGTATTTAAAAATGAAAAATTTTTTAAATACTTGATAGTTACGCATTTTATTATGCATTAAACTTTTTATAACCCTTTTAACTGTGGAATTTATATATGATAAATCCTTAAAATCAACATATTTTACTTTCGATGATTACAAAGTTATATATTAATGTATATGAGAGATAAAATGGTGCAAATTATGTATGTGTGTTACCCAAAAATTAATCAAGACATTCCATCAATACATTGTTTATATTTCAAAACAATGAAATATGTTACTTATGACAACTTAAAAAAAATTAGAGAAAATATACATTGATAGAGAAATTATGATGAATTTCTCAAATTGTTCTTCAGTAGTTTATTGCTCCTTATATGGTAGTAATGTCCGTTAATATAAATCACTTTTGATTTATATTAACGTGACTCTTTATTGATTAATTAATAAAGAGTCAGTCTGTGTAAAAAGTAAAAAAAAAAAAAAAAAAAAAAAAAAAAAATAAAAAAAAATTCAATAAATCTCAACTGGAAAAATTTGTTCTATTAGATAGATGAGGTAAAAGTTACAAATAAATATAAAAAAATGAGCATTAATATATTTATTTTTGATGCTATTTAACATAGTCATTTCAAAATATTTTCGCTGTCATTAGAAATCAATTTCATTTTGTGGGCTAAAACTGATACTGGGAAAAAATGTATGAATTATAGATAATGTTTTTATCTTGACGAGTTTTGATTTTAAGTTTCAGACGATGGCGCCATCTGTCAAAACTACTATAATCGGTTTTCGATAAGTGCGAAATAATTCTTGAGAAAGGAAGAGTAATAAACATTAAAGCTTATGTGCAATTGAAAACTTTCTTAAAAAAACTGGTTTGAACCGTTTTTTGAATTATATTATTTTATTGTGATTGGTCAAAATTTCTTCATAATATTTATTCCTCTGGTTCAAAAGTTTTGTTCAGCCTTAATTTCATGAATGCATGGCGTTTTTTATTTTAATATATTAATTTAGAAAAGTAAGTGGTATCTTTAACACTTATTCTGCTCTTTCTCAAAAGCATAATTTTGTCCTTTTATATGACGGTGAATCTTATAAGAAATTCTACAGACCAATAAGTCTTTTTTTTGACAATTCAAAGCTAATAATGTTTTAATACTTACTAATTATTCATCATTTATGGATATTAATATAAAAATAAACATCATATATAATAGTTTCTTAAAATAAAAAAATCTGTAAAATGTGTTTATAAGCATACTTATCTGAAGGAAATATAAGTAATATAAAATGTTATAATTCCTTCAGTATAGTTATATAAATTTTTATATATATCAAAATTCAATGTCACTATTTCAAATCAAATCAAAATTTTAATATGAAATGGTGCATTGAGTGTGTTTCATCATATAGTTTGTACAATTGTTTCCACATCATCTCCACCATGATTTATCTCCAGAAGTATAACCATTTGAGAGGTGTACTTATTTGTTTCTTGCTCACTTTATGGTACGTGCTCATGGCCTTCGTTCACGTTCTTCAATGATTTTTAAAATACTTCCCCTTTTTTACATGTGTCTTTTTGACTTCTTGAACCAACACAAAATCTCGGATATTTACATTAGCATATACCCAACATTCTATATCTCATGAAAGGAAAGTTTTTATAGCAGATATTTCTTAGACAATTTCCTGCAGAACGTTTGTACGAAATCTTTTTGCTGTTTGTAAAGCTCTTAGGTTTTCATTTTTAACAATCTAGGTTGATTGTAATTAAAGTAAGCTTTTGTACAATCAAAAAATGTGAAATTGCATTGCATCAAGGGAATTTGTACCTTCTTCACTCATAAGAGGCATGCTCATTCAAAGTGGCTTCAATTCCTATCATATACTCTGATAGCTATTCTTCAATGTGGCTTCAATTCCTATCATATACTCTGATAGCTATTCTTCAATGTGGCTTCAATTCCTATCATATACTCTGATAGCTAATCTTCAAAGTGACTTCAATTCCTATCATATACTCTGATAGCTATTCTTCAATGTGGCTTCAATTCCTATCATATACACTGATAGCTATTCTTCAATGTGGCTTCAATTCTTATCATATACTCTGATAGCTATTCTTCAATGTGGCTTCAATTCCTATCATATACTCTGATAGCTATTCTTCAATGTGGCTTCAATTCCTATCATATACTCTGATAGCTATTCTTCAATGTGGCTTCAATTCCTATCATATACACTGATAGCTATTCTTCAATGTGGCTTCAATTCTTATCATATACTCTGATAGCTATTCTTCAATGTGGCTTCAATTCCTATCATATACTCTGATAGCTATTCTTCAATGTGGCTTCAATTCCTATCATATACTCTGATAGCTATTCTTCAATGTGGCTTCAATTCCTATCATATACTCTGATAGCTATTCTTCAATGTGGCTTCAATTCCTATCATATACTCTGATAGCTATTCTTCAATGTGGCTTCAATTCCTATCATATACACTAATAATACTGCTGATAGCTATTCTTTCTTTAATACTCGTAGTGCAATTTTTACACAGGCACATTTTAATGGATCTAATAATCCTGGTAACAATCAAAACATTTATCTGTATACTACACATGAAGTGACGCAGAGAACTACTACAAATAGCACCATGTGCAAGGAATGGTGGGCATAGCGTATGTTCTGATGCTTAGTTTAGATGTTAGAAAAGCTCTTATGTCCAAATTCCTTTTTGATAGTCATCACTTAACTTCTGGTGCCAGCTTTATGAACAAAATATCTTTGAAAACTCTTACATTCTGTTTGCGTTTTAACGACATTAAGGCTTTTGGATGGATGAAAATTTAATTATTCACTGAAAAAGTTTTAGATTCATATTTTATTTATAAAATAATTTAGGAAATGCTCATGCTCTCAAATATATGTTCTCGAGTGACGGCAATAGATTGCTTAGTTGAATTAATTTTGCCCCCTGTAATATAATCTGTAATTCGCTTAATTTATTACATTTTTCATCTGTCATTTTCATTTATTAGTAGGGTATGAAACATAGTAAACAGTAATGAAAAACAAAATTAAAAAATACGGTTTTAGTATTGCATTATCAAATCATTAAGCACTCACTATTCTAAATAGCAATAAAAAATTTTATAAAATTATAAAAATTTAATTTATTAATATTGATAAATTAAAACATTTTTTAAATTAAATTCACCTTCTTAGAATATTAAGTTGGCAGTTTCTTTCACTATATTAACTTTTATTTTTTTACTATTGAACTAATATTACATCCAATCAATCTTTCCTATTTAACCAAGAAAGAAAAGTTTTGATAAGTTTGAAACTTGTCCAACAAATGTGAAAATTGTGTTATTAACATATGTATACATTATGAACTTGTTTACTTTAAATATAGTGAGGTAGAAATTAACAAACACTATTTTTAAAAGTTATAGATTTAAAAAATTCTTTTTATGTTTTATAAAATAATAGATTAAATTTTTTTTTTTATTTCCGTAGCATAAGTTTTTTTTTATCTATTAAATAAATATAATAGGGCAAAAAGCATACTTATGCTACGGAAATATTTTTATAATAAATATCTATTTAATCCTCTGAATGAGCAACAAATAAACTGCTTTCTTCATTTTCTTTATAAGCTATATTATAAATTTATATTTTATAATATTTCGAATTGAATTAATTAGTTAATAAAAAGATCAATATGTAATACTGACTGTATAGTCCTTATGTCAAAGCGCAACACACACACACACACACACATACACACACACACACATACACACACACACACACACACACACACACACACACACACACGCACACGCACACACACACACACAAGCAGAATCTTCATTCTACCGAAAAATTCTATGCACATTTGAAACTATTTACGGAACTAATTTAGTTTGCTCTCCAGAAAAATATAAAACAATTACAACATGTTCTTTAGGGTATTTGAAAAAATGAAAGAGTACAACTTGGGATTTATATTGGCCGTAAAAACGTAATTACAACTCATCATGTTTATGACATAGAAAATATCATAACACTTTTCGCTATTAACTCAGGAAATGGGTAAGAAAAAACTCCTAGGATAAATACTTCCTTGGAAAAATGTGTGTCCCTGCCATAAAACCTTCATTTAATAAATTGTATTGTTTTCTTAGTAATGAGTCATGGGCAGTGCTGGGACCTGTGGACAGGAATGGGCTAAAAATAAACAACGATTCTTCCTTTTTTTATCACCGAAAATCTGCTATCCTTTGCTCACAAATCCTTCTGCATCGTTTTTAGTTATCCCTAGAGGGAAAAACTGGAGCGATTTTCTCCAAGTCCGATAGCTGCTTTTTTTTCTCTTGCTATTCTTTTTTCAGAACCAAACAACTAGACATATTTATAACTCGTTTGCAAACGAAAACACTCTAGAAAATGCAGCTTCATGTTACCATATTACTGTTATGGGGAATTTTTTTTTTTTTTTGTTTTGGAGAAATTTTTTTTGTTTTTTTTTATCTGGAAACTGATTTTACTTGTCAGTTTTTAATGAAGAAAAAGATTAGTGTAGAAGTTATTTAGACAATGTTTCAATGATTATTTTTGTTTGTATAATCCATTTTGAATATTTTCCTGCTTCAGTTCTAATTGAAATTCCGGAAATAAATTTTATCATATAAATGAGATTCAATCATTTTAGCTAATATCGTGTAAAAAGTACCATTATTGTTCGATTCAAATCGAAAATTATTAAAAAATATACTATTAACCGTATCATTAAATTTAAAAGTTATTTTTAATAAGCCTTTTTACTGATGAATTTCAATAAAGGAAAATAAAATTTTCAACATCGTTTTCATTATTAAAAATATTTAAAGCAATTTTCAAGATAATTATTTCCTAATAATAAATAATTTACAAAAAATTTATTCACTATTTTTTTAATGACTCTTATAGTTCTAAAAATCATTTCTTGATTCTTGATTAGTCATGACTATTATTGTAAAAGGAAGAATCCTGATTTTTTTCAAATTAAAATTTCATCCATATTTGAAACTGTTAGGAAAGGTTTAGGGCTTAGTAAATTTATTTCACCTATGTTACACGATTCTAATTTTGACAACTAAGATGAGAATTTATTTTATCAAAAATATGTGGGTACTATGATGTTTAAAAGAATGTTACTATAGACATAGTCAAGCCTTTTTTTGTCTTAAAGAATAAAGGCTTTTTACTTTGATAATAAAGGAATATTTAATTCTCAAAAGAATAAATTAAAAGAAAGCAAATGCTACACATTAGCTTAAAATTAACAAAAATGATTAAGCAGTTCAATTTTAGACTAGAGAGAAATATTTGAGAAATAAAAATTCACTTTCTATGCGTAAAAGGTTAATTATGTAGCCATATTTGTATTGCATAATGAATTAAAACAAATTATCAAATGAATTAAATAAACTTTTTTTCCATTAAACTTTGGCATTGCTGAAAAATAAATTATTCGTAAGGACACCTCTTTATATATTGTTGTCCATGAGGGTAAATTTACTATTACAAAGAGTTATATTTAAATATTTGCATTGATTTTTGAATATTATTTTAAACTATAACTTTATTAGTTTAATTACTTATATTTGTTTTTTCTGTGACTTTATTTTGTTTTTAAAATTCCTGATGATATAAAATTAAAAAAATTTTTTTCATACACTATTTTGAATATTTAAGTGGAGATGCGTAATATATCAAATATGATGCACCTAAATGCCAATGAGTATGTGTAAATAATATAGAAATTTTCAAAACTGCATTTTATCAAAAAATGTAAAAATAAGCAATTTAATGTCAAAAATTTCACCTACGCATGAATGAATCCTAGACACATTCTAGATATCTGTTTGTTGCCACATGACTGGATTGAACAAATTTTGAGTGAACAAGAAATGTAAAACTAAGCAATTTAATGTCAAAAATTTCACCTACGCATGAATGAATCCTAGACACATTCTAGATCTCTGTTTGTTGCTCCATGACTGGATTGAACAAATTTTGAATGAACAAGAAATGTAAAACTAAGCAATTTAATGTAAGAAATTTCACCTACGCATGAATGAATCCTAGACACATTCTAGATATCTGTTTGTTGCCACATGACTGGATTGAACAAATTTTGAGTGAACAAGAAATGTAAAACTAAGCAATTTAATATCAAAAATTTCACCTGCGCATGAATGAATCCTAGACACATTCTAGATATCTGTTTGTTGCCCCATGACTGTATTGAACAAATATTGAATGTGAAATCTAGTTGAAGGTAGAAACGTGAATTTTGAAAATATATAGGAAATCACCATTTTTTTATCCACATAATTAAGAGTATTCTGAAAGTTTACAGTTCTAAATAATGCATCCCGATATGAAAGATCAAATTATCAATCACTTTCATTTAATGATACCAATATGCGACATTTTTCTAGAGTATTTATGGTTGCTGACTATCAGCATTGCGGTTACCAACATAAAAACATTACAGAACATCAACATAACAGCAATTGTCAATGCTGAACAGATTGCAGTTGTTGGAATAACAAAGATGGGCATTTATAATTCAACTTCTTTATGAATATCTCACTTTGCAGAACTTCTTACGAGCTTATTGAGCTCAATTTGACTGGAAAAGCATTTCATTACCATATGAACAACGACTTCAGATGAAAAGATATAATGGTAGCATTCTAAATAGAATGGATATTCCATGAAGTTAAGAACCCAATTTGTAGGTAAGACACAATGCAAACTGTTGTTGGTTCAATTGTAGATGGTGCTGCTGCATAAGGCATTTAGTGAATTCACTGAGAAAAATCAATCATTCAGTGTCAGAAAGTGGTCCTTTTGAGATATTTGGAAGCTTTACATATTTTTCCTGTAACAAAGATGGATGGAACTTTGCTGAATGAGAAAACACCCTTTAACTACATTGAAATCATTTGAAATTAATTTGAAAAACATTCTGGATAATTTTAATAAATGTTGAGGGGATAAGAATGCTTATTATGTGTCCTAACAAACATTTTTTACATTAGATTGTTTGTGAGTATCTAAAGAAAAACACAATAAAAAATTTTCAATTTTGGGTGATTTTAGATTAGAAGAGAATTTTTATTTCTTTGGAATAATTTCAAAGAATTGTTGTCTCAATTCTAATTTGGTATATTGAATTTTTCTCGGTTAAAATTATACTCCATATAGTTTTAGGATCTCCTTAGTGTAGTGGATAACAACACAAATTTGATCTATTTGATTTTTTATGAAATTAATTGATCACTAAATTAATAATGTAGTAGAAGCAAAAAAATGTTATTCATAATTATTGTTTAATAAATTCTGTTCCATAAATAATAAATATAAATATTTTTCTTTAAAGTTTTATTCAAATAAATGCCATCTAAGGCATTTCAAATGAATGAATTTTTCATAAGAATTTATTAGATTATTAAAGATTTAGAAATATTATATAATAATGTAAGTATTATTAATTCTTTACATTATTATATAATTACTTGTTTCCAAAAAGTATTTTGGTTGGTTATTTTTTTGTTCATTATTAATAATATTTATTAATATATATTTTTTGCATCTAAATGACATTTATGAGTCAGATGATACAACACAAAAACAAATTGATCAAATGACACTTTATTTTCATTTCTCTGATTTACATGGTTTGAACTGAAATAATAATGGTAAAATTATTTTAGTTTAAATCTCTTAAAATCTATACATACTGGAATTAAACTAACTATAGTTATAAATGCTTTCTCTAGAATTATAAGAAATAATATTAAGAATAAGTAATATGATCAAAATTAATCATGAACAGAGCTTTTCTAGATTCAAGCAGGGAACATTTACATTCTTATTCAACATATTTTGTTTTATTAAAAGTTATTTTAAACACATCAATAAATTAACTAGGTGATTATTTATTAACCCTCTTTATAATTACAGTGTTTTAATAACTATTTAATAAGTTTAATAATGAAACATTTGTTGCTTGTTATTTAACATGCTTATTTGAAATAACTCAATTATCTTTCTATAGTACAGTATTAATCCAATGTTTGTAAGGTATTGTTGGTTGCACTCATCTTATAGCATTTATATCAATTATGAATTAACAATCATTATATAGTTTTTATTTAATTTTTCATTGAAATTTTTATTTTTAAATAGACACAAATTAAAGTATTCTAAAGATGCTATACCAACTAAAGCTTTCTATAAATAGCTTAGAAGTCATTATAAAATAGAGGTATCATTATTTATTTAAATTTTTTAAATTCATGAACGTCATTATAAATTTAATAATGCAAAAAATTTGAAATGCGCAATTTACAGAGTTAATCTTTAATTTATTTTACATAGTTAAGTCATTATATATCCTTCAATTTCATAATACCTTCTTATTTTAAATTAAAAATTACAATTTAATTTCGTTTGAATGTAAAATAAAATTTATCCCGAGAAACGAATGCTCTAATTAAAAACAAAAGAAATTAACGGAGCTTTGAAAAGAAGAAAGAAAAAAATTAAGACAGCAAGAAAATTAAAGATGAAAATTGCAAGTCTTATGGCAGTATCTAAGTCGTTACTAGTGTTGATTACGCAAATTGATTAAAAAGTAAAAATAATCCAGAGGGAAACAGAAGAAAGAGGGATTAAAAAAGTCCCAATTTCAAGAATAGTTTGAAAGGTTGAGGGGAAAAAAAAAGTTATCACAACTTTTCCCTCTGCAGCTGTCGGAAAGGGAAAGTCAAATGAGATACAAGGGATTAAATAAGGATCATTCAATGATCATTCGAATTCAACTTAACCAATAAAAAGTTGGATTATGCATTCTTTTTAAATTTAATTTGATTGTATTTTCTTAATTCCTTCGTGATGATTCATTCTGTTAGGAAAATATTCTAATTTAATTGTCTCAATGAATGCTTTTCTTTATTGCTTATTGATATTTTATAAAAAAATTGTATTTTTTATTAAAAACTTATTTCTATTCAATAAAAATTTTTAAATTTTCCTTCTTAGGAGGACTTTAATCATTGTGTGTAAAGTTTTATAATTTAACATCTTTTTATTATATGTGATTTTAAATATTCAAAATCTTATTGATATATATATATATATATATATATATATATATATATATATATATATATATATATATATATATATATATATATATATATATATATATATATATATATATATATATATATATATATATATATGTCAAGGGAATAGTATTAGTACTATTTTCATGGAATATATTTCATATTTTCAGTTTAAAACACAATTTTTAAAAAATACTCATAAATGAATTAATATTGATTAAAATTGTTATTAACATACTAGTGATAACATTTTTAATCAGCTGATACCATTAACTAAAATTGTTATTGATCAACCAATCAAAACTTTAATTTATTTGCTTATGGGGTTATATAAATTATTCTTTCTACTCAATAACTTTTTCTAATTAAAATGCACATAATAGATAGTAATTAAATATTTATGTGTTTCTGCTTATGTATTAATCTTCTTTTATAGTCATATAAATATTTAGAATTGCAAATCTATATTCAAAATACAATTATTAAAAGTAAATTAATGTGTTAAATTTTCGTTATTAATTATGTTATTTATTTTTTAATAAAATTCATTAATAATTTATTTTAATGTATCAATTCAAGGAATTCTTTTTGTTTGATTAAAGATACATTTCTAGAATTTAAATCTAAAAAAAAAATTAATTTTTATTTTAATGAAAATAATCTTATCGAAATCCACCAGTGAAAAAATTTATTATTCAATAAATCTTTATATTTAATTAGCTTGAAGCTTTTGAACTGGAAATTTAAACCATTTCGTTTAGAAATTCTATTCAACATGCTGCAGTATTTCTTAAACTTTCTATTTCTATAAAAGCCATTTCTATGCTTTCTATTTATTAAACAGTTATTTCAGGGATCAATGGCAACGATGTGTATAAAATATTAGTATTTATAGATGACTGCAACAAAGGATTACGGAGTTGTACCGTTACTATGAAAATATCTCGCTATTTGATTCGATAATTTTGTTCTTGTTATTTTATGAAACTTTATTTAATATTCCACTTGTATTTATTTAGGTTGGAGTATTGAGTCATAAAACTATTCATTCGTATTGTAAAATTGAACTTTAACTTGTCTACAATTCATGATTCTAGACTAAAAAATTTAGTGAATTCTAAATTCACTTATAATTATTAAAGTTTTAGAATTAAATTTTATTCCTCCTATTTATTAATTTTCACATTATGTATTATTTACTTTTAATCTCTGTGTACAAATGCAATCAACTGTTTTACATATATAAAGAAATATAATAACATATTGCACTTTGAGTAATTTCTATATTTAACTAAGAACATAATTATAAGTAAGATAATAGAGTATTCTAGAATAGCACATTTTTAATTATAAGTAAGATGATAGAGTATTCTAGAATAGCACATTTTTAATTATAAGTAAGATGATAGAGTATTCTAGAATAGCACATTTTTAATTATAAGTAAGATGATAGAGTATTCTAGAATAGCACATTTTAAATTATAAGTAAGATGATAGAGTATTCTAGAATAGCACATTTTTAATTATAAGTAAGAGGATAGAGTATTCTAGAATAGCACATTTTTAATTATAAGTAAGATGATAGAGTATTCTAGAATAGCACATTTTTAATTAAAGCAAAAATAGTGCAATAATATACAACACTGAATAAAAAATGTTATAAAAGTCATCACTAGTTGAATAGATATGTCTTATAAAATTATCATTGTTATTCCAAGTCTTTGTTTTGATAAAATATTTAAATTTTTAGCTTGAAGGATAATTTTGGAATCCTTTTGAGCTCAAGAGAATTAATTCATCTTTAAATAATGCATACAAGCATAACAAACACATGTGTTTAATAAAGGAATCAAATTCAGTAACTATTAAAATAAATGACTAGTTTCCTGTTCCTTTAGCTTTTAACTTTAATTGTAACGTAAAAAAATGTAGTTTTGAAAATAAAAATTGTGTGATTACTATACGATTAAAATGAGTCTCTCGCGATTAATTTTTAATACACCATTTTCCAATATTGTGATAAGTTTCATATATAAGCATCATAACATTTTACTACATCGTAAAAGAATATTATTATCCATGTAAATTGACCCATGAAGTTCATTTACGAATGCCAATATTTTCAATATAAATTATGTACGTACATTATTTTCTTGCAAACTCTGACTTTTATAAGCCTAATAATTTCTTAAATTTTAGTTTGATTTCGCTTGGTGGACAGCTTAAAATATAAGCAACTTTAAAGGCTTTTTAGCATTTATAACATATCTACGCTTTTTGGAAAGATTTTTTAAAAATATGCTATGTAATCATGTGTCCTATAAAGGAAAACAATAAAACATTCAACAATAAAGATTTTACTTTAACTGATGCTCATGGACAACCATTTCTCATTATTCAAGAATATCAAGGTTGAAACCTTAACAAGTTATTCTGAATAATATGGTTCTACCATTTGATCATGCTGAATTCTTACCTAAATAACAATGAAAGTAATTGATTTTTACAACACATATGATTACTTCTTGTTTAATTAAAGGTATTCGATGCACCACGAAATAAATTACAGGTTCTGATTTTGCAGTCCGAAAATTTGAGCAACCAATAATTATAAGTTCTACAATGTCCTCAAAGGTTATTTTATTCTTTCAATTTGTATTATAAATTTGAAATAATATCTGCGGATGAAATATTCAGTTGGGGAATAAGTTCGTAGCGTTTTTACTAAAGATTTTTATTTAAACAAAAAACAATAATTATAACAATAAGTTAATCAATTATATATTCGCCATTGCTTTTACAAACTCTTCCTACCTCTCGACCAATTTTTGATGTCGTTCCTCCAAAAATCGCCTGATCTGGTGTCAAAGAGGTTGTTGAAACAGTTTTTAAGGACCTCTTGGTGCACTGGGAAATACTCGAAAAGAATTCCACAGTCAACAAAGAGTTCTACTTTGCCCATCTACACCACGTGAATGAGGCTATTCAACTGAAAAGACCTGATTGACATGGTCAAACCATACTCTTTCACGACAACGCCAGGCCTCATGTTGCACCAATTGTCAAAGCCACACTCCAAGAGCTCGAATGGGAAGTCCCCTAGCATCCGCCTTATTCTTCGAACCTTGTACCAACTGATTACTATCTTTTCCACTCCTTGTCAAACCATATGAAGGACACTACCTTCGGTAACAAATAGATCCTTAAAAACTGGCTCAACAACTGCTTTGACACCAGACCAGGCGATTTTTTGTGGAACGTCATCAACAAATTACTCGAGAGGTGAGAAAAGGTTGTAAACAGCAATGGTGAATATATAATTGATTAATTGATATAGTTATTGTATTTTTGTTTAAATAAGTCTTTGGTAAAAACGCTACGAACTTATTCCCCTACCTTATATAATTCATATAGATGTTTAAGATTTTTAGAAAGTTTCCATTAGTAGAAATTAGACTATGCTAATTGGTTCACGAGTATCCAAACTTACTGTGCCAATTTTCTATTTGTTTCTTTTTATCATTTATAATCGAAAATTTTTACATATAGTAGAATTTTTCGTAAAGAAAGTCTCCTTTGTGGTTTAAAATGGAGATTTGCTGAGACCTTGCATTTTTTTATTATATAAAATCATTGGACTAAACGGAGGAGCGGGCACGTGATGTAAACAAATAACTACTTGCCGAGCATTATTTATTTACCGATATACGTTTTCTTCCCTAGGCAACGCCATTTTTTTTGTTACTGGGCAAGCTGTAAAAATGTTTCAAAGTTATAAAGTTTCCCAAGACAAAAAAATGGTGATTTAGGTGCATTGAGAATACAGTTGCTATAGGACGTGCAGAAAAGAAAATTTGTTTATTGCCAGGAGGATTCAAAATAACTTTGTCTTAGGAATTAAAAATTATTCTCTCGATACGCGAGTCACATTTTGATACAAATTATTTTTATTTAGTTTAAATTAAAAAAATATTCAGTTGTGTGTGTGTTTCTAGTGATTTAAATTAATCATTGTTTCGTTATCGTTTGATGAAAATTTTTTCTCATAAAGAGATGCTTAAAAAACAAATTGATCTGATAATATAATTGCAACATATAAAGCCATGGAAACGAGAAGGAAGTTTTAAAATTTCTACAAAAACAGTTATTTATATTTGTTTCTTTTTATTGCATGGAATAAACTTGTGTGTGTGAGAGTCTTTTTATTAATTTCATAACAAGTATACAGATTTTTCTGATTATTATGATTTTTAATGATTAATCACAATGCTATACACAAGGAAAGAATGCAAGATAGAAATGGTTTTGAGTCGGAAGATCAATTAAGCTCAATTTTTAAAATCACAGTTAAATCAATTTAAAATCCATAGCTTAAATGTTTAATTATATCACTACATTTTTATTTTAAATACCTTATATAAGTATATTTTTATTAAGTATAATGCTTTAGAAAATCAAATTAAGGAAACATAACGTAATTGCGTATAAAGTTATACTTTGAATTCTGTAGGAAATTTTTTTTATTTATGTACAATATATAAATTTATCATATACATTGAAATCCTCTATTAACTCTAGGATTTTAAATATGATTTATATTTTAATTAAATAATGTAAACATTTTGGATCATTAATTTGAAAATACGCGAATTTAGAATTTTACTTTTGAGAAAACTAAAATGAAGGACAACATAATTTAATTTTTTTAATTATATATTAATTTTATAACAAATAATAAGTAAAATTATTAAATATAATATGTTAGCTTATTCGTTAATAATTGAGAAAAATAAAGTGTAGTACAACATAATTTAATATTTTTAATCATATAATAATTTATATAGTGAATAAAAAGTAAACATATTAAATATAATTTATTAATTATTCTTCAATGTCCGAATAAAGTTAACTCTAATATTTCTAAAATTTCTCATCAAGAAATTAGAATACAGTTATTTTTTTACCAATTGCGAAAGATAATACGCTAATTCTAAACTAGACTTAAAATTGAAATAATGTTTTATGAAATTTTTTTTAATTTAGAGATAGGTAAAATGTATAAGAGTAAATTAACTTTGGAATAATTATGATTCATAGATTTCATTAACGGGAACCATATGATAAATTTCAAAAAACTACCACGAATAATTTTGTCGAATATTGAAATTTGCATAATTGAAACATGTCCATTTTTTATATTTCTTTATTGAAAATAATGGAAAAGTGCATTTTAAAAAATTGCAAACTATTGTTTACATTATTTCCATTGAACGAAAATTCTAGAATTCAAGTATCGAAAACATAAAAACTGGTTTATTAGAAAAAGTTTTTTGAATACTTTAAAGAATACTCTTTTGTTTTTTTTTTTTTAATATCATAGAAATACTCTTATAGCTACTTAGGCTGATAAAAAATCTTCAGAAATTTGAATCTCGTATCTCTTAAAATCGTTTCGTATTCATATATGCCGATGTAATGGCATTCGATCGAAAGGCGAAACGAAATCTTCGCCAAACCACTAAGTTTTCGAAATATCGCATGTTTATTCAGGTGGAGGCATTCATTTAAATAACTAAATATTTCTCTGAGATCTTCAAGAAAACTTATAAAAAGAAATATTCCTAAAATTGCCTTCTATTTGAATCCTTTTAATATGCCCTTTCTTTGTTTTAGCAAATGCAAAATTGTTTTGGTGAATTTTTTAATAATCATTGAATAGAACATTTTATGATTCAAAATATATTTTTGATTGAAGATTATAGTGAAGATTATAGAATATATTTTTGATAGAAGTATATTTTTATTTCCTATTAGATAAATTACTTAACTAAAAACAGAGTTTATTGGTTTAAAATCCTTATTTAAGATTCTTTGTTTAAAATCTACTATACATAAGGAAAAATTTAACCTAATTTATAAATATATAGATTAAATTATTATAATCATTTTATCAATTAAATTTTTAAGTTTCAATGAAGCTAAAAGCTTAAATCTTACATGCGTAATTTACCCGAAGTTTGTCACAACCAATAATTGAAATTCAAAAAGATAAATATATAGGTTATTACATTTGTTTCTCAGTTTTATACATATATAAACATTCTGTAATGTAGAAAATAATAAAATATTTATAAATAATTGTGATAATACATTATTATAATTATTAATAGAAATTCTAAATTTTTAATAATACATTGTTTGAAAAAATAAGTGAAAGTGTAAATTATTTTCACTATTATAAGATAAATAAGAAAAACAATAATATTATAATATAAAATTTGCATTTCGAATTTCCTTTCAGAAAATGATACATTTAACAAATTTAATTTTGCTAAAAACACTGTATTACCACACTTTCATTGTAGAATTTTAGTTTAAAGAAAATAAAATGCATAGCAAGCAACAATTTTAAAAATGTAATATATTGTTAAATAATCAAAAGTATAAAGCACATTGAAGTATATACCATATTATTTTACTACAGTGGCTAGAAGTTAGCAATCCTAAGACTTCGATGGAAAAACTACAATGCTAGCCACCGTAAATGCAACACCCTGAAGGAAACATGCAAATAACATGAAATATATAACATGCAAAGAGAATGTGATAAATGCAAATGATAAGAATTTCAGAGTAGACACACATCACGCACGCGTGTGGCACTATTTTAACGCTGTTCAAGGCTTGGAGAGTTCAACAATTTCAAGTTCGGCAAATGATTGTTTCTTTTTTTTAAACGATCAATTATGTCTCGTAGAAAACAGCAATCAGTTTTTGATCAAGAATAAAAGTTCAACAGAGGAAGGATAGTGTCCTACTGAGAATGTGGATTATCTGTCAAGGAAATCGTTAGTCGTGTTGAAGGAAACCAAAAAAACTGTAATGCAAGATATGTGATCGTTGGATGCAGGAGAGTATGACGGTCTGACCTGTTCGATCACATCGACCTGAGTGCACCACTTCACTTGATGACAAGTAGATTGTGCGCATGGCAGTAACGGATCGCTCAGCCACATCACGAACCATAGCACCTCACATTCAGTCTGGAATTCATCATCCAGTGTCTGTGAGTACCATTCGCCGCTGTTTACAGCAGAGTTTTCAGTCCATAAGACGTCAATTGCTTCGTCTACCCTCGACGCAGAACCTCAGACGTCTCCGCCGCCAAAGGTGCGATGAAAGAAAGATGTAGATGGCAGAATGGAATGAAATAGTTTTTATTGACTTTTCTGTCTGCAACACCACGATGGTCACATTCGAGTTTGGAGACACCGTGTAGAGAAGGTCCTGAACAGTTGCGTTATGCACTGCCACACTGGTCCTGCACCAGGTATTATGGTATGGGTCGTTATCGGATATCACTATCGCCTACCTTTAGTATGCATTGCCGGTATTTTAAACAGCCAGCTATATAACTCCGAGATGTTGGAGACTGATGTCCTTCTTTGCCTTCAAGTCTTGCCCACAGCCTTATTTCAACTGGATAATGCTTGATCACACGTAGCACGCATCGTTCAAGGGTTCTTCGACAATCATCAAATTGAATTACTTCCCTGAACAGCTCGCTCTTCGGATCTTTCACCGATAGTAAACACGTGGTCTATTGCTGCTCAACGATTGACCCAGATTACATCCCCAGCTGCCACATCAGATCAGTTTTGACATCGTGTGGAAGCTGCTTGGTCTGCTGTACCCCAAGAAAACATCCAAAGTCTCTTTATATCTATGCCGAATCGTGTTGCAGTGGTGATTTCCAACAATGGCGGCTAATTTGGTTAATGATTTTAGCAGAAGCCCCACTTCATCTATGTCGATAAATTTGGATGTCTGTTGGACACCATGGAGAGAATGTCCAGAACAGCTGCGTTATGCACCGCCACACTGTTTCTGCACCGGGTATTATGGTATAGGACAATATTCGATAACACTCTCGCTTTCTTCTAGTACCCATTGCAGGTATTTTAAACAGCCATCATTGCATCTCCGAAGTACTGGAGGCAGTTGTCCTTCCTTACCTTCATGGCTTGTCCACAACCATATTTCAACAGGATAATGCGCGGCCACACGTGGTACGTATTGGTGAAGGGCTCTTTGCCAATCGTCAGATTTAATTGCTTCCCTGGCAGGCTAGTACTCCGGATCTTTCACCAATATAAAATATGTTGTCCATGGTTGCTCAACCATTAACCAGATTACATCACTCGCTCATACACCAGATCAACTTTGGCAACGTGGAAAGCTGCTTGGTGTGCTGTACCCCAAGAACAAAGTCTCTTTGAATCAATGTCGAGGCGTGCGGCAGCGGTGATCTCCAACAATGGTAACTACTCTGTCTACAAATTTTTGCAGGAACCACACTTCATCTATGTCTATAAATTTAATTATTTGATACTTGGTCAACTTGCTACATGAAAAAATAAGTTTTGTTGGGATATCTCTTGTCTTCCTTGTTGTTTCAATTTCGGTGACCAGCAGTGTAAATACATGAGTGGCAGGCTTTACCACGGTATTTATATTAATATGCTGTAATTATATGGGTGGCCAGCTGTGTACTTTATAAAATTTCGTAGTTTAAATCAATTTATTAGAAAATTTTTAAATTATTTCTGTTCCTGCCATCAATATCCAAATTACGATATTATCCTTAATCCTTTTTTTTCTTTTTTTTTTTTTAAAAAAAAAAAAGAATGATGCGAAGTATTTATTAATAAATATTTTGCATTATTTCTAAAAAAAAAGTTAGAATTTACAACATTGAAAAGTCAAATATCTTTATCCTTTCATTGAAATTTGTAGCGAATCAAAAATGAAATCCTCCCAGTAAATAATATTTTTTTCCTAAAATATAAACACAATTAATTTAAATTAATGCAGTTTCAAATTTAAAAAAGCAGTTTTATTGATAATTTAATGTAGTATTAAAGATTTCTTTCCTCGTGATGAATGGTTTCTTTTGCAAAAGTATGAGAAAAGAAAAAGAAATTTGTTAGACACTATTTAAAGACACTTAGTTTTCAGAAACATTTTATAATTACAGCAAATACTAGTTTTATTTAATTTGTTTATATTGCTCATATATCAGTTTTTGTATAGAAGGGACAATGAAGGTAGAAATCATAGTTTAAAGGAACTTACAAACTACTACAAAAACCCATTTCTGATGAGGAAGTCGAAACCAAAAACTTTGTTTAACATTCTTACTTCCATTTTAATTTATTTGTCAACTAAGTCCACGTACAAGGAAGTGTTATTACAAAAACGGGACTTTGATTATGTGATTCAAAAATTTTTTTAAAAATAGTCATTGTTGCATTATGATTTCGTTGTTGTTACTTATGACACTTAGACAAGCTAAGTTCGCTCTGCTGATGGCTATGTGAATTTGAGTCAATAAGGTGCGTCTTTCGTTTAACTAGAGCATCACGAAGGTCAAAGTACGATTTTGCTCAAAGATTCCTCCGATAGATGGTACCACCAGATGACTTACTCTCTCAATTTTGACATTTATTTAGAAGGGGAGGAAATTTTCTCCGAACCATTACACCCACGGTAACTGCTCAACGACCAACCACAGGAATTTTGATTCAATAGATTTAAATACCACGTACATCGCATGTACTTGGTAGGTCTTTGGTGACATTAGGAATCAAACCCCATCTTAAAGAGGGCCGATGTCCTAACCACTAGGATATCACAGACCTTTGGTTAACAATCTTACATAAATAATGATTTCCTTAATGGAGTTGAATACTTACAAATAAATTTGCCAGTGGTCATACTAGGAGTCTCACTTTCCGGGGCAAATTAAGCTCTTCCCGACGTGTAAGAAGTGCAATTCCAGCGAGGCTAGTCTTCAGCACCTACTTGATTGCCTGGATTTCACTATGGAAGAGTTTCTTGAGAGACCTCTCCTTTTCCTCGATTTTTTGAAGGTTTACGTCCTCATGGATCTGATATAGTGGAGCTATATCAGATGGGATTAGTAACAACATAACAACAACACTTACAAATAAACTTGTACTAGCTTCAAAGTAACCCCTTTGAAAAATTATATGAAAGTGTATAGATTTTCTGTCGAAAATTATAAAGTGATTAACAAATTAGGGTTTAATTTTTCATAATAGGAGTTTGGTTTCTGAAGAGGATCTTATTTAGCTTTCTATTTAAAATTAAAAAAAATCTCGATTAATTAATAATTACACTGAAATTATTCGCTGTCTCATTGGAATAATTTGAAGTCGATGTAACAATATATTTTGCTGTTGATGTAACAATATATTTTGCAGTTGATGTAACAATATATTTTGCAGTTGATGTAACAATATATTTTGCAGTTGATGTAACAATATATTTTGCATTTGATTGTAACAATGAGAATATACATTTACTTTCTTTTAAAAACAAGTATATATTCTCTTGGGATTGATTTATGCTGTAAATTCTGAAAGAAACTCAATATTATTGTAGAATATAAAAAGGTAAATAAATGTTTTCAGTTAAAAATTATATTAAATATATTTCATATGAGGATTCTTGATTTTACTTAGAGTTAGGTCATTTCATTTTTTTTGTGAAATTATGAAATGTTTGACGTTGAAACTTGTCACAAAATTCCTTTTCCATGGAGATAATAATGGTTGAGAAATTTGGATTATAAGCACAATTTATTTTTTTACCTATAAGTATTTATAGGTTTTTTTAAATATAAAACAGAAATCAAAGGTAATGCCTTCTATTTGTAAAATTTCTTTTAATCATCATTATTATAAGTTAAAAATGTAGTTTTTATTCCAAAAAATAAGACAACGTAATCACATGGCAGCCAAATTGATATTATAATGCAAATTGTAATTGCTCACCAATATATAATTTGGAAGCAAAACAAAATTTCGAATCTGTTTCGAAATTGATATACATGAAGATATTTTGGGATTTCCGGATGATTTAGATTATGACTTATTTGTTTTTTAATTATGTTGGTTATTGGAAAATATAAAAATTTAACATGATTTTTAAAGTAATTGATTTCTTAATTTTTAACAAGGGAAAAAATGAAGTGTTTCTTTATTTTACGGTGAAAATAAATCACAGAAGTTCATTTCAATTTTTCTAAAAAATGTTTACTAATTATTATCATCACTTTTACAATAAAATTAGTTTTAAAGAACATTATATTTGAAAATGCAAACAGTTCTCTTATTTTGAGTTAAATAGAATTATTTTAAGTTTCTTATCATTTAATGTGTTTTATAATTTACATCTGCATTCAATGAAAAAATTCAAAAACATGAATTATGCTCCTGAATATTTTCACTGAATGCAAATGAGGTTCTATTTTTTGCTGTGTTGCCTAAGTGTTGTATCTCATGAAAATTATATCTCTTGTTTGTTAATAAGAATATTAAGAAAGAATGGAGGTACATTGAAAACTTTTGAATTAAAACATTAGTGTCACTGTTATAAAATGCTATTATACTTCTGTGTACGTTACATTAGAAGTATATATTATACAATTTTTCAAAAATATTTAATCTGAGAAATATATGTGGAATTTTAAACATGTAAAAAAATGGATTCTATAAGTCTTTTGATGAAATTAAACATTTTATATAAAAACAATTAGTTGTTCATCTGATTTTTTCCTTTAAACTTTATAATGAAGAGAAAAGAACTATGATTACGTATTAAAAACGATATTAATAAAGTTTTAACTTTTTTTCCAACGGTAATTGTAATTGGGTAACGAACCCTATGTCACAACTAGGCCAGAAACTGCTATTCATTTGTCGTTACCCAGCGGGCACCTGTGAACCAAGTCACAGAGGCGCGTATAGCGTTGCCCGCACCATACCACCACCAAACCGTTTATAGGGTGGGCTACTTTCATATATCATCCCAGAAGAACGTAAAAAGAAACAAGAGAGAGAAAGTAACAGCCATGCCCGAACCAGGATTCGAGCCAGGGACCCACCGCTCAGGAGTCAGGAGTGCTAACCACTCAGCTATCGGGCGGAATTTTAAATTTGATTATGCAACCTTTGATGATTATGTTTATATGTGATGTAAATTAAAATATTTTTAATTTACAACTCACTTACACTTAAATATAAGCATGGTTGATTTTTATGAATCTTTCAACTATAAATTCACTGTTTTTTATTAATAAAAATTTTAATTATTTGTTAAAATTTTGTATAAATGTTTTGAACTAATTACTGCCAATGTTAAATTAAAAATTAATCGCGGATTTATAGAATCGATATTTAAATATTGCTTTTATAATTCTGCGATTTTTTCACGCTACATTTAATAAAGCATTAATATATTTATATCTTTCATTAACTTTAATAACTCGTATAGATAGGAATTAACAACATAAGCAAAAGCAAGAAAAAGTTATAATATTATGATTAATTACTTTGTTGTGAAAAAAAATTTAAATCCTCATATAAATCTTACTTCCACGCAAATTTGTTCTTTTAATTATGGGGATATTATACTACATAGACTAAAAAAAAATAAAGAAATGAAAGGAATGAAAAAAGTCTAGTCTGGCAAGTAAGACTTGATTGGCTAATCTGTTAAGTGAAGAATAAATGGTTCTACCGTCCAATTAAATTACTTCTAGCCACTTATTGCTCTTACTTTGTCTTTCTTGACTTATTGTGCCATTAGCTGAAAATGTGTGTTTCCCGTGCTACCAAGAACATTCACAATTTTTAAAAGTATTCAATTTTTATTTGTCTTTTTCCATATGTATAAAATGACGTTATTTTCTATTGTTTATTTGTTTAAATTGCATGTTTTTATAGCTGCATTTAACGATACAATGGTAACACAGTGTTTGATGGCAGAACAAACATATTTTTATTTGTTATAGCAAATTACTTGCTATTATGTGCTAGATACATTATAACAAGTTACTTGCAATTTATGTGCTAGAAAAATATTAATTTCTGTAATGCTAGTATAATATAAGAAAATGATTTGATTTTCAATTTAAGGTTGTATTTTAATGAATAAAATGAAATATTTGTGTAATATCATTAATATGTCATCACCATACGAGTCATCATAATACTAGATAAAATATATAAATTTTAATTTAAAAATGATTTAGTTTAAAAATAAATTTAAGAATTGTTCTAAATATTCTCTTTGTGTTGACAGTTTTAAGTACTTTGTTATTTTTTTAATGGAAGGTGTAAAATTATTTTAGTAATTGTGAAAATAATTGATATTTGTAATTGTTCCTGCGAAAATATGAACACATAAATTTTCAATTTTAGTTTGATCAATGAGAGAAGCATTTGTATCGTTTTTAGCTTTTTGTTCAGTTTTAGTTCATAGTTTCTTTTCAATTTTTAAATAAAATGTTTTAATGTTCTTTCTAATAATATTTTAAAAGAACTGAAACTAGTAAAAACAATTTGGTTTCCGACCTTAAAGTTAATATTTTTATCTTTTAAAAATGAAATTAATTGTTCTTGTATATTTGTAAATGAAACTGATTGTGTTTATTTTTTAAGGAAGCTTATATTTTTAAAATATGATTACACGAAGGAATTGTCTTTGAGTTTAAATATACTTTTAATTTATTCTTAATAGTTTTTGCGAGATTATGTTTTTAATAATATTAATTTTTTCCAGCTTAAAAGGAATTTTAAAGTAAAAACAATTTAGTTTTTGACCTTAAAGTTAATATTTTTACTTTTTAAAAATAAAATTAATTCTTCGTGTAAATTTGTAAATGAAACTGAATGCGTATATTATCTGAGGAAGCTTATATTTTTAAAATCTGATTGCACGAAAGGAATTGTCTTTGAGTTTAAATGTACTTTTAATTTATTCTTTATAATTTTTGTGAGATTATGTTTTTAGTAATATTAATCTTTTCCAGCTTAAAAGAAATTTTTAATAACGATTGAACTTACCTTATGTAAAAAAATCTTTCTTTGAACGTAGTCAGAAATAATTTAAATACAATTATCATAATTTCTAAATAATCTTATTATATTGAAGTAATTTTTAAAATGGATAATGAGTAATATATGAAAAACAAAACGTAAAAATATTCAAGAAAATAATCTGGACAGAAAAGATCTTTGAGTTGTAAATCCGTGATTTATCTGATCTTTATAAACTATAAATAAAAAGATAAATATTCAATTTAACTTTTATCTGTTATTTTATTAGTATTTCATTGAATATTCCAAAATCTACATAAAATTGGAAAATAGAAAAAATAAGATTTAATAACAAATAAAAACTATAGATTTAAAATTATTATATTTCTTTTTATGAATTCATTTATCGTGTTTAATAAATTATTAAAAAAAATTTATATCGAAACTGATGATATTTTCTTCCTACCTAAAAAGTAATTTGTAATCAAATTGTTAATAAGTGTAATCACTTAACTGTGAAATATTGAATAAATTGTAATATATTTTTTTAATGTTTTTTGATTGAAAATTATTAGTTGATTATCAATAGTTTTGATTTCAATTGATTCATTTTATAACATATTTAAAATAAATTACTGATATACTTCTTAAATTTTAATTTTATAGGGATAAGCCAATTACTTTTTGCATGATCAAGAAAATGAAATGAATGTAAAATCAATATACTGGCCCATTTTTCTTTGTTATAAAATATATTATCCTATAAAATAATCAAGAGTAGCCAGATAATATACAAAATAATTTATTATCTTTATTTTAAACATTAATCTATAATGCATAAAATGATAGAAAAACGCATGCTCATTTTAATGAATATAACCACACGCAAGTAGACTTCTAACCAGAATGTTATTAGTTTATTTTTCTATTTAAAGATAATTTCTGATTGCGTGTTTTGGAAATGACCTCATAGGTTTCGTTTTATTTTGGTCGCAGATCAATAAACAGTTTGCGAGACCAAAATAACTGTTATCTGATCGTGATATCTTAAATTTGTTCATTTATACTTCAGTTCTCTTAAAGAATTTTTTTCGCCAAGAATTGTTTTAATTGTGGTTTTGACTTAAAAAGAAATAAATGCTTCCTTGAATAATGACTTAAAATTATGAATAAATATTTTACTGCATATTTACAACACAACCTAAGTTAAACTATCATTATGAACATTGTAATTTTTTTTAATTTTCTGTAGATTTACAATAAAATATTATTCACATTACACTAAAATATATTATTTTTCATATCTATTATTATAACTTAATGCATAAATTAAATGATCTATTTAAATCTGACACATAATTTAGGCGAGAATGATTTTAAACTTGAAAGTTTTTGATTCGGTGCATCTCTTTTTTCTAAATATAAACCAAAGACAATTAATTGAATTTTCATTGATTTATATATTTGTAAAAATTGCTTATATAACAAATATTTTAATCAGTATTACGTGTTATAAAAACTTACAATTCAGTATCTCCACACAAAGATAACTTTTTTTTTATCATTAAAACCACTAAAGAAACTTTTACATTATAGAAATTGAAACAATCAAAACTCTTCGATTTTGTTAATACTTCTTTCTCTTATCAGATTTTGAAAAATTAATTTCATATATTTTATTTTAAAATAGTAAATTTACTATAAATTTTTATGCAGAATCTCTTCAAAGTTTTATCCATTTAGGATTATAATCATTAATTTACATTTAATTAATGATTTTCATTTAAAAATAAACAATATTATTATATTGTTTATTTTTAAATGTATATATAAATATATATATATATATATTCAACTTTTATGTATTTTTTTTAATATGAAATAATTCTTAATGCTATATAGGTTATAAATATATCAGGAATTTTTTTTGTAGGATTCAAGGAATATTGTATTCAAATGTTATGCAAATTGAGATAAAATTATGAGATGAAGATTTAAAATGAAAATTTACTAATATATTTTGATAAATTTATTAGTTACATTTTTGATAAAAAAAAATTTGTATTTCTTATTTATAGAAGAGAAACTTCACGACCCAAATTACTACATGATTATAAATAAACATATAAAATAAAATATACAAAAGTATTTTCAAAAGTATTACAAAAGTATTAAAATAAACAATTAATTTACATTTAATTAATGATTTTCATTTAAAAATAAACAATATTATTCTACAATTTTGTTTATTTGCAATAGTCGGAGTATGAGAGGAGCTGATAAATTCACTTTACGGAAAATACTGATTTTTACTAATACATAAAAGCATCTAATATTTAATTGAATTGCACTATATGCATTTTTGACCATGTCTGTCTAAAATAAATTTGTAGAATAAACTAGAAATATATCTAGTACAATTAATATAATACTGAGTATTAAATGGAAAAGACTGCTTATATCAGTTACACAATTAAAGTTATTCTTATTTTATGATTTTTTTCGCTCAAGATACTATGATTTTGATTTCTCTAGTTCAATACTTTTAATACGAGTATTATCATAACAAAATTAGAAATTGCATTAGAAAATGAACATATTTGCTCTTATATGAAATTTATTTTAAAGCAAAGCATTACAGATTGTTTTTATGTACAATGTTATCCAGTCCTCAAGAGCTGAACAAATGTAAATTGGTCTGTTTGTGAATATTGCAACATGAGTACTAAGAGCTTGTACAGAATACCTTACGACATGCTTTTATACGTCTGAAAATCATCAACACGATTTTCAGATGCTTGTGTTGATCTCAGTCTCTGTCGTCACGTTTCCTTTCTATTGGTGATCGTGGCACTTAGAGCCAATCGTGATAGTACATCGCCAATGTCTAAATTGATCGTAGATTAAGGAACGAGTAATAAGAATGTTTATTAAAGGTGACATTCAACATTTCATCTTTTTTTCTTTTCACACTGAATGTTTCTAAAGTTATCATCTCTCATTTAACAGTCATATATTAAAGAGTTTTATTATACCATGTATTCGATAAAATTAAATAATATTGTGAAATTCATTTTATATGCATTATATCAAGCTTAAATAAAAGTGTTTTTTCAGCATTGTTACTGAGTTTAATAATTTTTGAATTTATATACCATTATAAAATTGATATCGTTTTCGATATTTAGTTATAATCTTTTCACGAGTTGTAATGGAAATGCACACAATTATTTCTGAGAACATTCTATTATATCTTCACATTAATAGTTAAAAAGAATAATTTTTAATACTGTTTAAAGAATATACAATTTGTGATATATTCCGCAAATATCCAAGTTTGATAATAAAATGGATACTTATATAATGTTATTGCAGATGTTACTTATAACTTAAATACAATTATAAATTGATTTATTATTATTTTGAGTATAATGCATTGAATAGAATGGAATGTACTGAATGTTTTGGGACGTACAGTAGTAAAACGTTTCTTAAGTAAAAAGAAACCTTAGTTGATAACTAATACCTTTAAAATCTGTTAATTCTTTTGAGGAAAATGTTTTATAATATTTAATTTCATAATTCAAAATTAAAAAATTCTGAAAATATGCGAAGATAAAAAAATATCAAAATAATTGAAATTAGAAGTATAATAAATTATTCTGCTCTTTTCTTATTCAAAAGTTACATTAATTTCAAAATTTTAATTTCATGATTATCATCAAGTAATCAGAAAAATTCAGAATGTGATTAGCAGATGTAATTCTTTGGAATTAATTTAAAACTAAATAAATAAATTTAAAGCTAACTATTTCAGTCTTTCTATAAATAGTTATGCTTAAAATTAGATTTTAGGTTTAGTATTAAATTATGGAAATATATTGATTATTGACACTAATGAATTATGCCATTAAACCTGATTTGCTATATGAGATAAAACTAGATAATAGCTGAAACATGCCGAAGCATTTGATACCTTTCAGGTATAATGCCAAACTAAAAAAATTGCAGACCAAATTCGTATCTTAAATTCCATACTAATGAGGAATCACTATGAGGAATGTGTTGGTTAAGAAGTACGGTTAAACTCATATTTAGAAATCTCATGTCTAAAAACTTCGATCAAAGATTTAATTCCAATGGTTTACCGTGAGAGGAATCATGTTTAGGAAAGATAAATTTTTTTAAAAATATTTGATTTATATATAAGATGACGCAATAAAAAAAATTTATTTATCTCCTAAAACATTTTAAGAAATGTAAATAAATTTTATATGCGTTTATGTTTATTTTTTATTTCCATATGCTTTTGAAGGATATTGATATTAGTATTAGATAATGAGCCCTAGAAATCATTAATTGCATCCCCTGCAATGCATTGCAAATGTATATCGAGGGTAGTCATACAAAAGACCGTACAGGTAACGGAGTCTATATTAGAACCCCTCTGTCTGAAATTACTCTAAAACAACGTGACCTTGAAACTTTTTCAGTCTTAAGAAGGGAGTTGATAGTGGTGGTACTTGCTGTTACCATTTCCAGCAACTGTGATTTTGAAGAACTATGGATTTTGTCGGACATCCGCAGTGCTATGCATCATCTCAGTCACTGGCCCTCTACAAACGATGAATCAAGCTACATATCTATTCTGCTAAAATTAAAAATGATCTCCCTAGACCATGATGTAACACTCCAATGGATTTTATCCCATGCAAATATTAGTGGCAATGCGACCGCAGATCAACTGGCCAAAGAGGGCAGTGAGGAAGATACGCCCACTGGTTCATTATTTACCTATCAGGAACTTTACTCTAATAAAATATCTTGACTACATTTCATATGGCAAATTCCACCCACACACCAATCGTACTCTGGAATATTTCCTGGAATTCTGGAAATAAAATGTGACCAAAAATCACAGACTGCCCTGGCCAGATTCTCAAGTGGACATCTAAAATGTTTATCGTTTGAACGTGGTACAAAAAATTATCCTACTTGTGAAAAATGCTGTGGCCATCCAGCCTCACCGAAACATATTCTGAATTGTGGTGGTCTTTCCCGAGAGGATTTATCCTCAGTTGCTAGTCATCAACTTTTTAACTGTCAACAATTTATTGGAATTGATCTGACAAATGTGAGATCTTTAAAGAGGATAAGTCAACAACAACATATCTTGCAGAAAATTACAGATCTCATTAAACTTCAAAGTTCATCCTCCTGTTCACTTTTCTACCATCGAAAAATTTTGTACTTGTAAATTATCTAAAAACCTGCAACATGGAAAATGAATTCTTTATATAAATTACAAACATTGATTATCAAGATTAAGTTTTAGTCAAGTTAAATATTTAACTGCCCCTGACGCTTTCTGGTGCGTTGTCTAGTATAAGTAAGCTTCTCAACGATGCACTACTATCAGTAAAGCTAGACCCACTGCTATGGAATGCAATAGAATGTCCTTGACATTATTTACAATGATATTTCCGATTTTAAAGAAGAAGGGGTGATTCGTAGAGGGAAATATATTTTTTGGAATGGGGGAAACAGTTACATGTTCCAGAAGTTGCAGTTATTGTGTATATTTTTTCGAATAGTGCGTAACACTTCATTATTTTACTTTCATTCTCGTTACAGTATGCTATTAAAGCATTTTATTTTTTACTGAATATGTCTGATAGGGAGGACAGTAAAATTGAGGACTATTTTCCTTCATCTTCAGGATCAGAAACGTCGGAATATGACATTACATCCTAATAAGATTCTGATATTTTTCATTATACTCATAATTTATATTTTAAATTTTATATCTTAATTTTTTTCTTTTGTAAAAGTAAACGGTCAGGATGGAAAGCATGCAGCTCCTTTTACTGTGATACACCGCATAAATGATTGCTCATGTGTGAAAATCGGTGGTACTGGAAAGTGAATCTCGTAGATTCTCTAGGCATTGGCTTAAATAAAACTGAAAGAGTTTACAAAAGTGGATATAGTATTCCTACTAGACACCATCTATTTTTATTCTTCACGAGATATTCATGCACATCTAGTCCAAAAGCAATGGAAACAGGAACGTGTGCTATATACTTTCTGTCCGAAATATACTAGGAATTATCATGTGATGAATTGATACAATTTAAAATTTTTCACAACAAAATAAGCACACTTCACAAATGCGAATCTTAATGATTTAATTACTCTAGAATGGTAGTTTCTTTTTGATTCTGTCTATTGTCCACATATGTTTCATAGCTATCGTTTCTTATTCTATGATCAAGAGAATCACTAAAATATAAGGTAATGAGAATAAGGAGATCAAAACAGTAGTAATTACTTTCATTTTCTTGAAAAACGCATAGCAAATAAATCGTTTTCATTTTCATGAAAAACGAAATTACTTTCCGAACAACCCAATAGTTCACATTTGAAAATTATTATATCTAAATTTGTATAAGTAAAGATAATTCAGTCATAACTATGTTACTTTTTAAAATGTAGATAAAAAATGGTGAAAAAAAAGCTTTTCTATTTTCTGGATATTTAAATCACTTCCCTGATTATTATGTGTTT
This sequence comes from Latrodectus elegans, assembly GCA_030067965.1. NCBI lineage: Eukaryota > Metazoa > Arthropoda > Arachnida > Araneae > Theridiidae > Latrodectus > Latrodectus elegans. The sequence goes on from CM057812.1 coordinate 27,200,461, forward strand.
TTAGCTTACTATAAATATTGCAATTGATTATTCCGCAATATATTGGATATATCAAAATTTGTCAAAACAATTTACTTTATTATATTTTTACTTAACCAGAGCTATAAAATGAAAAAATATATTAACTTTAATATTGATAATACTGTGATGATGGATTGTATGTGATTGATAATATTACAATTATCGTTAATTAAAATGGAGTGATATTGATAAAGAAAATAAGCATTTTCATACGAATGAAACCTTAAAATTAAAATACTCATATTACTTTTTTTCAACACTTAAAACTAAAATTAAAATATTATAATATTTTAGAATATTTTTTAAACACGCTTTTAAGAAATGTGACTAAGCTAATTATGTGTATAAAATCTAAATTTAAATAATACATGCCAAATAAAAATTAATTTAGAATATAACTGATTCTACTATAATTCTACTTTGTGTTTAATGGCACAATTAAACGTTTCATTTATTATTAATATACAATTTATCACCAGTAAAATAATTAGATATTTATTCTAAAATATATTTCAAGTTATTATGAGAAAAGTATCATGAGATAAATATTATTATTTTGATGTATATAAATTCCTGACTGAATTTATAAAATTAATTCTTGTTAAAAAACTCAATTTTAAGTAAGCATTTATTGAATGGAGTTTTTTAATAAAAATGCTAGAGTTAGAATCTTATTATCTTACGAAATAAATTAAACAATTAAATCGAACTGATTCATAGTTTTAACCGCTTTCGTAAATTGCGAAAGAAATTTTAATCTAAAATATTGAGGTAGAAAATCTTGAAGAAATGCGAATGAGAAGTAAAGCAAAATGATTATTTCATTTCTTTGATTAAAACTAAATTTTCAAAGATTATGAGTGTAAAAGTGAATAAAAGAATCATTTAATTAAAACGAATGATATCTTCATAAAAGTCAAAAAATACGTATCAAATATAAAATTCTCGAATGGATATTTTATTTTTCAAAGATTTTAATAAAAGTGCAGTAAAATAAGTTTTATTTCTTGATAACTGGAGATAATGCTAAAATATTACCTTAATAAAATCGAAACGAAACATAAATTAAATTCAGTGAAACATTTTGAAATAGGTAAATTATAATCGCCTATTATTTCATTATGGCGTTCAAACAATTTAGAAAAGATCTTTTTTCTTAAAGGAATGTAAATAAAAAATTTTATAAAGTAAATATGGCAAAGCATAAATTAAAAAAAATCTCAGTTTAGTTTCCATTTTGCCATGTTAAATAACGTGATATAGTTCTGTTATTTTTAAGCAGCCAAATGTAAATTAAATTTATTTGAAATATTATATACATAACACACAATTACCACTTTGGACACTTAAATTATTTTTTGAATGGAAATAAAAAGTGGAGAATTTCACATTAAAATTATGAATTAGAAACTCAACAGTAAACTAAAATTTATGCTTTTGCTTAGTTTCCTTTAAAAAAGAAAAAAAATTGTAAATAATTATAAGCAAACTTTTGAGGAAAATTTTTATAGGGTGTGTCAGAGTTTGCATGTGTGTGTGAGAAGATAACAGTAATAATCTTAATGACAAACGATATCTTTCCAAGTAGTATATGTGTAATAAATTTTGAAAAGCTCATTCTTTAGGTGAGTGTCATAAAATAAGCTACGCGTTTCATATTTACTCATTCATTAAAAATATTTTAAGATATCTATTTAAGTAGAAAATTTTTAAATTGGAAAAAAAGGTAATTATCTCGACATAAATCGCTTAAATTATAGTTCTAAGCGAATGGATATAATTAGGTAAACATAAATCTGGAAAAAATTACTTAAAATTGTAATTTGAATAAGCACTGTGTGTTTTATTTCATTCTATTAATATTTCTAAAATGTGCATGCTTATTAAAACAGTTTTTTATTTATAAATATATTTATACTATATCTATGTATGTATATATTAATTATATATATATTAATTATATTTTATCTTTTTGTTATATATATATATATATATATATATATATATATATATATATATATAAATTATATATATATATATATATATATATATATATATATATATATATATATATATATATATATATTTTATGGTTTTATATATTTATAACTTATAAATATAAGAAAAAGTTACTTTAAATTGAGAACATTAGTTAAAATAAGGATAATAATTATATTTATTAAATAATATTTATTAAATTTATGATTTATATAATTACAAAATTATATTTAACAATATTTCACAAAAATTGAATTAATAACATTAATTTATTTTTCGTTGGTAAAGAACTTTTTTGGATTACTATTTTCTTACCCTGAATGTATTATTTTTATAGTGAAGTGTTTTAAAAAAGAAAAGCAGATAGAAATACGAATAATTTATTTATGTGGAAGATATAATGCAAGATTTACTAGAATTCTATTTATTAAAAAAACAGAAAAATAAACATTAAGCATTTATGTTTTTCATAAATAATTATTGTTTACATAATGTTATTGAAGTATTATATATATATATATATATATATATATATATATATATATATATATATATATATATATATATATATATATATATATATATATATATATATATATATATATATATATATATATATATATATATATATATATATATATATATATATATATATATATATATATATATATCATTTAGAGTTTTCTTTTTCAGTAAGAATTATTTTGAATATTGTTATATTTTACAAACAAAAAGAGTTTTCAAATGCTCATATATATGCAGAAGTATCTGCATTTTTGTAACAATACGAAATGACATATTTATACTTTGTTATAGCAATTATATATAAGCGCATTCTGTTTATCTATATTAAGTAATTATAAGGAACTTGCAAAATTTCAATGTACAAATATTTAAGTTCGGAATATCGAGCATTTTTGTGTTATTTTTATTTTTGTTTTGTCTGAAATCAACCATGAACAACATATCGTTGTTAAATAATATGTATGAGCATTTCATTAAATTTCTATAAATATCATTTGATTAGTACAATGGAGAGAAAAATATAAATCGCAGACGTCTTTAGTTCTTTCATTTTATTTTTGGCTCTTCACCAATACTCTATATTTGGAATAATTAGGAGAAACGTATATTATAAACTTTGAAAAACAGCATTTTTAATTAAAAAGTATATCTTTCAAATTACTGTGATTAGAATTTTCTGCATTGTTTATTTTCAGAAAATATTCAAGCCTTCTTTACAAAAAATCATAATTATTATGAAGCATATAAAGATTTTATCAAAAATATAGGAATTAAATTAAAATAAGCTCTGTGGAATTGTCACAGAGAAGACACATATAGAATTGTCACATAATTGAATTATTGTTTCAACTTAAGCCTCATAATACATTTTATAAGTCGACGAGTTTGATTTTAAAATTATATATCTTTTTTATTAGGAATTTTGGTTTTTTAAAAAATAATAATTTTAATGTAGTTAATTGCAGCTAAGACTTTTAAATGGAAAAATAATATTTAATGCAAATGCTTTATAAGCAAAAGGAAATATTTAGGAAATGATTACGAGCTATTTAAAATATACTTATATAAATAAAAATGCTTCCAAAAATACAGATATAAATGATTAATCATCAATATATAGTTATTAATTTAATATGTATTAAAGCGGATTAAATTTTTTAAACTAAGAATTAAAGAGGTTAATGTCACATTTTGTTTTTACAAACATGTTTTTGTTTTCATATAGCTTTTGTTCCCTTTTGTGAATTCTTCTTATACCTTATTATGTTTAATTCAATTCTTTTCATTATCCAAGAAATGATGAAACTTTATGTATAGGGAAGGAACAGAACAAAATAGATATGTGTTATAAATAGTACAATGATAAATTGAGCATTCAATAAGTAGGCTGAACGACAACGGAAAAAGGCGCGATACGGATAGCAACAACAGTAGTAAAGACTTAATGACATTGCCAATTATAGTTTAAGGAGTAATGGCCATTCGCTATATACTATTTGGTACTATTCTTTAAGTGGTTTTGATGACTTTAGTGCACAATACCCGTACACAGATACAACATAAATGAGTTTGGTAAATGAAAAATAAGTGGCCTGAAATATAATCATAACATTTGCTTAAAGATGTGTTAAAAAAAAGAGGTCGTTTGTGATACAGTACTTCTTTGCTGGTAGAAGATATTGTATAGGGTTATATAGGGTTAAAAAAAAGATGTTCCTTCGACTCCAATATATCATTTAAATCTTGTTATATTAGACTGCTATAATATTCCAAATTTAGATAAATTCTGTCAATTTATTAAATAAATTATATATACAAACAACCATATAATTTTCTCTTTCTCTAACTAATATTTCAAATTAAATTTCCAAAATTGTTTTTAAGAAAGCTCCAACATGTTGAGGGATATGTCAATCATCTGAATACAAGGTTGTGAAATTTCAATTTAAAACATTGTTGTCCAAAAAAAGATGGGTGTTGCTCTTTTAATTTCTGCTAGCATGTCTTTCAGGAGTGGTTATTTTGGAGTTTTCCATGTCTCATTGCTCGCTTGCTATACATGAGTATAGTTTCTATTTATGAGGAATCCTCAAAGCTGACATAGACTCGATATATGTTAAATTGCCTTAGTAACACCTCAAAGTATTCAGCTGTTCAAAACTCGGTATTAAAATATCGCAACAAATTGATTTCAGATTTCTATGTAATAAATCTTGTTACCAAAACAAAAAAGTGATATCAAGCTTTAAATTTTCCCAATGACTTTATTGTACGTCTGTGAACAGAAACCCTTTTCTTGTGCATTCGATTCCAATTATTTAATAGGCCTGTGAATTCAAGTCACTTGAAAATCAGTTGCTGAAAAACAATGTACTTTCAATTAGTTTATATAGGCTGTAAGTTATTAAAAAAATAAATTTTAATCTCTACACTCTTATTGTGTGTTTGACATTCGAATTTAAATAAGCACTTAAAAATAAAATTAATGACATTATATCAAACGATTTGTTACTATTATCCTCAATAAGTTCAATATATTCTTCTATTTTTTTTTTATTTGGGAAAACAAAAATATCTCGCTGTGCATCAAGGAATACTACACAGGGCCCGAAGGTACAACAAATGTACTACATAATAATTCCAAATAAATCATGAGATGAAAATAATAATAATAAAAAAGGCAGAGAGAAAAAAAAGACAGAAAAACAAAAAGGAGTTAGATAACAGCATGGATAAATTTTTTAAAAATATTCTTCTATTTGTTTAAACGTTTTTTAATCATCTGCCATTTAATCAATTGACACCAATATTAGGAGTTGTCCCTTTATAGTCATTTTTTATTCATAATTACAAATGCCACCAAAAAATCTACAGTTTAAAATTCATTCCAAAACACTACACTCACCTTTGAAAGAATAAGAGAATCGAAACAATGGAATGAATTTAAACTAAAATTTTTTAATCGGAAAGTTAATAGACTAGTTACAATATTTGCTTAAAATTTGCGAAACAATATGAAAACATTGATTTTCTGTCATCGCAAAACTTGATCTCCAGTTTTATGAGGAAAAAAAAAATAAATTCTAGTTTTAAACAGGAAACAGGAAAAACTGTACAGAATCACCCATATTGATGAAATTAAAACATTCCTCAGGTGCAAATGTTTGTTTCTCAAATTTTTTTTCTAAATCTAAGACTTGAAAATATTTCCTTCAATTATCAGTAACTTACTGCAATATTAATCACACTTATAATGCTAATAAGAGCTCTATTAAGATGTTTTTCAAGCCATATTTTTTTTTCTCTTAAATATTAAATTTATAAAATGTTTCATTAGTTAAAATTCTGTTTCTAAAAAATTTACCATTTTATTAATTAAAGAAAATTTTAATTTTAGCCATTTATATATTTGTTCTGGTTTATTTATCTTTAACATTTTTTTTTAAAAAATTAATGAAATTATTTTTAGTAGGATTACCCAAACATGATATCTAAATTTGAATCTTGTATAGTGATAATAACAATTCAAACCCTTTTATTAAAATATTTAATATTTTTAGCTTCATTATTGTGGTAATCTATAAAAATAAATCTTCCATTTAATTTTCATTATTTTTTTATAAATACATCATTTTTAATAGTTTTTCTCCATACAATTACTCCAAAGTTTAGGCTAGTACTATTCTTTCGAATGCACTATAGCAAAGTGTTGGCTCCTCACAACTCCGCCAATTTCACATTCTATCATAATTATGCTGTAAGCAGAACAGGAAAATGTTTCAAGATAGGCTGTTTTAGTCTCAGAATCCTCGTTGATCACATAGTTCATCATATACTTCTCTATGTTGCAGCGTAAAAGGCAACTGAAACTTAGGTCTGTAAACTGACTCTGCATGTTGCGAAAAATGTTACTAAACTGTCGGTGCAGACACTAGTTATTTTGAAAACTAGCCCCATATCTGGATTCTAAGCTCAAGACGTGGCTATAAGAATCACACTGACCATGTGAGTAATAAATATTTTTTTTAATTGATAGTGGTAGCAGGTCTCTGAGAACCAGCATGGCTCGTGTAATCTGATTTTAATAAGCTTTTTAAAGTTTTTTTTTTTGAAGAAAATGAGGTGGTTTTTGTCGTACAAGGAACAAAATTAAATGGTTTGAAACTATGCTTAAAGGAGCTTTAGTTGAAGAAGAATAAATAATTAAAGATGATGAAGAAATTTTTAGCTATCATAAATCTTCTTCGAATGAAAACCTTGATTCTCCTGGTGACTCAGCTTCAGATAAAACTAAAGACATTTTATCTCAAAACTTTTATATTGGCAAAGAGGGTATAAAGTGGAATAAAATTAAAAATCAGCAAAATTTTAGAACTGCTTCTCACAATATTGTTCTAAAACTATCAGGATACATCGGGGATACAAAAAAATATATGCTCAATCGTTGTTTTATAGAAACTATTGAATAACGATATTTTACAAATGATTATTGTACTTTGTACAAATAAGACATATTAATAATGAGTACATTCAGACAATTGCATAAAATGTTTTTGCGAAATCATTGTGTCAAAAAGTCTCCTGGGGCAAAAATTAAAATATGGATTGGTCTTTCATGCATTGGAGAACTGCACAAACCACTCCATGTAAAAGTAAAAAATCTCTACAGATGTAACTGGTCTTAACATTTTCCATCGAGATATGTCTCAAGTGTAAAATTTATTCTTTTTGAGATGCTTACGATATCATGATATTACAAAAAATTCTAAGAGAGGATAGACAGAGAAATTCACTGCAGTAAGAGATATGTTTGAAGCTTTTATAATAAAGAGCCAAAAATAATTATACAGGGGTGAAAATTAACGAAAAGATTTCAGCTCTCAGAGTACGAAGTTTATTTCGACAATCCAATCCAAACAGTCTGCAAAATATAATATAAATATGTTTTATCTTGTTGATTGTAGAACATTTTATACCTTGAATTTAGAAATTTATGCAGGTACTCAACTTGAAACCCGAATAAATTAAATACTTCTATTGATGAAATAGTAAGGAAACAAATAATCGTAAAGAGAAAAAACTAATTTTGGAATAAATATCATTGTAGACAATTGGTATACAAGTTACAGTTAGGGTAGGGATCTCCTGAAAAAAACCAAAAAAAAAATTTGTGCAGAAAATTAGAAAAAAAAAATAATAAACGAGAATTTTTTAGAGTTCATCATTGGAAAAAATTGGAATGTACATTCATCTTTGAAAACTTTTCAAAAACACATGACATTTTTATCTATGTGCCAAAGAAGGATAACTGCATTAATGTTTTATGAGCAATCCTGGAATAAGAACGCTTATCTTCGGAAAGCGCAAAAACATATCCATCACTTCACAGCATGTTTATATATGACATTTTGAAAGAAGTTTAAATTTAAAAGTAGCAGACGATATTTCTCATTTCAAATATTAAGCTGTTGCCAAAAATTTTTATTCTAAAACATTTACTTTTTTTAAATTCATTTTCGAAATCATTCTAAAAATGTGTTAACACCCTCTGTATCTATCATATTATTCATACGATATCTATTTGCTAACATGAAATACATATAAAGCATTAAAAGGTAATCTAGATAGCATTATGTATCAAAAACATCTCATAGACTCACGTACTTCTTCAATTATGCATTTAGAGGACATACCTCTAAGTTAATGGATTAGTGATTACGTTGAATACATTTTATTTGTGTGTCACTGCATCTTCTTGCGGTGATAATTTCACATGATTATTGAACAGCCTTCTAATGTAAAATTACTAATAGTCAGTAATATATGAATATAAAAACCATGACTAAATTTCAATTCGTAGATTGAAGTTCTCATAGAATTTATATTCATCTGTTATCTGTGAAAGACAAAATAAATTAAATGATTTCTTGCATTCAAAATTGAAATATTTGAATATAAGATATGCAATATAAGCATGAAAAATATGTTTCAACAGTTAATTTTCTATAAATATGAGATACTCAAAACAGCATACACTGAAATTACCATTATTCATAATATTAATATATAAGCGGTTTTTTCAAATGTTAGAAATACATCACGCTCGCACGCGATAATTTGTAAAAAAAACCATCAACTTCCCATATGATAAGGGAAAATTATATTAGTTATGTTATATAATTAAGAGTGTTGAAAACAATTTTCTTTAATAATATGTATACATTCACTATCAACATGTGTTAAAACACATTTTGGAACACCTGGCATGATTGATTGTGTATGATATTAAAAAATCACTAATTCATTTGATTGTTCAGTAAAATTATTAGTAGAATTTTTTAATTATAAAGCATTACAAATCATATATTCTTTATTATATAGTGTGTGACTGCATAAAATTCTAGTATAATAACATTTATTTAATTTTATCACTCTTGTAAAGTATTCACACTTGTTGAATTTATCATTGTAAGCAACTACTCTTTTGTAAGTGGATTAGCTACCTATTTTATTTTGTAAAAGGCAGACAACATTGAAGTCAAATCAACAGATACTTTTGTCACGAATTGTAAAATGGAATAAAACTAAAACCTAAATTAGTTTTTCTCTTAATATATCTTTCCTGGAGAAACCACTATAAGCCACAGTGACCGTTCAATAACAGACTCTGCCAACTAACAACATTATAGATAAGACGAATCACTTTTCCGATAACACCAGGCAGAAAGCCTCCCCCACAGGGAGTGGATGGTTTTTCGCATGCAATCGAATTCCCGACCACCAGGGCTACTTTGCTCTCCCCTTTATGGCTATACGATTTTGTTTTGCTTCAAGGAGCTTATTTTTGGGATGAAACCAACAATAAGGTCAATGAGATCTTTGCGGCAACCAGCTGCTTGCTCATCTGGAGTATTTCTTTTTGCTTCCCAACATTCACAGCGCTCATAAAATTTTTGACGATACATTTTATCATCTACTGAAATACATGTTTATCTGAAAGAATATCTATGAAAAATGTTTAAAAAAAAATAAGAAATGTACACTTTTAAACCAATGAGAGATAAAAATGTTAAAATTGTCATTATATATATGTGTGTGTGTTTGTAAATTTTTAATAGATAAGCAGCTTATTTTAATAAAGAAAGGGTGTGTCGTGACCGATATGTTCCTTAAATCTCCATAACTTTTTCATGAATGTTCATTTTAATAGAATTTTCTTCTCTCTTTCATATATATTTTAGACAATAAAAATGCTTGACTTATTATGAGAATCATTGTTATATTTCAAAGTTTTTATGGATTTTAGGTGCTATTGCTTAAAATGTACTAGCAAAATTGCTTAATGAGAAAGGAATATCATTAATAAAATATAAGCAAAACTATTTTATTTTTACTTTTTGATTGTTTATTTGCAATAGACTAAATAACAAAATAAAAGTTATTAAATAAATTTAATTGTTGTCTAATTTTGAGCTACAGTCAAGTGACGACATTTAAACTCAACAGTTAAGGTCGACACCTAAGCTGACAATATCTTTTTCATACCAAATCACATCAGTGGAAGAACATTGTTATTGCGATCTATTTACGTGCTTCCTTCCCCATTACTGAGCACGATGGCTTCTTGGATTTGACAGCGTGAACATCTTCTAACGGATCTAATATAGAACTCAATCACCCCTGAGTTACAAGAAAACATTTCCCAACACGGTCACTGAGATATTTTTTTTTAATTTTTAGAATAATTTTTTAAATGTATTGCAACGTAAATCATAATCTTAAATGAAATTTCTTTAGAGTTTATCAATCTTATATTATAAGATTATGTTTTATTTCAGCTGTATTAAGTTAACAGAGTTGAGTGTAATATATAAATATTGTATTACATAAAAAGAAAAGATTAAATCCATTTATGTAATATAAATATATTGTATTACATAAATGGATTTAATCTTTTCTTCATATTTACATCTCTCAATTAATTTGTAAAATATGAATTGAAAGCTTTCTTATGGCTTATGTGCAATACTGAATTTTGTTCAAAAATGTTTTTGAAAATTTTTATTTTAAAAACATTTACTTTTTTGTAAAAAAATTTATCAACTTCCCATATAATAAAAGAAAATTATATTAGTTATGTTATATAATTAAGAGTGTTGAAAACAATTTTCTTTAACAATATGTATCCATTCATTATCAACATGACTTAAAACACATTTTGGAACACCTGGCATGATTGATTGTGTATGATCTTAAATAATCGCTAATTCATTTGATTGTTGTTCAAAAATGTTTGATTGAATTTTGTTCAAAATAGTTTTTGAAAAAATATTAATTGTCTCTCAATTTGTGATAAAATAATGAGAGACAATTAGAAATATAAATCTTTTTTAAAAGTTAAAGTACATAACTTCATATAGTTACTGCTACATAACTTCAATATTTTTTGAGTTGAATAATTAATTTAAAATATCCAATTAAGTGATAAATTTCAAGTTCAACGTACAGAAAATGTAATTTTTAATTTATAAGGAACACATGATTCTTAAGTAAACAGTTTTGTATGAATTAATATTTATTTTGCAAAATTATTTGACATAGTTTCTATGCAAATTATTATCTAGTTCTTTTAAAGATAATGCCATATAAAATTTAATCTGTTCCACTTTTTTGAAAATTATAATCTTTATTGAAGAGGATTATATCTGAAATCAGCATTAATAAAGTTTCACTAATTTGTTTATTAATTAGAAATGTCGTACATTTCTAAAATTTTAGATAATGAAACTATAAATTTTTAAAGGGATATGGAAGAAAAAATATCTAATTTAAATACTAAATTTTAGAGAATTAAAAATGTCACTGAGATTATTCAAACTTCACAATAAATACAATTGGAATTATAAATGTGCCCATGATTTGGAATGGAACACGTAAAAGGAATGTGTTTTCTTTTAAAAAATTTCATATTTTATAAAATTTTATCTAATTTAGCAATATCATACTATATTGCTATATGAATGCATCTAAATTGCTGAAAACTAGCTTTAAAAAAAGAAAAAAAATTCTGTCCAGTTTCTACAGGGATTGTTCAAATCTAAGAACTAAAAATGTAACATTATTTCTTTTGAAGAAAGATAAGCAAAATGCATAAATTTCTTTTTCACACATTGTTAGTCTTTATTTGTAAATGAATGGGATTAAACTAACACATAAAAAATCAAACAAACCAATGAACATCGTTATTTGAGGATTTTTAAGAGCTCTGAACATGACTTTTTTATTTTGTTTATTATTTATTTTATAATTGTATGATAATTCTACATTTAATTAAATATACTGAACAGAAATTTGCAAAGTTAAGCTTTAAAACCAATTTATTATTAAAAGTTATTATTTTGTGGAAAAAATTGCTTATTATAATCGTTAAAATATATTTTATGAAGCATATTTTAACATTAATACTAAATACATTTTGTTAAATTAACTTATATTAAAAAAATGCCTTACTCAAAATGACCAAAATGAAATATAATATGATTTTATAATGAACAATGTTACTAAAATATATAAAAAAATATGTTGACTGAACGAATATAACTTAAAATTAAATTGAACACGTGTACGTGTACGTAAATATAATTTGCTAACAAAATTTAGTTACTTTGTACTAAGTTAACAAATTTTGTATAACTCGAGGAATAATTTACTAAGCTCTAAAATTAATCAACAATAAATATATAAATTTATGAAAGTGAAAGAAAATATATATTTTTGTAGGAAAAATTAAGTATCTCTAAAAATAATTTATTATCAAGAAATTTCAAATACAAATTCTTGCATATAAAGTATGTTATTGATAGAAATAATATTTACAGAAAAAAATTATAACCATTGCTGTAATAATTTACTCATAGAAATCAAGATGTCAAAAGTTATTAAAAATAAGCAAGGAAGTTCAAGTGATCTTATATTTGAAATAAAATTACTTTAATTTTAGTTGGAACAGTGTATATTATTTAAATTAAAAAGCTATTATATTTGTTCTATAAATAAATATTAATTACATTTTAAAATAAATGCATTTGTAGTATACACTACTCTAAAGTGCCACTATGAAATGTTTTTTTGTAGAAAAAAAAATAAATTTGTAAAAATATGTTAATAAAATAAAAATTAATTTTATTATTCAAAATATTTTAATAAAATATTTATTTGTTCATTTCTTAAAATTTTTAGTCATGTATAAAGGAGTTTAATAAATGATAAATAAAATCTTGTATTGGTATATTTTTACTTAAGGAAATAACATAACTATTTTTCTTACGATATTTATTGTTTTTAGTTTTTTAAATTTCTTGTTATAAAGAGTTATTACATTTTAAGCAAAGAATTATACAGTACTTTGCTTCAAAATAATTCAATGGAATTTTGAAGGCAATAATATTTATTTGTTTTTGTTTTAAAGTTATGTTTTATTAATTAATTTTTAAATTTATTATAAATTTTCAGTTTTAAAAATAAGATTTTAAGAAGATTTTTGTAAAAACTTGTATTTAGTGAATTGTGGCATGAAATATGTAATTATTTGTTAAAATATTTGATGAAATAATATATATTTCAAAATATTGGAAAAAATATCATGTTAATTTTCCTCGAAAGCAGACTATTAACATATTTTATAAAATATTCAAAAAGGTGGCATACATATAGTAAAATAATTTAGAAATATTTAATGAAATTTTGGTTATTTTATGTAACAAAATTTATTGACTTATGACTGACCAAATTTTGTGAGAATAGTAATGATTTTTTTTTTAGTTTATTATTATTATTATTATTATTTTTATAAAATATTAACACATTCTAAAAATATATTTCTTAATATTATAAATGTTGGGGTAAAACGTGATCGCAATTAAATTTTATATTTCTAGTAAAAATATTATTTTAAAAGATATTCTTTAATATTTTCTTATATTTCTCTTATAAAGATACTCTTTATAAAATTTTATAAATAATATTAAATTTGATGTATCAACAAATTTGTGTCATTTTCGGCTTTATGTTGTTTGAAGTACACATACATGATATACGTATGCAAAATCATACTTTTATTCCCTTGACATTTTGAGAATAAAGTACCATGTTTGATGAATAGAAATGCTACTTCTTTTTAGTTTCGGGTTCTCTTATAAGTCTTAATTCGAGGCCCATGTATTTTAGAGAAAGAGCCTTATTTTTTTTTGCCTTTAAGGAATTTGCACACAAAATAGTTTTTTAGATGTTAAGCAGTAATAAGTTTCCTTTTTGTAGTATTTTTCTTCGCAAATTGTGTTTACAACTTTCTCGCTTTTCTTGAGTTTAAATAATTGTGTGGAGTTTATAAATTAATTCCTAAATTTAGAAACATTTGACATCATATTAAGAATTATTAAAAAAATGTTGTCCTTTATTGAGTTTTCTTCCCATTTTGTCTTCCAAGAGGAATTTCCTTAGACAATATCCATATTCATATATCGTGACATAAAAAAAAAAAAAAAAAAAAAAAACAATGTCCCCAAAACTGTGCAGATTGCGGACAAATGCGGAAGAGTATCGTATATTTGAAACAATTTTTTAACACTGGTTGGAATCAAACTTGAGTCTTCACCCCCCAAAGAATGCAATTGTGTTAATTGGTCTTTTATGAACGCGTTTTATAAAATATTATGTGCGGCAGAATTAAAAAAGCCAATATAACATGCAATTGAAATGTTTGATATAATATAAAATATAGGGGAAAGTTAAAGATAATCAAAATATTGCAACATAATATGTAGACACACATACATGATCAGTCTTATTTCTTAGCACATCCGCAATTCTAAAAATAATATGTCTCATATCAGCACAATCGTTTCGTTATTTTTAAATTTAGCAATTGTAGATACCATTCCTTATCATTATCAGTATTATTTTTATATTTTTCGCTATTATAATTGAATATATATTTTTAGCTATTATATTTATAATTGAAATAAAATTTTACGTATTTCAAACATTACTCTTATTTATAAATCTTTTATTTTGATTATCATATGTTGAATTCCTTATCTTTATTAGAAGTATTATTTTCTAATTTCTATACTCTCATAATTAAAAATAAAATATCCAATATTATCACAAGCATTACACTGGTTTATAAAGCAATAAAACTTTAAGAATCACTTGCACCATTCTATACCATAATTAGTATTATTCTTTTCTGATCCTATAATCTATATTTTGAATCTCAAAAATGTTTTTAAGCCTCGAAGAATGTGACAGGTAGACACCGAAAAAAGATTTATTCCAAAGGAAAACACTTTAAAAGTATTGTTCAGTTTGTGACTGAGAAGGTTGGCTAACTGTGCTATTTTATCTCTTTTAAGTTAGATCTTCATCCTGTGTAACGTAAGAGACTTCCGCAGAAGAGTATTTTAAAGCTGGCTTTTAAAGTTTTATGTTTGCAAAGAATAAGCAAAAGATATCGGACAGTTTTAAAGAAAGCGTATCATTGTTTTCGGGAAATCTGCCATTGATAAATTTCTTTTTATTTGTAAAAGAAAAGTGTATAGTCACTCTACGTAATAAATTTACTACATAAAATTGTTGAATATAACTTTTATTTTCATTGCTTAGTAAAATAATCACTATTACTAAAAAATAACATTAAAATAAATCAATAACTTAATAAATATTAGTTTTATGATAATGAGATCTAATTCAATTTTTTTATATTTAACAAAGTTTCTTATCGCATTTAATATACTGTTTATTAATTATAAGTCTTAATTTTAAATACGAAATATATAACAGAATTAGTTTTAGAGGTTTTTAATTTTTTGCAGCTTATTCTTTATAATTAGATGTAGGCGAAATTCTAAAATTGTATGTAACATATTTATCAACTCAAAGAATTTCCACAGTTATTAATATCGAAAGAATTTTTTGTGATATATTCATTTAAAAAATTAAGTTTCCTTAACTTAGAATAAATCTGCAGATACTTCCAACTTTTTTTACTAAATGAAAAATTTAGTAAATAGAAATTTTCTATAATGTACTCGTACATTATTAGTAAATATGAAATATATTTGAGTACATTAATGTAATAATCGAAATACAATATAAGCATTATTTTTTTTAAGAAAAATATTTATCAAATAAATTAATTTTTCTGTTTTATTGATTTATAGTATACATGTATTCAGGAGAAAATTCTTAAAAGTTCTAGTAAGAGTAATCTGCTTACAGAAAAGTATAATAAATCTAACTTACAAGTGGATGTTAAGCATCATTATTAAAATGTACAATATATAAAAATAGGTATTATTATTTATAAATATATATAAAAGCCCTTTTCTATTTTTCTACTGAATTTTTCCTGTATTAAATGAGAACAGCAGTATGAAATGGAGTGAAACTTATTTCGAGATATATTTGGTTCGGATATTCCAGGATATTCGATTAACTTAAAATAAAATTGTTTTTTAAAATTTCGATTACAGTATTTATATTATTTAAAACATATTTAACGCTGATTTGAGATCCTGTGAAGTTACGTTTTACGAGATGTCTTTAATGTAAGCGATGTAATATTGCTCACCAGAGCTATTCCCGCTTCAAGAAAGAAGCGTATTTTTTTCTTTGAAAATTGCCATCTATGCCAAACCCTAGGAGCATTAATATTTATAAAAGCTATTTTTTAATTATTTACTCTATTTCTCGTTCTACAGTTACTTATTGTATATAAGAACAAATTTAATTAGTGTTAGCGATGTAACATTACACACCAGAGCTATTCTCGCTTCAAGAAAGAAGCGTATTTTCTTTTTTCATCTGAAAATTGTCATCTGTGCCAAACCATGGAAGCATTAATATTTATAATTTTTTTTACCTATTTTATAATTATTTACTTTATTTCTCGTTCTACAACCACTTTTTGTATATAAGAACAAATTTAATTAGTGTTAGTTATGTAATATTACACACCAGAGCTATTTCCGCTTCAAGAAAGAAGTGTATCTCCTTTTTTCCTTTGAAAATTGTCACCTATGCCAAACCCTGGGAGCTTTAATATTTATAATAATGCAAGATAAAATTTATTTTATTATTATTTACTTTCGTTCTTAGTCAGTTTTTGCATATAAGAACAAATTTTCAAGAGAAAACATTGTATTTTAAGAGAAATAATTTCAAGAGAAAACATTGTATTTTAAATAGGATTCTAAACCATTACCGAAGAGGGAGAACCACAATTGAATATGAGGTTATATCTCATATGCATTGAACTAATCATACAGCTTACAGAGAAACATTTTATTTTTAAATTAGTAAAATAACATTGGTAATGAATTTTACTAATTTAAAAATAAAATGTTATATAAGAACAAAATTACAACTAATGCAAAAGTACTATTTTTATAGATATTTTATAATGTAGGCCAAAGGATTAACTGTTTTAAATAATAAATAATTCGCTTAGTTAGGTACAGTAACATTTTTAACCTTAATATATTTTTGTTAATACCAAGCCATTTTAAATGTCATGAAAAAAGAAAAAGAAAATTGAGAAATATACTCAATCCCAATGTATAGTTAAAAATGATATTATTATCTAAAACTTGAAAAAGAGATAGTTATTATATATATTTTACATGAAATAAACATTTTTCAGATTTTTCCGCATTTTACAACTAATATGTCAGGTAAAATGTTTTTTATGTTTTTGACTTATTTGTAAGCACATACATGGTCTTATTAATAGTTAAAAATGAAGCTATATTTACTATGAAAAACTTTCTTAATTACATTTTATTATTATGAATTGTTTGCAAAGTAACACGTGCTTTATACAAAAATAGGACTTAAATATTTTTTAAAAAGTAAGGAAAATTTAAATTATTGTGATTCCCTCAGTGGGAAAAATTTGTTAATGAATATTTCCATTCCAACTGCAGGAAATGGTAATGAAATCTTAATGAGAAAATACCATACAACTTCTTCTCTTTCAAAACAGAGGCCTCTGTAATTAATTGCTTGAAACAGTTTACATTATTTGAATCTTGATATGGCTTCCACTCAGACACTGACTATACAGAGGAACGCTGCACGTACTTTTCAAAGTTCCACAGTTAATTAACTATAACATGTATGTTGTTGTTTTTATCAAATTATCTTTTTGTATTATAAAGGAGAAATGAAAGGAATGCTAGATAATATTTTGGATGAATAATTATAAGCAATTGCTTAGGCTATAGTTTCTTAGTAATTGATTTGATTACCACTTAAAGATTATTTTCTGCTCAACTAATGCAATTAGAAGCTAGTATTAATTGGGCCACTGAAAAATCCACATCAAAATTGGTAATCGATTGCAGACAGTTCTTAACAGAAAATCAGAACTCTAAACATTGAATTACTAGCTTGAGGATTGGTTGAGAAAGCTAACTATTTTGAGTAGAAAATTCGAGCCTAAAGAAAGCAAAGTTTGATACCCCAACATGTCTAAGAACGTTTTACTGAGTATTCTTATATGCATCAAAATTTAAAGTCCTATACCTTTCAGATAATATGGAAATGTGGAAAAGAAAATGACATCTTGGATGTTGACTTCGACATTTGACTGCGATTCAAAATCATGAGAGGGTTTTTTTGTGCCAAAAAGTTTTTGTTATAAACTAAACAAATAGTAATTGAGATAAGTATATAATGTTGAACATTCACCAGTCTTTGAAATTTCGATTTCCTTTAAATCTACAGTTGTTTTGACTTTTAATTTGAGGATTGATTTTATCATATATTCATATATATATATATATATATATATATATATATATATATATATATATATATATATATATATATATATATATATATATATATATATATATATATATATATATATATATATATATATATATATATATATATATATATATATATATATATATATATATATATATATATATATATATATATATATATATATATATATATATATATATATATATATATATATATTTAGATATACTTATATACTTAAAACTTATGAGTTTTTAATTTTTTAATTATAAAATATTTAATTTACATTGATCTGTTTTAAAGCATTTTAAGAAAGAAATAGGACACATTTTATCGCTTGTTTCTATCTGGTGTGCACAAGAAATGATAACAACAGACAGAAGTAGAAAACATTTATTGACGAAGACCATGATCAAGACAAGAAAAACAAGAAGAATGCCATGTTTTTTGGATCCATTACAGACAGAAAATTTGACTTCTTCACCAGTTTTACATCAAAGTCTTATTCGGGATTTGAACTTATTACCCACTTTGTGAGAGCCGAAAGTTGTAACCACCATACTTGATGAGAAGAAGGACATTGTTTAAAAGAATAATATAAGCTATAGATCAGTGAATTTATTATAATATTAGTAAAATTATTAAGTACACGTAGAATAAAACCAGAATGTATAATTATGTATTATACTATTTTACAATTATAAGAAAGATAAATACCATTATATAAGTATTTGGATTATATAAGATTCTTAAATAAATTTCCTTGTTTATTTTTTTGAAAGAATTTTGATGTAAATTTTCAGAAAAGCACTTGATTATGAATATATCATGTTAAAGAAAAATAAAAATTGACAGTTTCTGTTTACAGTCTATTAAATTAAGTATATTACTTTAAATATGCTTATCTATTACATTTAATTCGTATAACAATTATTTTTAAGAATATTAGATTTACATATTTACAAAATAATTAAATAAAAATAAACAAAAGTGCTTAAATTTATAAAAAAATTTCAGTAAATTCATAACTTAAACCATTTTAATATCTATAGTTAAAATTTGATATATTTTATGAGAAATTACGAAATAGAGTTTCTCTCATATTATTTATAAATTTGTATCTCATTATAATTAACGTTGTAAACTATTAAAGTGGAAGTTTTATGGCCAATAATTTTATTTTCCATTTATATTTCATCATTTTTATGTGTTCAATCATGAAATATTTGCATAAAAATCTTAATAATAAAATAGTTCTTAATATAAAATTGTTAAATTAAAAAATACAATGTTTTTTAATAAGTATTTTTTCTTTCAATCTTTTAAAGCATTAAATCTTAAGTACATTAATAAAGCGAATTTAATTATTTTTGCTAATTTAAGAACTTAATAAATATTTATTTTTCAAATATTATAAATATTCATTTATCAAATAAGTTTTGATGTTACCATAAGAGAAGTAAGATTTCGGATCATCTCACTGTGCATTTACTACTTTGCCCAAAGACTAATTTTAATAAGATGTACAACTTAACGCTATTTCAAACTTTTCTGCAAGCTCTTACATCCGAGATGGAAATTGAACTAATGAACTGAAGAATGGAAGACAAAAATTTCCAAACTAAAAGAAATTTATACTTACGTAAAATATTTGTAAATGTAATTTTGAAAAAATGAGCTTTAAACAAATGAAAATTATGATTTGAAAATTAAAAAAAAATTTAATCATTAATGTAGTTAAGGCAAAAATATATGAAATTAAATAAATATATAAAATTTTTTATTTATTTATGCAAAGTTATTGCGAAGAAGAACTTTTAAATTTGACGTAATATTAATCTATACGTATTTATTTATTGAGTTTACAGTTACTAAAATTTTCAGAAAATTAATAAAAGACAATGGAGCTTAATGTAGTAAAATAAATAGGATTTTTAAATACACAAAATTCTAAATCTTAAAATTTGTAAAAAATTGTATATTTTTATTTATGTAAGAACGCGTAATAAAATAATTATGTCATATATATATATATATATATATATATATATTTATATATATATATATATATACAAATATATATATATATATATATATATATATATTTATATATATATGTCGGCATGTGATCAATAAAGAAAATTATAATATTTTAAAATGAATCTTTAAAAGTAGATTTTCCATCTGAAAATAATTCCATTTTTAATTCTAAATTGTATAAAAAGTACATTTTGAAATTACTTTTACTCTATTCTGCCACTCTTAATGTAAATAAGAGTGATAGTTGGTAATTTATAACGTACAAATAAGCTCAAAAGATTTGAAAGAAAACAAAATTTCATTTCCCAGCTTTTGTCCTCACTCCTTATTTGTTCATGCTCTCAAGATATTAACTTTAATTACCGCAGATATCCTAATTGTTCTTCCGGTTTGTCGGAGCGGAATGGCGGAAGACTTCCGTCTTTCTCAGAGCATTAGCAACAAAGTATCGAGTAAACCTTTTCAAAAGATTCTATTCGGAAACGGCACAAAAGCAACGTCAGCAGTCCATTATAGTAATGGAACTCGAATAAATATGTAATATTTAGTCTTTAATGGTTGGGAGTTACAAAGCAATAACTTCCAGCTCCATTGACGGTGCGATCTATGAAAATGGAGAGAAGTAGAATGTGTTGTTAGATGTTATTACTTAGCGAAATTTCGAAACTACTTTGAATGAGACTTATCGGGAAATATTCATCACTCCGGAAGTAACTGCCTGTAATATTCGATTCCGATGTCGACAGTTGGGTGAAAAGTATTGGTGATACTTTGTGGAAAGTGGAGTCTTTGAAGTTTTGAAGTCACCATTTGTATGAAGAGTGACAGAATATAACTTATAATTGAATTCATAAAGTTCAGTAATATTATAAAGAATTTTTACAAAATTTGTAAATATAATTATAAAATTTTTTCATAACTTTGATGTCACACCGAATGCAAAGTCTAATAATAAAATTACATAATTTGGGATTATATATATATATATATATATATATATATATATATATATATATATATATATATATATATATATATATATATATATATATACATTATATATATGTGTGTATATGTAAGTGAGTGGGTTGGTGTAGGTGGGTCAATAGAGTTGGTTGGGTAGTTGTTGCTGACTTATTCTATTTAAAGATCAGACATTTTTCAGATAAATGTATGTCTAAAGTGCTTAGGAAATAGACGAATAAAACAAAGAAAACAAAATAGAGATCTTTAATCACTTTCAAAGTAATCAATTGTCCACAGTAAAAATATGATGAGTCTGTTCAAATGTGACAGAAAAGCTCATTTTTGGATTAACTGAAGCTCAGATGTCTATCGTCGTTAAATGTTTGATGTCTCTGCAAAGCTTCTGATGACTATCTTGACGTGAAGGAAATGAAAAGAATTTCTGGAAGTCAGATCAGGAGAGGGAGGTGTCCTTACAGTTACACTGTACTGAGCCTAGAAATTGCTTAAACAATCTTGAAATGTTGGCGTCTACGCAAATTTTGGGGAAAGATGGAACTAAAATAGTTCTTCCTGATTCGTAACTCCCATAATATTCATCGTACAGACAGTCCACGCTTATTTAATGGTATCTGTCACACCCACTTGATGTCTTTGGTCATCACATTTCTTGAAAGTTGACCTGAATGAGATTTGTTATTAACGAATTTTTCTGACTCCAAAATATTCAAAAGAAATTGCCAAGCATTTTTTACTCATTGTATTTAATCAGTACACCTGGACTAATGCTGCATGTATTTTCGAAGTATTGTTTTTTAAATTTGCCAATGTTTATCCCTTCCTCTATTTTAATGTGAAGAGAGTGTTCAGAGAACGTTTGTCTGCATAAGATATTCATCATCGGTTTTCCTGCATCTTATTATGTGCGATCTCTCCTTTGGTTACCATTAAACCAGCATGATATGCACGCGCGTGTGCACAGTGACGTGTATTATATATATGCATGTGTGTGTGTTGTTTTATATATTATGTTATTTTTAGTGTGTGACGTTTTTGTTCAAATTAAAATCTGGAAATATCATTTAACAACTATCAATAATCTAATGTTTTTGATGGATTCAAACGAAATTCTAATTTATTCATATTTATAATTGTTTGTTAAAACTGCCAACGAGAATAATATATTTAAAAACTACATATGAAAAGCTAATGATCTTCAATATCTTAGTTGCCCTTTAATTTGGGATTATTTCAAGATCACGATTGTGATTTCATCAACGTCTTCATTAAGCACTTGAAATAAAATAAAATATATGAACACAGATTCTATCAGTTTACAAGCGCGCTTAGATTTATTCTTACAACTTAACTTAGTATTACATGCATCAGAAACATCTGATTATTATTTTGAAAGATTCGATAACAAGACAAAGATATATTATTCGAATTTTATTTTTGATATAAATTTCAATAACTTTTGCACTGTAAAAAATAATTACTATAAGGATATTCATATAGTTATTTATTTTTAATTTTTCGCAATGCTGAAATTTTTAACTATTATATATATGTATCTATATGTATTAATATATGTTGTTGTTGTTTCAAACCTCCAATTGGTCCGCAAAGCTGAACCAGATCCATGATGCCACCACTAATTCTTAAAAAATCTAAAACGAGTAATATTAATGTATAATGTATTTATATTAATATAAATAAATTAAAAATATTTTTTGACATTTTAATAAATTAATTTCACTTTATGGAAAGAATGAATTATAACAAAACTTATTTTATTCATTAATTTGGTCCATTTTATATGTTAATATTTATGTAATTATTTTAAATGATAGGTTTATATAAATAAAAGGTCCAAATTCTTTTAAAAAATTAGTATTTAAATATTTATAACATTATCAAATTAAATTTTTCACTATTTCAAAATTGTCACAGATCATTTATTTCCTATGATAATAAATATATTTCTGATAAATAAAACAAAATTATTTCATGATTTTATTTTATTTTTAAATAAAATTTTTTAAACTTAAACTACAGGCATTGCTAGGAAATGATATAAATCTTTAGAGAGATTATTTCATTTTATTTAATAGAATTATCTTATATTTATTACCATATCTCTGTGCCAAGTAAATTGCAATTTATGTTTGTTTCCCAGAGTTTATAATTGTTAAAGCGGTAGTATATTATTTCACTTGGAATGTAAGAAAATATATTATATAAGAGAAACACATTAATCAATTCGGTTTATTAAACTGTGTAATATTTGTTAACAATAGCTCTTAAAAGTAATTCTCATTTTATATTCAATAGTGAAAAAATATTACTTATAAGTCTGATAAAATGCCATGAAAGGTAAAACCTCTTGCAAGGCATTTGTGTCACCCTTTAAAATTCTTAGTTAACTGTTATACGATATATTATGCCGTTGTTAGGAATGTTATTAATGTCCTAATTTTTTATTCATGCTATTGGTATGAGAAATGTAATGGTATATTAAAAACATTTGCAATTAGGCAACTATATAAAGATGATTTTACATAATAAAAATAAAGCAACCATAAGGTTTATTCATAAAAATATATTTATTAAAATTATCGTTCTTGCTATGAATATACATACACTAATATGATAGTAATAAAGTATGATGATATACATTGTTCTATTTACTTGCTCTGTAAAATTCAGACTAGGATGCCACCATTAAATTCTCCTTCATGCTTTTACAAATATTCAAATAAAAATTTTATTAGCAATTGAAAAAAGCTTGCAATAGATATAAACATCTAATTATCCAGGTGCACATACAGCTATCATAAACATATTTATCTTAATTTGACATTAACAGAAGTCATCTTGTAAGTGTATACTCGTACAAGTGCTATATTTGCAGCCATATTATTTAAGAAGGATCGTTTGGTAAAACAAATGCGTGCTCTTATTTATTCTTCAAGCGAAAAGGGCTTAACATTTGTTAAAAATCAATTATAAACTAAATGAAAGAACTCCTTTGAATATTTTTAATCAAAGTTTTATTTATTTTAAAATATTTTATGAAGACATTGATAAAATATGTATGAAGTTGTGTGCTTAATTTTAATGCATTTATTCATTCTTTCTATAACGATTAAAATACTATTTAAATATTAACAAGAATAACTTTATTTTAATCAGTTAATAGTGGTAAAGCTTATAATAAAAGCTGTAAAGATAATATTCAATACGAGTAAGCATTAGAGCAATAAAAATATTCATCTTGAAATTCGAGCATGCAGTATTAACACAATTATAATTAGAAATATATATATATATATACACATATATATATATATATATATATATATATATATATATATATATATATATATATATATATATATATATATATATATATATATATATATATATATATATATATATATATATATATAAATCAGTGGTAAATTAATAAATTTACAAGATAACCTTAAAAAAGGTTATTTAAAAATAAGAATGTATCAAAAAGGAAAAAAATTTAAATGTCCAAAAAATTTTTCTAAAATACAAATGTACATGTGATATTATTTAGTAGTATATAATTATGTAATTTATGAAAATAATTTAGCCGCCTAGAGCTTGAAAAACGTAAATTTTAAAATAATTAATTGATTTTTTTATTAACATCTGTTGCAAGTACATTTAACAGGGGAAGAAATAATCCAAAATAAAATACTAAATTTAAATTAAAATTTTTGTATACATTTGATCTGAAACTGCGTTTATTAAGTAGAATACTATTATAAATACATGAATTTATTAAAAAAATAAAGGCATAATTGGCAAATATAATAAAAATTTAATTTTAAATTCTTTTTTTTAATTATTTTTTTCCCTAATTGAACTATTTTTAAGTCACTATGGATCAAATTTAATTTGTGAATTAAGCAGTCTGTGTTATGAATGTAAAATATTAACATTAATTACAATTAATTTTTTCCTTAATTTCTACGCTAATCATTTAAAGTAAGAAACAATAATTGTACTTCTCATGCGTCTATCCATTAAAATATTTAACTTCATCACTAAACAAAATATTATAAATAAAAAGCTAATTCATTTAAGTAACAAAAAAGCCTATAATCATTAAAAGGAAAATATGTTTATGCAAAAATAAATGATGAAAAATGAATGTAAATGAGAAAGCTAAACACAAGATAAAAACTATAAAATTTCAACTTAAAAAAATAAACAAATATACTGTAGAAGAATTGCGTGAAAATATTAGTAACAAGAAACAAGCTTAGACATGCAATGAATTCAATAAATATGAGTTCTATTATTTAAATAAATAAACAATAGTCAAAGGAATATTAACTTCAATAAATATTTTTTTACACGAACACAAATGCGTGAGATTTATATAGAGTACATAAAATTTATAAATCTAAGTCGAAAGTAGAAAAAATAAAAAACATTCCAAAAAGTAAAAATTTTTAAATTTTTTGAAAAAATTAGCAATATTTTTAATTTTTAATAAATAATAAATTTTAAGAATAAAATAATAAATAGAAAAAAGATAAAATAAAATAATTATCAAAGCTTGTTTGTATGGATAATACCTTACAAGCTGTATTGTTTTAATGGTATGCCACAATTTAATTTGTTTGTGGCATTATAAAATATGTATTGAAATGAGACTGAATCTAATTTTAAACTCTACTAAAATGATGGTAGTAGAGTTTAAAATTACACTATACCTTAACAAAAGCATGATTTTAAGCCATGCTGATGTTACCTTATTAAGACTTTTACCAATAGTTTGAATATTCAAACTATAAAATCACATGTATTTTGAATGAATTGATAAGAATAATCATTCTTAGAATTTTAATTAAAATATAAAATTTTGAAGCCTTGATTTCTTGACTTTTTGCTGATAAGACCATTTTTAACTAGCAAAAATAATTTCATGCTAAGTTTTACGACTATTTCTCAAGAGAATGTTTTGCAAACTTAGTTCATTCTATTATTTATCATACCCGTTCAATACTTTCTCTTTAAATTTCTAGCAAGAAAGAACTCTCAAAAGTTGTGTCCTATTAATCTAATTTGGATGAATTTTCATAAGTATACAGTAGATTATTAAAATTTTTAAACCTTTTTTCTTGAAACTTTGTAACTAAATCCTTGAAGAATTTGCATTTGAGACTTTATAAGATGTTTTATAAATTCTTAAAAATGTTTTCTTTTCATACATATATATTTTCACTTCTTGCTTTTTCTTCTGACTTCTTTTACTTTGAAAAATTTTACTTCGAGTTTTGATCTGTGTTCAAAATATTTTTCTTACCTAATAATTTATATTATATGTGAGAATTATTTTTTGAGTATAATATACTTGTCAATCTATTTTCAAGAAGTTAATGTAAGGCATTAATATTTATATTTCAAAACGTAGAAATGTATTTTATATCTCATGAATGTTTTAAGGTTGATTTACATTCATTTTTTAGTTTAAATACATTTCTAAAATTTAAAGCTCCAATTAAAAGAAAACATAGTTTTTTTTTGTTTCTATAAAAATTATTAATCACTCAAATGAAATATTGCTCGATAATTTTATTTCTGATTATTTTGCTGCCAAATTGAAAATTCAGAAAAAAATTAAAACAAGAAACAGTCTTAAAAAATCAGCTATTTTAAAGAAAGACATTGGATTTGATAATATTATTGAAAAATTAATATATTGTTAAAAGAACAAGAACTGAATCAATAATTCTCATTGCGTGACTAAACTATAAAATTTAAAATAAAAGACAAAAAAATTATTAATATCACCTATTAAAATAATTTTTAAACAACTTTTCACATATTTATAATATAGAAATAACTGTATATACTGTTATTTTGTTGTTGTTTGTTGTATATACTGTTATTTTGTTGTCACTGTTTTTTTTTTTACACTCTGATATTTATATTGTTTTATAAATGTATTAACTTTGATAGTGTAATAAAGGATTCGTAAAAATCCATGCTTTTTCAAATAAGATAAAATTTTAAAAAACTGTGTGTATTTTATAAAAAAGATATGTTATAATATATATAAACATAAAAGTGATGGTAAAAAAAACGAAGTTAAAGAAATCAATTAAAAAATTTAAATATATGAAAAGTGAAAAATTTTTTTTAAATAGTTAAAATATGTAATGAAGAAGTTAGAAAAAATAAATAGAAATAATGTAAATTTTTGAGTGTTTTAAAAATACAGAAGCTTTAAAAATACATAATATTCTTTCAAGAGAAGTTGATCGAAAATTCGAAGAGCTAAATTTTCGAAATGCTGCCCTATTTGTTCCATTATGGTTAAATTCTCCATTGTCCTCAAATAATTTGAAATTAAGAACATAGCAAAGATTAACAGTAACAAATTAAACAACTAAAAATTTAAATCATTATAATGAAGTGATATTCAGAAAATAGTCGATTTCAAAAGTTTTTAATAACGTGTGCATTTTTCGAGTTTAATTATATTGCGTTGTAACGAATTTCACAGTTGTCTTGAAGGAAAAAACATTGTTAAGTTTGCTCTTGTATCTCTTGAAACCACATACAAATAATTTAGATAACAGGTCCCTAAATATTTAAATGTAAATTTGTAGTTTTTACACTCTGATATTTATAATATATTATTTTATTTATTTTTATGACAATTCACTAATTTCTTACTGCATACATATAGAAAAGATTTCTTAAATTTATGGTATAATTTTTTAATATTTAACGTTTTTTTATTCTTACTATATCAGCAGATTTTATATTTGATATACTTTATTATGCCTACAATTTATATTTTACCATTATTTAATTTTAGTAAAAGCTTTCACTTGTATATCAAAAATGACTATATAATAATAAATGAACACAACAAAATCCAGGAATTCATTAAATTATGTTGAACATCTTTAGTACTCATGTAGCTTTCAAATAACATAATATTAAAATAATCCCTTTAAATACTGCTTTAATTTTTAATTATATAAATGAATTAACTTCTAATGTCAGTTGATCTTTTTTGTCTACAATAATACCCGAATATTATCTTAGATATTTTTGAACAAAGAATTAATATTATTTACTCTTATAATTTTAAGAATTCAACATCCCTTATATAAATCATTACTATTTCTTTTGATATCCAAAGATTCAATATTACCATTAAGGATATTAATATTTTATTGGATAATTAATTGTTTTTGAAACTTTGAAGCGTTAGTAATAAAAATAAAAAATGTAAAATCACCTTCTACTATTATGCTGCATACAAATTTTTGTCATTTGTATCGTATATCAAGAGAAAAGAAACTCTAGTAGATTTTCTATTGCTTTGTAACACCTTCACATTGTTCTCTTTTCACCACAGTTCATGCTGTTCTCAGCGAAATTTTCCTCCAATTTATCTTGAGTAGATCAAATCCACTGGAAGTTGTTCCAATATTCCCTTTTTTTCCCTCCATGTAAAAAAAGGAAAAGAAATTCGCTGTGTTGACATGTTTTTGATGGAGATTCACTTAACTTGGAGATTGATTTATTATTTTTTATTTTTTTTATATGGCAAGCTGCAAACAAAAAATTGAAGGCACTTTTGTAATAGTCTTTATGGATTATTTTAAAGACTATAAATATTCAACAAAGAGAAATCCTTTTAAAATTTCTGCCTCTTTTAATCAATTTTATTCAGTTTTTTGAATTTCATGCGTCTACTAAACGCAATTTAGAAAAGAAGTTATAATATTAAATGATCAATCTTTCATACATTTAGAATTATTTTTTCAAAACTAATTTTTAAACTCACGCATGGTAAACGTATTATTATCGGTTAAAAGCTTTATCAGTACTGCTCACGAGATTTAATTATAGTTTTATATAATGTGACTATGTAACAAATACATATTTTTACTATCAAAATTAATCTTATATTTATTATCTTCTATAGATCGTTATTGTTTTGAATTCCATTATTTTAATAAAATATTAACTTACGCCTTAATATATATACTTATTAGTATTAACTTATAACTCTTTTTCATTGGATAATGTTATACTTTTGAATTTTTAGGTGGTTGACTTCTGTTTAGGAAATGACGAGGCCATTTTTTTTTCGTGAAACATTGTTTGGATTTATTTAATAAAGCAGTAAGTTTTGCTTTATCCTATTATGTAGTATAAGTATTTTTATATAAATATGTGTAGAATAATATACTTATGGAAATGTTTTTCCACTTATTTTAAAATTTGAATTTACTAAATTTTGTAACTTATTACTAAAATTAAAATTTTTAAATTTTTATTTTAATGTGAAAAATTTTTTTTAATTAATACAATACTTTAAAATGTTTCTATAAATTATTTTCTTAAGACAATCCACAAAAAATCTCATTCATATGTAAGTTATATATCTGGATAACTAGTAAAGCTTAAGCTTATATTGTGATTACAATATTATTAGAATTTTGAAATAATTTGTTTCAGAAAATGATTATTTTGCTTTTCAACATGTATTCATTTTCATAATTTCATATGGAGCTTTGCTTTTAAACTCTATTTTTGATATTAATTAAATTTGTTCTTTAAATTAAAATATGAAAATAGACTCTACCTTATTTCTTTAATCATGTATCTTATTATCTAGAATTAATATCATGGAAATTAGTTTAAAAAGTCCCCGTTTGGATATTTGAAAGCGAGGAACACTATTGAAAAAATGTAGTGCCATTTGCTTTTGAAAATAATAATGTTAAATTCTGCAAAATTTAAGCGATATGAAGATATTCACGAAAATTTATTTGGTGACCTAATAAATCTCTTAGAAGTTTGTCAATTAATTTATTTTGAAGTAAAACTCGTTCGAAAAATATCCCTCCATTAAACTTTTAAATTGTTAAACATAAAAAAAAAACCAGTTTGAAATTAAAAACATAGTTTACTTGAGTTATTATTTTAGCAGATTGATTTAAGGGATATAAGAAAGAGACACACGTTTCTGAAAAAAAAATTAGTTTATTTTCCGGAATAGCGAAATATCCTTTAGGTGAATACTATTTCTTTTATTGTGACCCATCAGATAAACTTACCAAACAGAATTTTTGAAACGACAAGTCAAAACTTCCACTAATTTTACGTGAATGACATTTATATAGATTCACAGTATCAAATCATAGAGCTTTACTTGTGTAAACTAATTTGAGGATATCGGAATTCTAGTTTCCTCCATTCTTTATCATTATAAATAAATTTTGAATTTCAGATGTAAGCACTATTATTCAGACTAGTCAAAATGTACTTTTACTGTGATAAATTATACTGTTGCATAATGAGTGAACTGGCGATTTCTGTATTAATTCAGAGAAGGTTTGATAGATGCAGAAGAGTATTCAGAGGGTTAAATTTGTATTCGCTACAGATTTTCGATTTCCAGAGGGAATTTGACATCTACTATCTCATACTTTGAAACTGGACTTATTAATAAAGGGAAGGACTTTCTCTCTGATTATTTATCTCTGAGATCAATTAATTTTGTATACTAATTTGCTGGAGTGTAAATCATGCATCATTTAATAAGAAAAAAAGAAAATTTATCATACATTTTATTATAATTACATTGCTAGTGTATAATAAATAAAACTTATCATATAGATTCTCAATAATTACATATATATATATATATATATATATATATATATATATATATATATATATATATATATATATATATATATATATATATATATATATATCAGTTTCTAAACTTAATGTTTAATGCATTTATTTGCCTTAATTAATTTTGTGATAATTACTACAAATGACAGTTCATTTAATAAATAGATATTTTGTTTTAACTATCATAAATTAATGAAATATAATTAGTCTTGTATTAAAATAAACTTATATGATTCAATAATTCCTACTAGCACTTGTTAATGCATAAAGGTAAATGCTTTCAAATTTCATTAAATTTAGTTGAAATTTACAGAAGAAGGAGTTTAATCATGTTAAACTTAATTTTTTTAACTTTAACAATTTAGTAAATGCAAAATTAGTAATTAAAATTATTAGTATGGTGGAAGTAGGAGAAATATTCATGTAGCAAAAAATAAAAAATGGTTATGGGAAGTGCTCAGAAGACAACACTGATGAGTTTGAAAGTGTGCTGAAGGAATAAATGTTTTTTGGTTCACATGAATTTTAAAATTACTTACAATGCATTCAAAAGCCATAAAAAGTTATCTAACTAAGAAAAAGCAAAAATATATTTCAATGGCTAATAAAAATATTACTTAATTTATTAAAATTTGCAAAAATTAAAAAGATATTTATAAAAGGGATTAATCATATATGTATTTAAAAATCCATATTTTTGTACATTATTGTATTCTGCCGATTATCCCTTCTAAGAAAATACTAGTGATAAATGTGTTCTCAAAAATTATTTTCTCTATGATTTCTTTTGTAGAGTCGATATTTGTTTTTTGAAATATTCTCCATCGAGCTATGTACATTTATGATATCAGACATACAATAGACATTGATTGTGAATACCTTGCATTTAGTTTTATATCTTTCTTCTGTCCATCATAATATCCATATTGAAAAGATGACATTTCAACAAGGATGGACTGTTTTCTTACAGGGATATATATATTTTAATATAATATGCTTTTTTTTAACTTTAACTGTAACTTTAAAATACTAATCTTAAGAGCAATACTTAAGCATAAAGATGCATAAAATATTGATACAAAACCCCTAACTATAAATCTTAATGAATGTGGTGATTTATGTAGGGTATTAAGCCAAGCAAATAATTGGTGTAATAAATCATTTCGTTTTTATTGATTTTTATTATCAAGGTAATCAATAAAAACAAAACTATTTCCCGAGCGTCTTTTGCTGAGATCCTTAAAAGTAACTTTCCTTAAGAGCTAAAAACCTTTCTTATCGATTCCGCCAGGCCATTTATCATAATCTTTTAGCGGAGGCAAATTAATTTAAATAAAATGTGAAAGATGAAGCTCATGCTGCAATGGCGTAAAAAGAAATTTTAAAATTTGTCTCTGGCCCCTCCCGAAAGCTGCATTATTCGGCATTCATCTAAAAGGAATTTCCACAACCTGGCCAATCTCCATTTCTCACCAGTATTCCCTGATGCAATACGTGAATGACGTAGATCGGGGGCCTCTTATCTTCCACAACACTCCAGCCGCTGCGCGTTCCTAATTGAAAAATCTTGTTTCCTCTTCCATATGCATTAATGCACCATCTCTTCCTACGCCTTCAACCTAGCATTCAAACATTATCATTGCTAAGGAAATAAAAAAAAAAGAAGTGGAAGTTTCTGCCGTAAAAATATATTTCAGTTTTGAAGGTCGTCAAAGATGAGCAGGTCATTGGCAACTTTGGGTGGTACTGTCGTAAATCAATATCACATAGAATTAAACAGGATGTAACCCTATTGGTTTCCCACCTCCGCCACATTACCGATGGATAAATATTTATCTATTCGTGTAACATCCGTTCTAGGCCCTGAAGAAGAAACTAAAAATAAGATATGAGTTTAGTTTGGTAAAGAAAATTCGGTTTTATGCATGAAATGGAAACTTGAAATGCTAAATTTAATTTTAATTACCAATTTTATGTTGTATAAGAATTTGATCACTGTAAATTTTAAAAAAGAATGCGAGAAATAATAGCTTGATAATTATTTTAAATTGTTACTTTTATTAGTAATACTTACCATTACTTTTATGTACAAAAATAATTACAGGTCTTGCAAAAGTTATTTATTCAAAATGCAGTGAAAAGTTTTTTGATTGTATTAAACTGATTTCTAATTATAATAAAATTGTAAAATTTAATTGAGAAAAAAGATATTTTAAAAATAAACGGGAGTAAAAAATGAGTAAAAAATACTTTATTAATTTAGGAATCAATTTGTATGTTGTTATCCTATTAACTTTGTTGATTATTTTACAATAAAATGGTAATCTAATTTTTTATTATGAATTTGTCATTACTAATTAATTAAGTTTGGGATATTATTCTAAATTAACGCCTTAAATTTTCTAATTTAATTTTAAATATAATTTTGGATAAAAAAAAAGAACTTAGCAAATTTATTCAAATAATTAGGTAATAAAACATGGTTGAAAATACCTAAACGAGAAAGAAAATTCTTAAAATTAAAATGTTTTAAGTTCAATCCTGCAATTGTTGAACCACTGATTTCTAATTTGAAAATTTTTCCGAATCTCTCTATTTTAGTGCACTGAATATATAACATTTTTTATATTAAATGACATTGATTATAATTCGAACGATATTCTGGTGAAAATTAGTTTAATGTTGATGAGGAATGAAATATGTATATTATTGTAATAAATAATTGAACGTACGGTCGTGGCAGGCTAGTGGTTAGGGCATCGCCCTTCCATCCTAAAGGCGCTGTTCGATTCCCATTTCTGCCAAGGACCCACCGAGTACATGCGATTTACGTACTCATTAAATCTGTGGAATCAAAAGTCCTGTGGTCAGTCATTGAGCAGTTACCATGGGCGCAATGGTCTGGAGAAAATTTCCTTCCCCTTCAGACCAATGTTAAAAGTGAGGAAGTGGATGCTCTGGCAGTGCCATCTATCAAAGAATTTAAGGAGCGAGGACGTACTTTCACCTTCGTGGTGCTCTGATTAAAACGAAAGGCGCTCCCAATTGACTTAAATTCGCATAGCCAAGACATAGTGAGCTTGGCTTGTCCAAATGTCATAAGTAACAACATAATTGAACTCTTTTTCACATAAATTGTGAAGTAGAATGCTATTATATTGGATAACTAATATATAAATCTGTTATTTCGTTCTATTATAAAAAGTAAACTTTTTATTCTACTAAAAAGAATAATTTATTAAGGAATTTTCGCTTTTTTAAAATCAGATAAAATTTTTAAAACGGGGCTTTAGAAGATGTTCTGAAAACAATTACTTTTTATGAAATTTTTAAATTACAATTTGCAAACTATCCAAAAATATTCATATTTAGTGTTACAAACATTTTTATTTGTAAAAACTTACGTTAATATAATTATTTTGATAAATTAACTTATTTTTATTATAGTGCGTAAATACGATTTATCATTTCAAAAATGAATATTTAGGAATTTTTGACTTAGGTGTGTGGAATCTCAAATATAAGATAATATTATTGATAAATGACTTCTAAAATTTGGAAAAATATCCCAAATTATGTCCTAAAATTATTTATTAAATGTGTAAAAACCTATTAAATAATTTTAAATTATAATATATGAAACAGTTAAATAAATTGGTGAACGAGTTTTTTATTAAATAATAATGAACTACTGATTATTAATCATGCAATAAATGAAAAAAGTAAATTTAAATTTATAAACTATTTATATTTTTAGCATGATATTGAAAACTAAATTATTGATATATCATTGCTTTTGCAATTATTGATATTGTTGCGTTATAAAATTTCTACATTCTGTTCACATGTTTATCTTGCCTTCTACAATAACTATTCAGGCTATGTAATTTTCCAATTTACATATTATTCATGAACAATAACGCTGTCAAGTGTACTAATAAGAAATCATGCGGATTTATATCTGATGAACATAATGGCTAAGATACAAATTTACCACTTCCAATGTATCATGCTTAATATGCACCTGTTAGAAAAAGGTAATTCGTAGTGAATAGGTATATTAATATTTTAACATTCCTGTGAACTATATGTTTATGCGGTGGCTAGAACTTTATAAAGTGAACCAAAATCACGCAATGTAAGCAAATTATAACGCATTTTGGAATCACGTAAAAGCCATCAATAACTTACCAAAAATTAATAGAAATAATCATACATTTTTGGTATGCAAGTGGGACTGTCTCCTAGTTGAAGCATATTCATTCCAAAGATAGAAATAAACATAAATATTTTACCAATATTCATTTGATTTGATTTGATTCTTTTACCCAATTATGTTTTTCTAAGTCTTTCATCATTGTAGTTTTAAATTTTGTCAGTTTTTCTTTATATCATTTCTATATTTGCTATATATCTATTAAATTATCTCGCTTTCAAATTCATAAATATTTTACTAATTTCCCCATCAGAGCCATCTTGATAAAACTGAATTGTAATGTCATCACACTGAGTTGGACAGAAAGAGATTTTCTCAGTATCAATAAATATCTCTATTTTAAATATCTAAAATTTTCTACTTGCAGTGAACATTTGCTATTCCTCTATTATTTTTTTACCAGTCAACGGTCATATTGTTGGACACGAGGGTTAATTAGACTAGAACCTAAAATTTAAATTGGATTCTGAACTACTATAATCATCTATGCCCTAGGTTAGTGAACCCATTAACTGTCGAGTTAATAGCACGAGCATAACCCTTCGGCTGTCAGTTCGGCTTAAATATTTTTAAACCTAGTAGAGTTGTTCATTGTCTGGAATAGTAATGGAGTAATTTTTGGTTTGTCGCTCGACGGTCATTTTTTGCACACGAGGGCTAATTAGACCGGGAACTAAGGCTTAAGGTAGATTCCGAACCACTACAAACATCCATGCCCAAAGTGGGATTCGAACTAAGAGCGCTACCCATTCGGCCTTCAGCTCTGCGTAATGGAGTAAATAAGCGATTTAAAACTTTGACAAAATATATAGGCTACTTAATTTTTCAAATTATTCTCTTTTATTTTAATTCAAACATAAAATATATAACTTATTCAAATTTTCGTTAGTTAGTACGGTAGTTAGTTTAATTTATTTGCATTTATTTCAACTATGTTTCTAATAATCACTTATATTATTTTAAATACTTAAAAAAAGAAAATAATAAAGAAAAATACTTTTGGATTAAAATTCATTCTTATCCGTTTGGATACTTTGGTATCTTGCTGCAGTCCAAATATCATATGATAAAACAGTTCATCTCGTGGTAAAAATAACCATTTTATTTTATTATATAAAAAGCTTTTTAAAACACATTAATAATTCAAAAGTTTTTTCCTGTGAAATTAAACGACATAATAGTTTTATTACATTGTCTGATGTTTCATTGTGTAATTTAATTATTATTAACATTTCTTAGCTAATTAATTTTACACTATACATACACTATGAGTAGGTTTTACGAAAAAATTTTAATATTTTAATAATATTTCGCTGTACTAATATTTCAATGATAAAAGTAATTAGGATTATCTCATTAATAGCTCACCTATACTATGAATTTGTTAAATTCATTTATAAAATTATCGTTTCAATATGATACGTTTCATAGTTTTACATTTGGTTCACTAGTATTCAATTTCAAAATTAACATATTTATATTTAGTGTTTTTTATAAGCATATATTCACCAATTTCACAATTTTAACATTTGCAAAGATTTAAGATTCAGGCATTGCTTAATTTTCAAAAAAGATTTAATACAACTTTCAGAGAAGCTTAATTCCCAACGAACATTTATCAATTAAATAGAAAATTCATCAGTGAATTAACTTTAAAATTTTGTTTTTATATTTCATTAAGCTAACATTTAATAGAAAAGACGTGATTTGAATTGCAAAATTTTACATCTATAATTGTTAAATTTGCTTACATAAAAAATCTTAATGATAAGATTATATACGTTTTTATGATGATACATACTAATTTTATAAATAAGCAGTAATTTGAAATATTCCGATATTCATTATAATTCTTATAAAAACTTTATATCAACTGGGTTAAAAATATTGTTAAAATACAAAAAAAGATTTTATTGATATAAATTAGTTTTAATTTTACAAATGAAAAGAGAGAGAGCAGTATGTCAAAAACTTCTGTTTTCATTGCTTCGTTGACAGATGTATATTTTACATTTTTCTCTTGGTAGAAACTTTTTCTTTTTTAAATAAAAATATCCACGATAAATAACTTTAATGCACAAATTCAAAAATTTAATTTTGCAAAAATATTTAATAGATTAAAATTTTATATTCGTAGAATGAGTTTCAATATTATATTAACATTAAAGCTAAGTAATTAACTAGCTTATAAACTTGACGCTGCTTTAATTGAAAGCATTTGATAAATATAGATGTCAAAATAATTTTCGACTTTTTTCAAAATTCTGAATTAATGATTAAGAGTATTATATAATAAATATACTATTGTAATTTTAAAACTATGACCATGACGATAATAATGATTCGTAAATCATCTTATTTTTCAGCAATTATGAATAAAGTCTTCCGTAAGTTTTATTTAATCTTTCCTTGAGAGCTGTCATTGAAAGGATAAAAATTGATCTCCCTTTTTTTCGGAAAATAAAAATGAAAAATAATGAACTTTGTAATAATGAATGTATTGAAAAATAGCTTTAAACATTTAACGGCGTGTCAGAAACTGATGTTAGTATACAACATTAAAAAAGATAGAAATAATTTCATGGTTCAAAATGAACAGTTTTCCTATCTGTATTCATTATCTTTGCCATACAAAGTTTTCCCTGCAATCAATTTTCTGCTAATTTTGGGATCATACTTGTCACAAGTAGGGTAATATTTATTTTTACTAATTATAAGTTAATGCTTTTTACATATCGGGAACAAAATAATTAAAATTTGTAATGGCAACCTTGACAGCAGATTAAAATTTAGAGTAGATCATGGTATGCAGAGTAAATTAGTCCATGAAATAAGTTTATTGAAAAACTGAAAAGATATTTGAGTTTTTCCATTCAATTCCATTAAGCAAGCGAGAAAATACTGAAATTTATACTCTGAAATTTAATACTCTTTTTATATATTAATATTTATATGTAAATTTCTATTAAATTTATCCGTAACTTCTGTCCTTTTACGATGCTATCTATATAAATATTAAGTAGAAATTATATCTCTTTAAAATTACACTAATTTTATTTCTAGTCATGAATCAATATGCAAAATTGTTTCATTATTATAATAATAATACATCATTGATTTATTGCAAATTATAAAGAATAATTCTGTTAGGGTTTACTGTCCTAACATATCTTGATAATATTTCCTTAGACATATAGAGAGAAGTAAAGTACATCCTCTAGCTCGGCCATTAGAAGTTTATATATGAAAATATGGGATAAAAGACGATTATTTGAAAAAAAAAGATTAAAGACTATGAAAGAGAGATAAAAAAACAATTATTTGGAAAGACACATTCTGATAGAAAAATTTTCTTAACAATAGATTTAGAAATTATTGATTATATGCTAATTAGAAATTTAACTTATTGACATGCTGAAATATTTTTTTTTATAATTGGAAAATATGTACTAAATTTCCCCCTCAAAAGCTCCTAAAACTCATATATGAGTTTTAGAAACATGTAGCATAAAGAAAATTTTATAGTAAATATTGATCATGAGATTTATGCGAGGTAATACTGTATATTGTGTGTATATATATATATATATATATATATATATATATATATATATATATATATATATATATATATATATATATATATATATATATACAAAAGCAATGTTTTCTAATCATTGCTAACGCTTTAATTTAAGAGAATATAGAAAATATTTTAGTATTTGAGCAAAATATCATGTGCAACTGAAGACGAAGTCTAAAAAAAATGCATGCAAAGAATGTGCATGAAAATTTATGAAAAATCCTTATACTAATAAGAAAAAAGTTTCTGTAAATAAAAAAGTTGAATTAGAGATGCAAAGTATTTTTAAAAACTTCTTGTTCAATGAATTTATTTAATCTTTTTTTACAAAATCCTATGTTAAAAATTCTAATGTTTGCTAAAAATGATTGAGGTCTATTCATATCAATATTTCTGAATTTAAAATTAAACCAAATCAATGCTAATAAAAGGACATATAACACATCATTTACTTGTCTCTGCCACAATTATTAATTATTAGAATTAGTTTTGTGACAGTGATTTCCTTATTGACTGATTAGTTCCGCTGAAGCAAAAGGTGACATAAAATTATTTTTAACTGTATTAAGCATACATTTTATTTTTATTAATCATGAAAAATTATCCATAAGCTTCACGTAACCAACATACCCATGTTATTTTGATACCTCAGTTAACTTAATTATGAACATTTCTTTGAATGGAATTTTCATTATCATTGATTTATTGTTAATTGATGCAGGACTTGGAATTTTGGAAAATTTGGCTGGTTCTATTTATTGAGGAGAATGAAGACTTTAACACAATAAGCTTATTGTGATGCATTCATTTAACTGATCTTTCCTTTATTCCAGTTTAATCAAAAAGTTATTAGATGAAAGCATTTACATTTTGCGTTTAAAAGCTTTCTGTCTTTTCAATTTTTTCAAAATTTTTAAATTTAAGTTTTCTAACTGTTCTTGTGCGAACATTCTTACTCCCTCAAACAATCTCTAAGTAATACTGGGTTATTTTGATTACTTTTATTTGATAATATATAGAAATCGAGCTATTTCGTATTATTATATTTGTTTCATGAACTAAAGTTAAAAAATAATATTCAATTCACACACACATTTTGCATTACCAAATAAATTCTAGTTCAGAGGTCTTATACTATTAAGTGCGAATCCAATGTAAAAACTGGTAGATACAGATTTACACTGTAATATTACAGATTTACATTGTAATATTCCAGAATACAGCGAATTTGATGTTTAACCACTTTCCCCTTTTATACTATATTAAAAGTGTAGCTCCAAAAGTTCTATAATGCCTTAGCAGCTTACCTGTTATTATTTATCTGATTTATTTTCTAATGTCAAGTGAAACTGATAAAACAAAATTACTGTTTCGTAAATCATTTTGATGAGAATTGAAAATATACAATTATCTGGCATTTTGAATAAGAAAGTTGCACAACATCAACTTCTTTATAAAATAGCCTTAGCAGTCAAAAATAGCTAAAAAAATTTTTAGTACAAAAAGCTGGCGAAAACTGAAGAATCGGCGTTTTCTTATTTTTTCTATTTGTAAGAACAATTTTATTTCTATCATGATTTAAATGTATGTCTATAACAAACTTTCAGTTAAAAGAAATTTCTAGTTGAGTAAACTACAAAACTTGAGATTAAGGACCGATAAACCTTTTAAATGGATATCAAAGAACATTAATGAAAAGAGATTTTCTCCTCTAATTTTAGTAAAATAAATTATTAATAGTCATTTTTTTACTACAGATGATATATTTCTATGTCAGTGATAACTGAGTGAAGTAAAACATTGTTGATTTTTAATTTTAATCTATATAGTGCATTAAAATTATAAATAATTTAGGACTTATTAAAAAAGACAGAAATGTATTAACAAAATTTATTGCATCTTTTAAAAGAACATTTAATTATTTTTGAAATCAGCTTTCTACATTAATCTTAATAAACCGCAATTTGACTTTAGTTAAGATGTTTTAGGAAAATTTGATTTATAGAGAAATCCTGCATTGGTCTTAAGAGATAATCTATAATTTACATTTATTACTTTCATGGTCTTCTCAATTTGCCAAGCTATTACATACAGCTACAATTATTTCTTGAAAATTCTTATATGTGTATCGGCTTGTTTTAATAGTCATACGTATCTTCACTTATCGTCCAGCATAAGGTATCTTAAGGTCAAATTATTAGGTGACACATGTGTAGAAACCATTACAGTGTGTTTTAAAAATGTCTTTTTTGTGATAAAATTATTTTAGTGTTGTTGTGTGATATCAAGCTCTGCACACACATCTTTAAATGGCGCATTGTTTTCTACATACTCACACCGTCTGTTAAGAATGGCGATACTCAAGATGTTTGCGTTAAATATGTTAAATAAGGCATGTTTTGAATATCCTTAATTATATCCAAGTATCAAAAAGTCACTTTGAATAAATTTGATCTTAACTTTGAATAACTTGAATATTTTATGTAATTAGAAAAAATCTTAATATAGTACGAAAAAGTAATTAGAGTTTTTTTATATCATAGATAAATGTTTAAGTTCGGAATGTTGAAAATTTGAGATATTTTCTTTTCATAAAGAAAATTATATATTTAACGACATATTTAAAATAATTTTGATTGTGGAATTGTTAAAAAAAAAACATTCGGAATAATTGCATCAATTAATATACTATAATATTTTATTTTAATTCTATAATAAATTTTTAATTCTACACATATTTTGGTTATTAATTAAAAAATTGATTTAAGAATCAAACAAATAATAATTAAGTAAGCAGCTCACAACTAATTGTTCTATAATTTCTATTACGATAATTATTTAGGTAATTTATTTTCACTGTTATAATTATTAACTTGCGTGAAATTATAGCAAATTCGAGGAATACCTCTTTCATATTTACATTTATTAAGTAAAAAGCTTCATATTAGGAAGTACCTACCATAAATTGTGTTAGTTATTTACGGAATGATGAACACAACGGAACTAATATAATAATTAATAAATAGCACAAACATTCCAATTTAAAAGTATTTTAATTAAGATTTAATATTTTAATTAACTATACAACCATAAGTAATTATCATGTAATTTTTTTGCAGCAATGATTGTTTTTGCAAAAATTTCTTCTTTACTATAACTGGTTGTAATTCTTAACTATAACAATGAAATGATCTTGAAGCACATGCTTCCCGTTTCCACTTATTTACTAAACACTTCATACCAAATATCAGTTCCTGCTAATCCAATTAATAAGAATATCACGTAAGCTATATTTATTCTTGGTTCTCCCCAAAGCAGTCCTCACTGTGTAAACTTTGCAGGTGCACATTTGCGAGGGTCACGAAGGGCCCTTTCCTCTTTGTATCTCGTACCACCAAACTCTCCGGAGCTTTCTCCCCGAGACTGATCAATAAAATAAGGTTTACGGAATCGGCCTGGAGTAGGGTATAGTCTCCGTTTCGACCATCCTTTTTCGTTTTCTACTACCTCCCCATCCGCCCTCCCTCTTAGCTCACTTCGTTTCTCTTAACTTATAGCCCACGCCTCCCTCTGCGACGAAATCGATTTGGTTTCGCGCCTCTCCACGCGGTTTTGGGGATTTTAGAGGGAAGAAAGAGTAGGGACACAAAAGGGAATTTTTCCCTCAAATAGCACAGAATATTTTGTTACTAGTTGATGAGAGTTAAAAAGATTTATCGCACTTTAAAATTTGACTTTAGAATGGA
This sequence comes from Latrodectus elegans, assembly GCA_030067965.1. NCBI lineage: Eukaryota > Metazoa > Arthropoda > Arachnida > Araneae > Theridiidae > Latrodectus > Latrodectus elegans. The sequence goes on from CM057812.1 coordinate 27,243,101, forward strand.
GAATTCGAAACATTGTCATTGAAATGCAGCAGACTTATGAATTTGTTATTTAATAAGTTTTGATGTGTATTTTAAATTAGAAATTTTATATTCATCAAAAAATTAAACACACCTGTTAAATTTCTTTTTATAATTGTTTAAATTTTTATGACATAAAAGTATGGCAATTTACTATTTATATTTAATTTATTTTAAAAGTGGTGTGAGGTTCACATTCAAATTTAAATCATAATTGTGAATTTGAAGTAAAGAACTTTTGAAGTAAAATTTTTAATACCGGCTAATTTTGAAATGAAAAATTATCACATTTATTCAAACAATTAAACCAATACTAAAATATTAGTCGAACAATGTATTTTATATAATAAATAAAAAGTTTACACTTATAATTAAGCGTGAATTACGTGGTCTCATTTTTTTTAATAAAGTTAACCACTTGAAAAATAAGCTCTGCATTTCTCGTAAAATAAATTATTTTGTAAAATAATGTTGTTACTAATACCAATAAAACGTGTTAGTTTCATTAATATATTAATTTTTAAACCGCATTTTAACACATCTTCAGTAGTTTTGATAATATGTAATCATAAGTGTTTTTATGTTTTAATATACTAAAAAGAATTTGATATCTTCAATCATCATTTATTTTCGATTGCGCGATGACGTAAATATTTGGTTTATCAAAATAGAATTTTCTGCATAATTCTTCTAGGTCTCCATATGTACTAAGAAAATGTGTAAAATAATCGCCAGTTTCAGAATTTGGCATCACATGTATTATACAGTACCTTTGCCTTATAGTTTCACTTTTTTCAATCGTGGTGAATATTTTCATTAAAATGCACTTTTTATTTATGTGAAAATTATTTTATTTGTTATCGCAAAATTAGTTCTAATGTCTTGTCTTATTCTGTTCAGATGTCATTCTGATGAAATTTCCAAGAAAATTTTTTTTGATATATATGTATATATATATATATATATATATATATATATATATATATATATATATATATATATATGTATATATATATATATATATATATATATATATATATATATATATATATATATATATATAATTCCATTAATTTCTATTCAACATTTCATTTTTTTCAGCCATTATGAGTGTCGTGATAATTTTAATTATATGAAGCTTCTCTTATTTTTTCTATAACATTTATTTTCTAATATTTTTTGTGTTCAGAGGACTTGTTAAAAAGTTTAGGATTCATTTATATATTGTTATTCTTTATACATGAAAAATCACAAAAATTTAATAGCAGATCAATATTCATTTAAATTTTTATAATTTCATTCATTATGTTTCCGTTTATTTGAAAGTTTCAAAACATTATATAAATAACAAAAATTACAAAAAAAAAGACCTCCCAAAAAACAGATTTGATGTTTCAATTTATTTGACACATTTTATTAATGCTAATTTATTCTATGTGTTGTGAAAATAGTTAAAAACATCATTTATTGTATTTACAGCTTTTTAATTCACTTTTTAGAAATTCCTGCCATGTATCACCCCTATAAATTAGATTTAAATAATTTAAAATAATTCAGGACAGTTAGTTTTTGATTTTAGGCTTTTTATAGATTTTTTAAACCATGACTTTAAAGTATTAATGTGTATACTGAAAAATCTTAGGCAGTAAAAAAATTGACTTTGCAATCTGTTGAGAGAGATTCTTTTGTCACAACAGGTTCCAATTTGGAAAGATACCAAGTAAATTTTTAACTTACGGAAACGGTGAAACGCTGTTAACAAACAATGTTGAAATGAAAGAAAAATAAACCAATATTTTTTCACCTCGATCTCGCCCAACTAAAGAATTATTTTCAAAGTCAAAGCACCTAGAGAACGATTCTTGGAAGATAAAGGATTCTGAAAAGAGAAAAATTTTAAGGCGAAATTGTCAGTAACTCTTCACGAGGAAAACGATTTTATGCAGTGCGCAAACTATCTTTTGTTGAAGCACAGTTACGGCAACTGGGAACGATTCTTGTTTTCAGAATGATATAGGTTAGAATGATTTTCTATTGCTTCAGAAAGGTAAAGAGCTCTTTCTTTTTTTCCGATATATTATTAGATCATTATTTTTCGGCTGGAAAGGAATTTATTTTTATACTTTTCATTTACGGTTACGGTATATATTTTTGTTATTTTTATATGTTTAAACATTTTATATTATAGAATATTTATGTCCCAAAAAAGAAAAAAATACATCATTTTTTAAGTAAAAAATTCCTTTGTATAGAATGGTATATATATTTCTTTTAGATTTTCCCAAATGCTACATATTTGTAAATATAATGTACTTTCTAGTCGCTATTTTTTATATAAAGACATTATCAATACTTAACAAGCACAAGGCATTATATAAGTTTATAACAAAATAATTTTATAAATACAATATATTTATTCAACATCAATAATATGTCAATGATAACCAGAACTTTGAATTTCCCATAGAGTATGTTTCTTTATTTTCGCGGCACAAGTGCCGTATAATCCATGATGGCAAATTCTAAGATTGGCGATTTTTTGGCGGATTTTCTTATGTGTCTGGCAACCTTATTTTTATTACGTCATACATATAGAGACTTATAAGAATTATGCAGAAAACTATATTTTAGTAACCCTAGTATTTACGTCATCCCGCACGTCACGATATGTCATCTTGGCAACATTTCTTCATCGCCAAAAAAATTCAGAATTTGGAATCATAGATTATACGGCACCTGTGCCATTTGCGATTACCAGAACTTTATTATTTTGCAGCTTCCATTTCAGAAAAAGTATTTTTGGTATCTACAATATTATGTTGGATACTTATATCTTTGATATTTCATGTTGTCAGCGCGAATTTTAAAGTGTCCATGATTTTCAAACGAATATTTTCCCACTCAATTTGCTACAATTCATTTTTAGAAAATGAGAAATTTAGGACAATTTTTGAGATTTGTTTTAGACTTCAAAGAACATTTTCACAAGACATTGCTATCAGATATTACTTTTTGTAATAGTCATTTTTTTCAATGTTAAAATACTGATTTTTTAATACTCTATGGTAGTCAGAGATTTACTTCCCTAATTTACAATTCCACATCAATTTTTATTTTGATATTTAGTTGAGAACTAAAGACTTGATTACAATTCAATTCAACTCAACCAATTTTTTATTAGACGTGTAAATTGTTTTATTTATTTCAAATTATTGGTTTTAAGAAATAAAAAATAAAAAATCACTTCGTTTCGAACATTCTTACTTGATATTATTAATACAAAAGTAAAATTATACTTAAAAAATTTATGAACAAGGAGATTATTCATCAACTAAATTACCAGTGCATTTGACTCTGTACTACATTTGGTGTATGCAATTCACACCTCGAGCATAGCTATTTGATATGACTCAGAATTTATTATAATTTATGTCTTACTCTAATTAACTCTAAAGTGCAAATAGAAGTGCAAACAAATCAAACCAACCAGATCACACACAAACAACTGGATTTCTCTCCTTGTCAAATATTTGCACTTTGATTTACTGTCACTATTCTAACCTTGTCTAAGTTTGATGAAAAAATTCACAACGAAATGCTTTATTTGATTTATGGTTTTATATCTGATAATTTTAAACTTCTTAAAAATGAATTAATCTGGTAGGAAGTAAATTTTTTGAATGTTAAATTCTTAAAGAAGACTGAGACAAAAGTAAGTTTTTTTTATTAGATTAAAATAAAGTCTATGACATACAATTCTCTAAACAGGAAATACAATTTCTCTGAGCGTTTGTTGTTGCGATGAAAATGTGACTTCCAGTAAAAGATAAAAGTTGCATAATTTGAGAAATGTCACGTGTTTAAGAGACTTTCTTTCCCTTATAACATTTGAAAAAAGATCAATTCCAAACAGAAATTTCTGTAAGAAATGTTTTACTTCAGAAGCAACAATTTCAATGACACTTTAACCAAATTGGAATCCCACTCACATGTAAAACTCATAACCAGAATTCAAATTACGAAGACGTTATAAATGTTCAGTAGTACATGTCAATAAATATAAAATGACAGTTGTGAATATTTTGTAATAATAAATAGAATTGAATTTGTATTTATGATTTTTTAAATGTTTTAATTGTATCCATGAGTACTTTTGCTCAGTGTTTAAAATCATCTCGAATATACAGTAAATTGTATTGTTGCTGATATGTCAAGGCACTCGCTATTGACTTCTATAATTTCTAATTAAGAGGGTACATGAAAATAAAAATATAAAAATTCTTTCTCGGACAAATTTAACATTTTATCAATCAAGCATTTTTTAAAAATTAATGTTATTAAACATATGATAAAAATAATGTTCATGAAAGATAATTTCAAATTAAACACGTTTATAAACACATAAGGGCAATATTTTCATTTCTTTTGTTGTTGAAATATGAAACAGTTTTAGTTTTTGTTTATATGCTCTTTTAAAGCTTCCTTTTGTTGCAAGAAAATTATATAATTAAACAATTATTCATTTGTTTTCATGTATATTAACCCTTTCATACATGTATGACATATAGATTTCTTTTACTTATTTATTCATAAGCTTTGAATCATTTTCATGAATTAATTTATGCATGAAAGTAAATTTCAAATACAATTCAAATAAAGATTTAGCAACAACTAAAGTCCGCAAGAAATATTAATTTAATAATACAAGAATATACATGAAATATTTAATACTTTTATTATAAATCATTTCCTCGAATCTAAGTAAATTTTTCACGAAAACTTTCTGTTAGATAGAGGAAAAGCGCTTTATTAAAAGACAGTTTTGCAATAAGACAAATTTACATGAATGACGAAATAAAAATTTATGTATGAAAATATACTTTGACAACTCACATTTCAAAAAGGAGGGAAATCCCGAAAATGCCAAAATATGATGGGGAAAATTGCTTTCCCTCTAGCATATATTTCGAAGATCTCTTCCCTTAAACGCCGTTCTTCGGTTGTTACCCACGCAATAAAGGCTCGGAGAGAACAATTTCTGCACGAAACATTCCCCAAGAATAGGGATTTAAAACGGAATTTACAATCACCAAGTTTCAGGCGGATGACAATGGCTTTCACACAGGGAATGTAACATAAGTCTCTCGCCTGGAAGACACGGTGTATGTGCGCAAAGGTGCTCAGAAAGAATGATGCTCATTGGGCTTCAAATCAGGAAAAAAGAAATATTTTTTCAAAAAAAGGGAGAAATAAAACTTAGCTGACTCATTATTTTCTTTCGACTGTAAAAAAATGAGTATTCTCTTTTCCTGAAAATTTTATATTTTCGCCTGTGAAAAAACATATTAAGTTATATTTCTTTTGTGTCATTTATGTCTGAATACAATGTTTCTGATTTTAGTGATATCTGACTGTATTTAAAGTTTTAGGTCATCATGTATGTTTATTTTGAATGTTATCAGTAATTTCATTTATTCTAAGTAGTGCATATATATATATATATATATATATATATATATATATATATATATATATATATATATATATATATATATATATATATATATATATATATACATATATATATATATATATATATATATATATATATATATATATACATATATATATGTGTGTGTGTGTGTATTAAAATTACTATTTATTTTAAGAATTGCGTGATTGTTGACAAAACATCAGTAAAATAGTTTTGCTTGAAATTTCACTAAAAAATATACTATCAACATTTATCTAGAATCTAATTATGTTGTTGTTGTTACAAATTCCATCCAGATTAGTGGAGATACACCGAATCTGTGAGCCCATGCACTCTCAAAAAATCAAGAAAAAGGAGGGGGTCTCCAAGGAACTCCTCCATCGAGAAGTGAGTGCACTAAAGTAAATGTTGAGGGCTAGCGTCGTTGGAGTTGCACTTTTTACAGATAGGGAAATGCTTAATACGATAGCCTGAGGATAGGCAATTGATGTGTCCACTAATATATCTACTGATTTCAGTCTGGTCAGCTCTGGATCTTACAAAGCAATTTAATTATACATACATAATATCATTGCATTTTGATCTCATAGGACAAATGAATTATTTAAAATAACTATAGATTTATTTAGAATAGAAAGATTTAGGTAATATCATATCATTGCTAAACAGTGGGAGGTAAGTGCTACATTTCGGGCGATCCTGGCGTATTAGTCAAGATGCATACTCGTAAAATTTCTGAGTTTTCAAAATATTGACACCCATTATTAAAATAACCTATAAAATTCTTGACATATTTAACGGATAAAAAATGAACTGTGGATAGTGTAAACTATTGTTAGTTTAAGAACATGTCTCCATCAACTTCCAACATTGTCATTCCTTGTGCCTTTATTTGTTGCAATTCCGTTCGGGTAAATTCTCTTATTTCCGTTATTTGAAAGCCAAGTGAGTTTTTAGTTTAAGTCTATTTCATGGGCTTGTAATTATTAGTCTGAAATTTTGAAACCAATGACTAACTGTTCTATCATTTACAACACTATCTCGATGTGCTTGGCATATTTGATGACTTAATGCAGCTACTAACAAGGTCACTTTGATATATATATTAAGTAAGCAACTTAGAAGAAGCTTTTTGGATACTTCTTTTTATAGCCACTAATAGATAGAATGGGAGATTGACCTGCTTTTAAAATGACTGATATCCTACTTTCGATCTACAGGGTTTTAAATCATTTGATACACCAACTTACATGCCTATTCCCACTTCAATCAATATTAAAGTAAAAAATAGCAATAACTTTATGTATTACCTTATACAATTAAATGATTATGAAGTATCACTATAAGTTACTGGCCCCACGAAATTCTTACATTTAACATATGAATTGATGCTGTCAAAACATCAGTGCAAAATCATTGCTTGAACACTTAGAAACCATACTTTGTATTTAGTGTTTCAAAGAATTAAATAAATGTGGTTACAAAGTATGCCTTTAAATTAATTCGAAATAAGAATTCGTCAGTTTATCAAGCTAAAAAATGGATGGATCGTATTCAAATGTTAAATATCTTATTCAAGAATAATACCAAGTTTAACAAAAATATGTGTAATATTTGTTGTATACATGAAAAATAATGCCAGATAAGATGACTATTATGGTCAAATATAACTTGTCTAATTTTGATACTGAATTTTCCTAATGACTTTGACTTAAAATACGTTTCGCAAGAATAGGAATAATTCTATTAAGAAATCGTAAAGTTCTAGTAAAATATTACTTAATTATTTTCTATTTATTGTTTTCTAAATAATCCAAAATGAAACATTTCAGTGTCATGCCGAAATGAGAATTTCTACTTTTGCCAAAAACTTGTTCATAATGATTTTTCGTGTTTATATAATATTGTATTAAAATTCTCTTCAAGCTCTGTGGAGTATAAAATTGATTTCACAAGAATAACATTTTAAAACAGGATGTTTATTCTTTTAAATATACTGATATTGCTTCATCTATATTCTTCTTATTATGTAGTCACTTCTTTTTATATTTTAGCATAAATTTACATGTCCTCAAATATTTAAAGTTTCATCTTCAAGTTGAAGGGTTATGCAATATAAAGTAGTTGATCCTTCCTTCGATTATATTTATAATCGAATAATATATATACGCAATATCGATATTCTTGTTGAACACTAGAATATCGATATTCACTTGTAGTACAAATGAATACGCCTCACCTTCAATGTTCTTCAGTTTCTGTTAAAAGATTTCCGAAAGCTGAATACGCAGTTCATATAATGAAGACGAACGAAAGTTTTTCTATTTATTATGCAATATCAAGAAGACCTAAAAATAGAAAAAAGTATTATGTTACTAACGGATAATTATAATATTTTGCATTCGAAAAATTATTATAGAATTCATATTCGAAAATTTTCGGGCTCATTGTTTTCAAGTAAAAATCTATGGCAAAGCGTGAAAAGCTATTTAAATTTGCTTTTGTCTCCAATCATTGTAGCATTTATACAAAATTTTATTTGCTCTTTAATTAATATGCCTTCTTGATTTACCGAATCTTAAATTTATATTTGTTTTCCTCATGTAAATGTTAAAAATACTTTATATTTTTTGAACATAAAATAACACGTAATCCTAGATTTGAAATGTCACATTGATTAATGGAAAACATTACAAAGCCGTAAATTTTAAGCTATCTAACATTTCATTGGCTAATTTTTTAACTGGTAGACATTTTACACCTCTAAACAAACAGACATGATATATTGGTATTAATTCGTTAAGTCTAATAAGTTCTTAAAATTTATTTGATATCTAGGATTTAACTATTTAATAACTACAATTATTTAATTTAAATTCTCCATGAAGGAGAACTTTTAACTACGTGTCATTAAATTTTACTTATCATAAATTCAAATTTTATAAAAATCAAAGTTTAACTTAGTACATTACATTTTAATATTTTACATTTAGTCTGAAACGGCATATTCTTTTTTATCTAATTATGTGTTATATCTAAAGTTTAAAAAGCACTCTTTTCTGTCCTACACTGGAAAGAATCTAGACTTGTAAAACTTTAAGGGAAATGCAAAAGGTAAGAAAAGGCGTTAACAAGAAACATATTTCGGAAGATTCGTATTCTTATCAGAAACAGAAACGTCTGTAACTTTCTCAAAACACTCATACTTAGTGCCAAAGTTGGCGGAAGTCTGAGATTTATGGTTTTGGGATCGGAAACGCTTGGCGCCTTGCATCAATGATGAAAAATGTGAAGATATTATCTATTTTCGAGAAGAAAAAAAATAGACAAGTAACTCTGCGTAGCTAAGATCAAGTAATAAATTAAATAATCATTGAATTATGTTGTCCACAAAATGTATTTGCTTCAAAACTTTTTCTTTATATATACATATATATAATATATATAAATATAATATATATATATATATATATATATATATATATATATATATATATATATATATATATATATATATATATATATATATATATATATATATATATATATATATATATATATATATATATATATATATATAATTAATTAATAGTACATTTTATAAAAATAATCAAACACAAGATGGAGAATAATACATTTAAAACACATTGAAAATATGAAATGGATAATAATAATATATTCATAAAATTATGCAAAAGACTTTTTGACTAACTTTATGAGTATATTATTATTATCCATTTGGTATTTGCAATGTATTTTAAATGTATTATAATAATATTTTAGTAATTTTTAGTAATTCTATTTTAGCTGCTTTTGTGCTGAATGTATTTCTAAACATAAATGTTTACTATTCTTGTAATTTCACACAATTCAATATTTATTCTTAGATCTTTCAATTTTCGTTTATGATACTCCTTATCTTGCGCTATATATATGTATATATATATATATATATATATATATATATATATATATATAAGTTATGCATGAATTTTATTAGTTTGTGATTACAATAAATAGGAAATGGTGTATTAAAACATTTTAAAAATTATTCAAAATTTTATAATATTAATCGAGTTTAACTCCAGAATTTTTTGAAAAACTGCGAAATAATTCTAAAGATTAAAGTTTAAGTAATCAAATCAACACGTATTTGTAGAAAAATTTGTATAATATAAGGATTATTAATCTTTATTAATAATTAATCTTTGGTACTATGTAATGGCAAGCTTAATATCTAAACACATTTGAGCATTCTCTCCGGGTGCTCTTTTTGGTTAATTATTTCATAAGATAGTGGACTGTATTATAGCACAGAAAAGTTTGTGTTGCAAAGGAGAATCAGAAATAACCTCATAAACTGCAAAAGAAAAAAGAAAATACATGCATAAAAGAGAAAGGAAAATCTTATCAGTTCTTCTTAATGCTGGGTGGGATCGAACCTAAGATTCCAAACTATATTGAATGTCTAGTAGGTTATGGGAACTTCTCATCGTCTTTATAGAATGTGGCTTAAAAGTGAATAGTCAAAAGCTGTTTTAAAACAGTTATTTTCTGAAAATATTCTTCATGAGATTCTTCACGAGGAGTATTTAACTTAAAGTAGGAGTATTCACTTTCAAAATAAAAAGAGTATTCATGTTTTCACGGAAAAAATGAGGGAAAAATAATCCAAAAATTCAATGGATTAAAAAGGAGAAACTCATCATTTTTTTTCTAGTTGTTCAATAAGGGCTGGGATAAAATCGAGACATGCCACATCAAAAAGAGTAATTTTGACCCCGTATAGTTGACAGTATTATGGCTAAATATTCTTGTTAGCATTAAACATTTTTCCGCATTTACTTGTTACAACTATTGTTTTTTAAATACTTAGTTTTTTGTTGATGAAAATCGTCACCGATAACTATTATTAATCATATTATATGTAATTTTAAATAGATTAATTAAAATAAATACTTTTGAATAATAAAATAAGAAATAATAAAACAAAAGTGTTGAATGTCACAGTTTGTATGAAGAATATAAAATACTTTTAATTTTTCGTACCGTTTATTAATTTATAAAATTAGCTTATTTTACTTTAGATAAATCTTATTTAGTTGCTTAAATTTATTCCATAATACTATATTTAACTCTTCATCTATGGAATAGTTAACTTTTATAAAAAGTATGTTTTTTTAAACTATTATTTTATTGCATATAAGTAAATGCAATAAAACGTAATTCTTTATAAGGAGTGTAAATTAAAATTTTTTGTATGTAAAAGTTCCTTAACATGAAACAGTAATTTATATATTACTTTTCATGTGCTACATTCAATAAAGCTATTTGGAATATTAGAATAACTTCCTACTACTATGCTTTATTCTTTATATTTCGAAAATATAATGTAAAAATAAAAATGTTAAGATAATCATATTTTATTTTAAAAGTCATTAAAATTAATACTTTTACATAAAATATTTAAGTAATATTTAAATATAAGAATGTAGCTATTTATCTTGATATATGTAATATGAAAATGCATCTATTCAGAATTAATATAATTCAAAGATTACAAAATTCGAAACTGTTTTTAATATTAATAAGATTATATGAACGTAATGGGAAGAAAAAAAATTTAAGTTATTGTATTTATTCTCTCTCTCTCTCTCTCTCTCAAATTCGTAACTACAATTTAGATTGAGAATGTCATGTTTTAAGGAGGTGAAAATCTGAGAAGTTGCTCATAAAATATTAAAAAAAATATTTTGTTAGGCTCTTTTCGCGCTTTTAGCAATAATTCAACATTTTACTATTCTTGGAATATATAATCTAAATGTATAGCAATTTGTGCAAATAACTGTTTTATTTATAAATGAATTCATTTGAATTTAATTAATAAAAAAATATTTTTTATCTGATATATTTTATAAACATCTTAAAAGTCCATAATATTAATTTTTTTATGTCAGGCTTTCTAAGGTTTATTTTGGTATTGGATTTAATTGAAGCACTTTAATAAATGTACCTGAATATTTAAGATTATAAGGTACCAATAAAAAATGTACATTTGTTTACATAACGACTTCTTAGTTAAATAACTTCTCCCTAAAATATAAGTGAAATCATTTAAGTTTAGTATATTTATAGTCAGACATACTTTAAGAATATTTTAAATTTCATAGCATGATTAATTTTCTTGGGAAATATTATGTCCACATAATGCATAAGGCTTATTTTATTTTTCAGTTATTAAGTATTATTATGCTTCATGCATCATACTTAGGAAATGTAGTCTAAAGTTTATTCGCGCGTTTGTTGCGATCATGTTTCCTAACATAAAAAAAAAATTAAACTTAACTTTTTACAAACAAATTTAGGCTTTTTTGAGTTCAAATATTTTTTAAATTTAGTTTATTTGCATGATATTACAAAAATTTTGTCCTGTAAGAAATGTCTTCTGTAAAGCTATTATTTGATGTCATTACATTTCATTCTTCAAGTATATTGTTAAAAAATACATAATAAATTCAGGTAACTGTTTCTTAGATAAGTAGATTCTCTCTCTTCAGAACTTATATAAAAATATTATGTACTACAGTTACAATCATAAATAATATCTTATTTTAAATATTATTCAGATATAAAAGCATTTCAATTTTATGATTTCTAAACCTATATATATATATATGTATATATATATGTATATGCATATATATATATACATATATATATACATATACATATATATATACATATATATATATGTATATATATATGTATATGTATATATATATGTATATATATATATATATATATATATATATATATATGTATATATATATATATATATATATATATATATATATATATATATGTATATATATATATATATATATATATATATATATATATATATATATATATATATATATATATATATATATATATATATATATATATATATATAGTTCTAATCTTTTATTAAATTATTAAAACATATTTATTTTCCTAACATAACCAGCATTTGTAAGGAACACAAAATAAAAGCACATCTTAGCTTATTTTATTCATAAATAAATATTCTAATTATGTATTTTATGTATTTGACCAATTTAACATTGACATACTGCAAATCTCACTGAGTTATTTTCTTTTCAGCAATGTTTAAGCCTTTGGTTACAAAGAACGGTGCATTCAGTTCTGTCCTCATAATTAATGTAACTTCTATTTGAGGAAATGTAACTCGAATTCGAGAGTGGAAAATTTATGCTTCGCGAGTGAATAACTCGGTGCGTCAAAAGTCATTTGCATTTTCGTATTTAGTTTCCGGAAACTAGACTAAGAATAAGTTGATTTTGTAAGGCATGCTGCTTAGAAAGATAAAAAGGTATCCATGTGGTAATATTCATTACTTTTTTTAAAGATAAATGTCGTTTAGGAATTAAATAGGTCTAAATCGAATTTTAATTTTGTTCTTGGTTAAAAAGTGTTATAATTATAGTTTTTAAGTTCTAATAAAGTTTATTAATAAAAAAATGTTAAGGAATTCTCAAATAAAACTAATTTAAATTATTATATCTTACCAATTAACATTATACCAAATTTTTAAAATGCTTAAGAAACATTAAATGCTACGAATAATGTAACATATTGAACAAATATTATTTAGATTCCTTTTTAAAAAAATAAATAAATTTATATTTATTTTTCTGTTATGAAAGTTCACTATAATTCAAAAATTATTCTGATATTATTATATTATTTATTAATATTATTTGAGATTATTATTAATTACTGTTAGTTTACGATAAAAATGCAAATATCTATTTGTTTTTTAAAAGGAAAATGATATTAATAAATAATATAAGAAATAAAAATAGATAGATATTTATGTTGAATCGTCTTCAATGATTTCCGCATATAGTTATTTTTCTAAGTATTTAACTCAGCTGTTTGCTGAATGGTTGACCTTTGACATTTCATGTTCAACTGTTTATGGATTCAATTCTCACCACAGTTATGGGTGGTTTTAATTGTTCAGAATCTACTTTGAATATGTCCTACTCTCTTTTGACCTTATGAAGGAAAATGATATTTAAATGACTAACCAAAGCTATTATTGTATGTATAAGCATTTTAAAATATTTAATTAAATGTAAATTTATTGTTATTTCAAAAGAAATTATGCTTTATTATTTCATTATTTTAACTGTGAATTGTTTATAATGATATATTTTATGAGTAAAATTTTAATGAATATACACTAACAATATTCTAGAGGAAAATTTTTTTATTATTATTTGATAAATTGATCCCAAAAATAAACATACTATTGTTAAAAAATTTGTATTAAAAGTATGCTATGTATCATTTAATAAAATAATAGTAATATGTATAACAGAAATGTGAAATTTATAATTTATAAATTATATATTTCTATAGAGTATTAAAGTTAACATAATTTTATATTAAAATATCTTTAAAATAAATTATCATCCATTTGTAACGCTCATTTTATTTCTTCAGTGTTAAAATGATTACTTTTAAATTTATGTTATTGTTTTGCGCTTTTTTATTACGGATATAAATCATGGAACATTTGATACTACAAGCTTCAGAAACAATTATATGCTCTACAGTATAATTGTTTTTAAATTTCAACTGGATTCATTAAAAATGGCCAACTAAAGTGTAAGGAAATAAAATAATTTAACGTTTTTACTTATTAATTAACGTTTTACAGCTGAAATCTGATGAGAAATATTTTTAAACAATAAAAAAAGTTGTTCTCGCTTTGAAACAGTTTTAATAAAATAATAAATATTATCATAATATCACATTTTACGTTATAAAAATATTTTCTTTGTAGATAAAAAGATTTGCATTCTTTTTTAAAGTAAATATTCTAAAGAAAAAGGATATAAAAACTAAACGATTTGAAAAAAACACGAAAGTTGATGTTTAATATTGACATGAATTTACTTTTTTCAATTGAAATTTATTACCTCAATGATTTTAAAATTATGAAATTGTTTTATATTTTTTCATAAAAATTGTGAAATAAAAATGAAGCTTGTGAATTGCATTTGAGTTAAATAACTTAATGACATTATGCAAAATGTTTCATAAACTAAACTCTAAACTATGTCGTTTACTTTAAATTCTTTCGTTAAGATTTTGGTTAAGGTATATTAAAAATAAATAAATTTTTATATTATCATTATGAAAAACTTTATATTAAAAACAATTCGTAAATGGTTGAGACAATTTTTAATAACAACAAAATGTAAAATGTAATTTTCATCATCATCATTATTATTATTATAAATAATTACAAAAATTATTCAAACATTAGATGAAAGTAAACATAAGTTTAACCATAAATGTGACTAAAAATTACTTATTTTTTAAATTCCAACTAAGTTAATTAAAGTACAAGAAATTATAGATACAGATGTATCCAACAAATTATGTAATTTTAACTATTAGTTTCAATTACACAGACTCAAGAAAAATAAATTTGATGCTCATGGTTTTATAATTAATTTTATATTTAGATTAGGTTCCTGAATCTAAATGAAATTATTTTTTCATTATCAATTTTATTTTTCAAATATCAAGTTACATTATTCAACATATTTTTGTGCAATTTTTACACGGAAAATATCATTTATCTAGGTGCCGAATAATTTAAGACTTGAAGCTTGAAACTTACTTTCTTTACCTATCAAAAGAAAGTTTTAAACAAAACATTTGTCGTACTCTGGGTATTTTTTAAGTTTGGTGGGCCAACATTGCAATATTTTCCAACAATTTTAATTACACACGTGTCAGAAAAAATTGATATCAGGGATTTTAAACTTGATTTGTATGTTCAGATTGAGGCACTGAATTTAAATATGAAATGAGTTTCTTGTTTCCAGCTTTACTTTTTTCGATGTCATGTTACTGGTTTCCTATCCATTTTTATGTATTTTTCAGGAAATATGTCCACTATTTCAATTACTTGTAATTTGGGACATTTGAACCTTGTTGTAAAGAGTCTTCTGATTCCAATGAAGTGTTTTTCCCAAACATTTTATTTTTAATCTGGTAAATTTTGAGTTTATGCCCCATTCCCAGGGAAAAAGAATAAAAATGATAAACATGTAATGGAGATTATGTTACTAACTTATAAACTAAAAATGTTTTTAAAAGAAATCTAGTCAATGAATTCACTTTCCATAAAACTTTAGAAATATTGGTAGTT
Organism: Latrodectus elegans; assembly: GCA_030067965.1. Taxonomy (NCBI): domain Eukaryota; kingdom Metazoa; phylum Arthropoda; class Arachnida; order Araneae; family Theridiidae; genus Latrodectus; species Latrodectus elegans. Next base: position 27,258,850 of record CM057812.1, read on the forward strand.
CGAATTCTATTCGAACTGCCATTATTTCTACAACCCTGGAATTCTATTCGAATTATTTCAACTACCATGGAATTCTATTCGAATTATTTCAACTACCATGGAATTCTATTCGAATTATTTCAACTACCATGGAACTCTATTCGAATTATTTCAACTACCATGGAATTCTATTCGAATTATTTCAACTACCATGGAATTCTATTCGAATTATTTCAACTACCATGGAATTCCATTCGAATTCCATGGCAGCTTGAATTCCAAATTAAACTCCGATTGTTTGGCTCTAAAGGAATTAGGAATTCAAAAACTGATATTGCGTTTGTGGTATTTTTTTAAAAAAAATGTGCACTATAATACCAAAATTTAAAAGAATAAAAGTTTCCTTTTATTAACGAAATTTAAACAGTTGTTATTTACAACAAAATATTATACCATAAAAATTTTAATTTCATGACCAAAAATTCCCATTTAAATTCATAGAATCAAATTTACATGAAATCAAGCTAGAGCAGCCGAAGATCAATACATTGTTCTCCTCCTTTACTGGTCATTCTTTTTTTTTAAATAGTAATGTTTTCAGGAAACGTTAAACACTGAAATAATAAATTTTAGATACATATTTGAAATTCAGAAAAAGAAGAATTTTGAAGTGTATATTTTTGAAAAATTCATAAATAATGATATGATAAGGATGTTAAGGGAATGATGAATGTCAAAATGTCAAATGCACTTTCTTGGAAATGAGGGAAAATCATTAAATATTCATTGTTAAAGATGGGCTTAGTGTGTGTAAAGATAAGAAAATTCAACAAGACCTCCAAACTTTTGCTGGTGTTATGACCTATCTTAATTCTTATTTAAATAATAATGTTTAAAAATGTGCACTCACTTCATAATGACATCCATCTTGACAGCTTCTAAACCTTAGGGGAATGTATGCATTTTCTGCTCATAAATTTTATTAGTATTTTTTGACGATTAAAACAATTTAAAAGCATAAAATAATCATGTATTACAATTGGATGGTATTGGTAAATGTCCATCAATAATATGAAAAAAATCACTGACTTCTTAGTTAAACTTTGTTATATCTCTCAAGAAATTTTAGAACATAATTTTATTACTTATTGAGAATCTAGTTTTACTCATTAGAGGGAGGCGTAGGAATTTTAAAATTTTGATCGTATTTTAAATGCACATTTTTCGAATTGGGTCAAAGGTCCCTTCAAACTGTTCACTTTAAATCTAAACATAACATGAATGCCTAAAAGCTAAAACAAAATAAAAAATATGATATTTTTCTGAAATGGCAATACCTGATATTTAATGTGGTAAAAATATTTATTTTGTTTCTTACAGTTGTTAGATTGGTAAGTATGAGATGTCAGATTTTATTTATTTATAAACTTTTGTCTCTTTATTTTCGTTATGCTTCTATTTTTGACGCAACTTTGTTTATAATCATCTACTCATAAAACACATTTCAACTTGTTTGTTTTGAATATCGTAACTACATAAATTGAACGAATATTCACGTTAGTTTTTTATAAGTTTGACATTGACATCAGCAAACTCCTCTGTACCTAACTCCAAGGAGCTTTACCAATTTAATGGGAGCTGCTGGGACTTTTATTTAAAAATATATTAAAAAATGACATTATAAAAATTTTTGCAACAGTTGAATATGATTATCTTACAACATGGTTTTAAATATGCAAACAATTTCCGGAGAATTGTAAAGATAAAAACAAGATGACAATATAATGGAGTCTATGATGAATTATATACAGTTAACATAATAATTGAAATTTTGCAAAGTTCTTGATTATAATTGAATAAAAATTTATAAATCATATTAAAAAAGTTTTTGATGTTTACAAAGACAGAGCCTTAATTTGGTCAAAACATGTTTTTAGCTAAGTTGTAGAAGAGTTCCCAATCCAACAAAATAAGTTTTCATTGTTTATAAGGAATTCAACTGTTTTATTTAATTTTGCTCTCGCTGTACGATTTCTCAGTATTCTCTTCTTCCGGAGGATCTTCCAATTTTCTCTGGGTATGGCTAAATGCCAGGATAATATTAAGGAGCAAGTTGTCAAGAAGTGGAGTGAATTGCCTTCTTTTCCACAAGTGCAATTTTTGGAATCAGAAATATGGAACCTGTGGAAGTAAAATGGAAAGGGTCCGTGGCCCGTAAAGAACAGTACCTCATTCCTCGTCCAGTTAAGGAATTTCCTGCAAACTTTCGGTATCATCTCGTGAACATTTCTTCCAGTTTTTCCATTATCCCAATCTTCCTGCCAACGATCCATTATCCAATTATCAAGTAAAGATTTGGTATGACAACGTGGTAATGGTAGGAAACGAGAAGAATTACTTAATAGTGGAGTCTGTCCGCTGTCTCATTTCCTTCTGTACTTTGATGAGCCTTTACCCAACCAATCTTGATGTTATCTGATGTTGTTAGGAGATCTTGCATTTCTCGCACCATAGGACATTTGTTAAGAGGATTAGATAAAGTTTTTTATGAGTATGAAATGAAAATAATATTACAAAAGCTTCATGCAATACGAGGGTTGCTATTTATATTTCTGGCCTAATAATGAAAAAACAAATAGGTAGGATCGAAATTGGTTTTATTGTTTTTCAAAATATTCTCCATGATGATCAATATACTTTTGCATGCGCTTGAACCAATTTTCAAAGCACTTTTTCCAGTCCGATTGAGGTAACTCCAAAACATGCGTTTTGAATGCATCAACCGCTTCTTCGGGGGTCGAAAATCGTTGTCCACGTAATTTATTTTTGATGTGTGGGAATAAGAAGAAGTCATTGGGTGCCAAATCAGGGCTGTACGGTGGATGACCCATCAGTTCGATCTTTCGCTCCGTCAGAAATGCCTTTGTTTGAGTCGATGTGTGAGAGCTCGCATTGTCATGATGAAGAATGATTCGCCTGTTCTTCTGCTTTTTTCGAATTTCTCCGATGACTTCATGCAAACAAATGGTCGTGTACCATTCAGAATTGACCGTCCTGCGTTGCTCTAACGCCACTGTTTCCACATGACCGTTAATGCCGAAGAAACAGGCAATCATTTGTTTCGATGTGCTTCTTCCTCGAACAACTTTTGTTGGTTTTGCCTCGTCTTGGAAGACCCATACAGTTGATTGCTGTTTTGTTTCCGGCTCATATGCATAGATCCATGATTCGTCACCTGTGTAGATGTTATACACAGCCTTTGATGTACCTTGAATGTATTTTTCCAACATTTCCTTGCACCAATCGACACGAGCCTTTTTTGAGCGTTTGTCAGAGTATGCGGGAGCCAACGCGAACAAATTTTTACGCTCAAATGTTCATGCAATATTTTATTGATGCTAGTCATACTAATGTCCAAAGACGCCTCTATCTCACGGTATGTCACATGACGATCTTGCTTTATCAGTTCACGCACAGCATTGATCTTTTCTGGCACAAAAACGGATTTTGGACGACCTGCACGGGATTCGTCCTGGATCGAACATCGACCACGATTAAATTCGTTATACCAATTTTTTACAGTGCTGTAGGATGGCGCTTTATCGCTGTATAAAGAATTAAGTTCATCGAAGCACTCTTGTCTTGACAATCCACGTCGAAAGTTATGAAAAATAATGGCACGAAAATGTTCACGATTCAATTCCATTTTTTGACAGAGAAGAACTTTTCAATTTACTGTCAACAACACAAATAAAGCTATAATGGTAAATCGTCTGCTGAATTTATGTTTAAAAATATCAAACTTTCGATTAAAATCGTCTTCGGTCGCCTAGCAACACTTACTGTTGCCAAGGCCAGAAATATAAATAGCAACCCTTATAAACCAGATTATTGGGGAAATTAATGTTAGCAATTGAAAAGTGCTGCGTGGTTTGAAAAATTTTAGTGATTTTGCCCGACATGCGTTGTTGTTGTTACCAGTGATCTCTCGCCAGTAAAGCTAAATCCATGACTCCAGCAATCTTAGGATTTTAAGAAAGCAGATTGGATCCTTGTAGACATCCCTTCTATTTAAATAAAATAATTCAAATACATGATCAGGCGCGTAGCCTGACGAATAGAACACTTAGAAACACTTATTGAATGCTTAGAGCATAAACAGCAAATAGAACACTTAGAAAAGAGCACTGCTGGGGAAAACTCAAACTCCTTCTTTGCAATCCGTAGACCTCAGATGGCGTATGAGAATACAATAATTAATAATCTGTTGTTGACTGCTTTCATTGGAGAGACAAGAAGCCACTAGAGCCATTACTTTAATAAACAGTGAAAAACACAACGACAGTGGAACCTCGCCGACTGCTGAAGTGGAAATACTATTTTGTAAAAGTAAGATATGTCCTAGAAAATAAGTGCCTACAAATGAATTAATAATTTACAAACAAATGACATGATAGATTAAAAATTGCTGGGTAAAAGGATGTCTTTAAGATGTTGATGAAAATGAGTTTAACTGTATATACAAGCTAAATTACCGTCAGAATGAAAGTTGACAATACAACAATATTGCGACACTTTTGGAAATTGACAAGGTAAAACAAATAGATAAGTGGATATCGCTGTTGATGAAATCTGACTGAGCTAATTCAATACTCATTCCTCTGAACTAGAAAAATAATAAATGTGAATGCTACCAGTAAGATAATGGAATGTATGAAAATCGACATTATTTCCCTATTTCTTGTTAGTTGACATCGCCAAATATTCTGAACTACAACGCTCAATTTAACGCATTTAACTCTCACGAAACCAATGCATTGATTTTAATGAATTTAAACATAACATTTTGCATCGCTCGTCTCATTAACCTTTTATTTTTGCTACCGCTTTCAAATCTTTCAGCATTTCGAACAGTTTTTAAAGACTAAATAGTATCAAAATAGTCTGAAAAATGACTTATCTTAGTTCATTGTTTCTAAGGGCCAAAATGTTATTAAAAAAGAATTTATGCATTAAATTTTTGATAGAAAAAGTTAAACGATAAAATGAAGCATATTTTGGTTACATAACCAGTTTTTGGAAAATTAATAGTTTTATATATTTATTTAAAAAATAGACATTTCACATGCACCAATTTGATATATTAATTATACTTTGATTTCTACAAAAGGAATATATTTTCAACTTTTAACAAGCACGTCAATTTACAAATTCAGCGCTTTAATTAATTTTTTAAAGTATTTGTAACAACTTTTGTGTTTTGAATATAAAAGTTCCTTATTTTCTTCAGTATTCTCTTTTCAATTCCAAGCTCTAGATTTTCGTTATTGATTATTTCAAAGACTGCTTCAGTAAAAAGTTGTATTGTAAAGTACTAAAGAAAAAATATAACACACTTAGGAAACAAATCTAAAATTTTCGCAAGCATCATAAATCCATTGAGGAAAAAAAATTCAATAATCAGTATTGAATTGTCTTATTGTATCATGCTACTTGTTGAATCAAACCATTGGAAAGCTAGATAATAGTGATAAGTTTACAAAAAAAGTCTCTTATAATTCTTAAATAATTTCTTGGATTTTCATCTAAGACCGAAAATTTGTGTGCGTTTTTTGTTTCATTGATAATTAAATCTTCAGTTTTATATCTCATATATAAGCCTCAGCTTACTGCTCATTATTTTATCTTAATTTCAACAATCTTACTTTTTTGATGACTATTTTAATCATCAATATTTAATGTGAAGAAGAGTACAATTTGACTTTCATTATTAAACTATAGTTACTTCAGTATAAAGTACTTTGTTCGAAATCTCTAGATTGGTTTTTAGAGGGATTAATTTTTGTTTGTGCGCTTCTTGTTTTGAAATTTTACAATTCAATATTATGACAAGCAATTGGATAAATAGAGGAAAACAATGTAATACACCTAAGTATTAATGTATTCCTTTTTGATGCTTATATTTATTTAATATTTTCTCCAAAATCTATTATGTGTGGAAGTGAAATATTTTTTTCGATATAACTTTTCAAAAATTCGTTACTATTTCTTTCTCAATAATATGGCAAGATAAATTTCACAATGTTTTTAATCTTTTAATTTTCAAGATTAATGTATCGGTATTTTTTTTTTATTTATTCATATACGCTTGAATTATTTTAAATCATTTATTAAATTAGGAATAGTGAACTTTTAAAAAGAAAAATTATTTTCATCATATATTTTCATTATACATCATTGTTCTAAAGTTTTAGAAGGCATTAATTTTAGTAAAATACCATAAAAGAAAACTTGGAAAAGAAATTAATTAATTTTGGCATTATAAGCTTTACTCGACTTCACAGATTTCTTTGAGGATAATCAAATAATTATCTACATGATTATCGTTAATTACTTAACTACAGAAAATTAAGAAAATTTCCAGAATAGCAAAAGTTTCTATTTTAGTTTTTCTCTGTGAAACAGTATATGCGAATTCTTTTCCGAATAGAGAACGCGGTGAGGAATTCGAGAAGAACCAAATTCCTTCGTTAATGTGTAACGCACTTCCTCCCTTCCCGTCTTTCTTTAATCACACCCACTTAATGTAAAAATTTAATTTACTTTGAGCATTACAATGAATATTAAATTAATTAACTTTTGAATAATAACAATGAAAAATTTTAGCATTTAACATGGTTGTGGAAATGAGCAAGATTTTTTATTATTAAATTCCACATGCGATTCTGAAGAAGATGATTTATAACTGCACTCTCTTTCGTTATGTACCTCTAACAGAAGTATTTTAAACACAAGTATTATTGAAATATTTGAGATAAACTAAAAGAGATGTTTAATTAGAATTAATTGTGGTTTTTAATCATTGTTTGGGAGAAAATAATATAATATCATTCTTTTTTTAAAAAAAATTAAAATTCATTAATTCATTATTAATGATAATTACTAGTTAAAATCGTTAATCAAATTAGATCGAATATAAATGCGAATACATTTTTCTATAATAATCTATATTTTGTCTTTGTTATTCTAATATGAATACGACACGTTATTATATGCTTTTATGTTATTTTTAACAGTTGTTTTTTTGTTTAAGAGTTGTTCTTTGTTGTTTAACTGTTGGTTTTTGAATAATATATAAGAATAATTAATAGTTATTTTACTCTATAGTTGCAAAAAGTTTTTAAAAAATGTTTGGTATAAAATAAAAAAGAAAAAGTTTGGATACTTTAACTGAGCACAACTTATAACAAATCATCTAGAAAAATTCTGGAAAACAAATGTTTATGAAATATTTTTTTTCCAGGATATTGATCTCTTTCCTATTTTACTGGAATGATAAATATTAATTGCTTATATAACTTTAGCATTAAAAATCAAAAACAAAATTTTTGTAATTTATCTTTGAAACTTGGTACACAAGTACTGATTTGTTAAATGTCTCATGTTGGTTTACGGAAAGAAGTGTTCCAAGTTCAATTCAGACCACTGTCGAGCAATGGGAGATTTATTTTATGTTTCTGTTTGGTGTTAATAATAGTCTTTTGAATGGTGTTATGAAGTTTATTGTTTTATTAGCTAAGTAAATATCACTCAATTTATTGAAATTAATTAAACAATTAATCAGTCCAATAATTTGAATATTCCTCTCGAAAACTAATTCACAGTGGTTACTTAGAAAAAGCATCGCGAAAGCCTGGAGTTGTAAGATCACTTCATACGAAGAATCAAAAGAATTATTTACGTGAACTGAATTTTTTTTTTCCATCTGCATGACATGTTACCAAACAAGCATTACAATTTTTTTTTGTTTTTCTTGTTGATATTTGAATCAATATTTTTTCTTATAATAAAATTTTATGAATGAGTTTGTAATATTTTTGTGTTTTGCATTTGAGGAAAACGAAACATGATAGTTATTTTTTTCTCATTTTTATACAGGTTTTGCAGAATTTTGTATTTTATTCTGTTACAAATAAACATGCTATTTCCTCTAAAATTTGTTTAAAAATCTTTTCGTATAGCATGGAAATCTATAAAATATTTACATCCCATTTTTTAATTGTTTTTTTTTTCCTTTTCATTAATAAGGAATGTAATTTATGTAAAGATTGTAGTTATAAACATTAAAAATTTTATAGAGTCAAAAGTTGCTTATACTAGTAACAAATTATGCATACAAATTCATTAAAAAATTTTTTAAATAATTTTAAATATTGAAAAAGCATTTTATTGTTATTTATTTAGCTACATATTGAAATTGACAATTGGCAATAATTTGTAGTTATCATTGTAATATGTTACTCTATTACTATGAATACTATTATATTATAAAAATATTTCGCATATTCAAATGCTTAATCAATGATCATCTTTGTGACTGATAATTATAACTATGTGGGGTTCACACGTGTTTATTATGATTAATATTCTTTGTAAATAAAGCATTTAATACACTTTATAATATCAATAACGTTTTTTTAATGACATGATTATTGAAAAAATTATAGTCTTTATATATAACTAAATACATTTTCAAAAAATTTTAATGAGGACATAAGTATATTATGTTTGAATATTTGATTTATTCTAAATGTAAATAAAATGAGTTAATTAATGTATGAATAAAAATTTTTGGTTTTAATTAACGACAACTATAATTAAATAATGAATTATATTGTTTCAACAATTCAGTGCAAATGTGTAATCTTTTGATTATACTATTTCTATTGCCTAATGATAATTTTATATCAGTATTAACAAAGGTTTAATGTTTATTCTTTGTGCAATAAATAATAGCTTTTGTTAAATATATAAGTCAATGCTCAAGTTTAAATACTTGTTTCAGTTTGCAGTGATATAATGCGATGTAATCTCTTCCCATTTTTATGTTTTTTATAGAATATTTTAGAAACATTCGTTAGCAGCAAAAAAACAGAATAAAAGAATTTTCATGAAGATTTAAATTAAGTAACGACTGTGCCTATCTATTTTTAAGCATTTTATTTATCACTTTTCAACTATTTTCAAACATTTAACCACTCAATTTTCTAAAAACCTTAACTGTGACTGATATGAAAACAGATTTCTTGGCATTTTTTCTAAAAAAGGGAAGATGAATTTTATGAATTCAGATACCAGATAATGCTTTTTGCTTTAATGAATAGTTCTTTATCAGGTCTAAGCAAATTATTTGTATATAAATGACTTTTTCTCGCCCTATAAAAAAGAAAAAATAGAACTAGCATATTTTCTGGGTATTTCCCTGTTTGATTGATTACTATTCCACAGGATCTGAAGTCATGTTCAGCAATTTCTTTTCCAAGACAGTCAACTAAAGCATGACTTTGCTTTCAGAATTTTCTTAAATTTATAGATATATAGGATGAATATATTGTTTGTCGGAAGAATAATGGATGTTATTCCCAGAATGTGTAATTAAGACAGAGTATAAAAATGACATTCATCATTTAAAACATGGAATATTATATTTATTATTTTACCATTGAATTTGAATTTGAATTGATAGATTTTATATGCATACGATGAAAGATTATTCCTTCTAGCTTTTAAAATCTTTATTGACTTTGTCTTTACTGTTTTTGATAAATGTTTATGCGGGCATGTAACTCAAGTTAACGACATTTTATAGCCGCTTAAAACTTTGCTTTGACAAATGGTTCAATATTAAAAAAAATCCTAAGTTCAGATTTTTTCCCTTAATAACTAATCCGATAAGTTATTTAAATTTTATGAACTGTATAAAGTATTTTTATTTAATATTTTCAAACATTGTAAACTTGCTTAATAAATGTTGTTAATCATATTGAAATTAAATTTTTTAAATTTTAAAATCAAGAAAAATCAAAAATCAAACTTATCAGAAGAAATTTTACACTATATTATAAATTGAACTATAATTGAATTATAATAATATATTGAACTATAATTTAGTTTCCCAAAATTGGGATTTTAAATTGATTTATGATATACTTAAGACATATTTTTTATACAAAACCTATAAAATTATACTATATTACTTATTTTATAGAGTTAAAATCATAATGAAAGACTTAAGTTTGAAAATAGAAAAAGAAATTAAACTCAGTCTGATAAGTTTATTATTAATTGAATTCATTCTGTTCATTTAAACATTGTGTAAAATTGGGATAAATTTATGTATTCAAAAGGAAGCATGTTATCAATTCCAACGTAATATTCATTACTAAATGTGTGGATGTCCTTACTTTGTAAAGTAAAAGTTTCTGATTATGTAAAGAGAAAAGTTTTGATTAACTGTCAGTCTAATTCTGGAAATAGTAGATTTTTTTTCATTAAATATCTGAACATTTCACTAATTTCTTTGAAAAAAATTCATTTTTGTATTTATTTCTGTTATTAAATTGTGGAACTAAATTTATTTAGAACTTGTTTTACGTGAATTCTTTCCGAGTAAGTAATTGGAATAGAGTTTCAAACGTTTTTTATAAATTTCCGTTACACCTTGTTATATAAAATCTATAGCCGTGGTAGCATTGTGGTTAGGGTATTAGCTTTCCATCCAAAATGACGGAGTTCGATTCCCAATGCCACCAAAGACCCACCGAGTACATACGATATACGTGCTTGTTAAATCTATGAAATCGAAAGTCCTATATTTGGTTGTTGAGGAGTTACCATCTGTGCAAAGGTCTGGAGAAAATTTCCTCCCCCTTGAGATCACTGTAAAAATTAAGGGAGTGGATTTTCTGGTTGTGCCATACATCGGAGTATTTAAAAAAGGGCAAATGAGTACTTTCACCATCATGGTGCTCTGATTAAAACAAAAGACGCTCCCTATTGACTTAAATTCATTCCCAAGGCATAGCGAGCTTGGCTTGACCAAGTGTCATAAGAAACAACATATACAAACGTATTTTATATAAGATAGAATAAGATTTTCGATGTAAAATAATAGTTTCATCATTTAGGAGATGTGTGTTACATTTTGACTAGTTTCATTTAAACTCAAATAGAGATAAATTGATAAATTGGTCAGAAGTACGCAATGAATATTAATGATTTATACACTATGGCTTATTTTAGACGTGTTTACCTGAAACTAAGTTTGAGTATAGTGTAATCGACATGTCCTCAGCGCTTTATGGTGACATTTTGAAATCGAAGAAACATTGTTTAAATAAACAAGATGTGACTCCTTAATGGTATATGCAAATTTTTTTCCACTGTAAACAGATAAAATGGAAGAATTTTCCAAAAGTGAAAATATCCAATAATTTCGATGCCTTATGCTGTATTCCATTATTTCTTGGAAACTATTGATTGGTTAAGTTAAGAATCTGCTGAAATATTCTTCCGAAATTATATGACTTTTTATTGTGAAGAGCTATATTGGAATTTTGTGACTAAACAAATATTAATAATTTCTTATATTAAAATTTACGGAGTAGAGAAAATTGAAATAAGCAAGTTCCAATGAAAATAACTCATGATTTTAAAAGAACTGCAAAATGAAATTTCCTGAAATTGTTTATTCCTTCTAGCTCTTTTTTTATTTTAAGACTCATGAATTCCATTTTTTGTATCATTTTTGAGCAAAATTTCAGCAAAAAAGTAATTTAGTTACTTTATATCAGCAGTGGCTTAATTTCCTTCAATCTATATTTTATTTTTTACAACAAACTACAAATTATAATATTTCTCCTGACATGGATATTTGTTGTGGTTCCATATTTCTATTTTACACTATATATTCATTCTTAAATAAAGATATGTATCATCATATATAAAAGTAAATATATCAATATATCTAATGTATCTTTATATATATATATATATATATATATTATATATATATATATATAATATATATATATATATACATATATAGATATATATATATACATATATATATATATATATATATATATATATATATATATATATATATATATATATATATATATATATATATATATATATACATATATATATATAATATATATATATATATACATATATAGATATATATATATATACATATATATATATATATATATATATATATATATATATATATATATATATATATATATATATATATATATATATATATATATATATATATATATAAAAAGATTTGTAAAAAAAATCACTCGATTCCGAAATATTTTCAAGAAATGAAAGCAAAGGAGTATTAAGATATTATAAGAAAAAAGTAATGACGAATTTCAATATAGCTCTAAATTGGCATACAGTAGCATTAAACTTTGGAACTAACTAAAGATTGTAAGGCTTTAAGAGTAAAATGATACAAGCAAGAGGACATATCATTTATGCAATATCTTTAAGAAAAATGAATACTCCACAAACTGTTGCGCTATAGAGTTTATATAATTAGATACAAAATAAAAATATAGAGCTAATATGCAGGAAAAAATTAAATAATGTAATAATGGTAAACTAAGCACAAAGGACAAACAGCAAAGATCCAAAGGTTCCTTAAGCATAGAGTATAAAAATTGAATAATTCCTAAATATCCAATAGTGTTTTATCAAAGGAAACACCCCTGTTATTTCACACTGTATCCATCATAAAGCAAAATAATGTAAAATTATATTTAGATGAAAACCAAATTTGAAGTCGTTAATAGCAAAATAAAGGTTAAATGTCTTATATAAAGTAACTTTATAGTAAATTTAACTTGATTATTGAAAACGTATTTATTGCATATTAAAGTAAATATTTGTTTAAAAAAAAGTAAAAAATCCCCAGGAGGGAAAAATATGAAAGAAAAGATTTTCTTATTAAATGTGAAATCATAACATTAAGGAAACATTAGAAAAGCCATCCAAGATTATATTAATTCAATTCCAAGGAACTACAAAATACTACTTTTGTTATACGCTTGTTTAAATTTAATAATGGTGTTAAATAGGAGCAGTTACAATATTGTGTTTCAGTAGAATCTGTAACAGAATTCATATTAGATGTTTTAACTAACAAAATTTTAAATGAAAGTTGAATATTGTAAATTAGTATTAAGCTGTTGACATTGACAAGAAATTCCTTTCAATAATACATTCATCAGTTCAATTCTTAATTGCTTTAAATGTAAATTAATTAATATGTGATATACTAATCTTCTTATGACACGGTAAGCCACAATATATTAAATTCGATGCGACTATTGCAATGACATCACACACAACATATGAAATATATTTTTTATAAATAATTAAGAAGTCCACAAATTTTTCTGACCTATATGCTTACAGCTTAATGATAATTATGCTTATTATACATTCCATATTTATAAAATATGTAATTCATTAACATGTAAAAATAATAATATTATTATAAAAATTTGTTTTTACAAAAGACTAAAGAAAACTATTTAATAAAGAGTAAAACTCTAGATGCTAATTTATGCTTTGCATTTATTTCCAACAATTCGAATTTAATGCCACATTAACTTCAAAACGAATTCAAATAATTCATCATAAAAAACATGTTTAGATTCTTCATATTTGCAATAAAAACCATATTTATATTTATGAAAAAATGATTTTAAAAATCGATTAAAATAAATTCATAAATTAAATATCTTTAAACGTAATCTCAAAATTCCCTTCGAGTTCAGAAATCAATCCATTATTTGACAAAATTTTGTGATTAGAAGGAATTAAAAGACGAAAACGCATTTTATAATGGTATCGTTCATAATGAGATCTTGTATTGCTTATTTTTAATGATACTAGAGGAGCAATATATATAAGTATGAATTATATACTCAAGAAAATAAGTATATTTTGAATAACTATTTTATTCCCCTTTTTTCGTTCTCTGTGATAAAAAAAGTATAATTTATTTATTAAATTTAATTTTTATGTTAAATTATTAATCATAAAATTATATAATTGAACATTAAACAATCATAAATAAACTAGACTTTTCACCTGAAAAATATTTTTGCATTGATTTCATTTGTATGAAATAACATTGAGTGTCGTTTCATATCGTCATATTATACTCAAAGTCAATGTTTGCATCGTATATTTTATAAAAGTTTTTAAATTTTGTGAATTTTATAAAAAGGAAGGACTATAAATTAAATTAATTAATTTTTATAAATGCAGGAAAATAAATTTCTAAAAAAATCTCGATTACAATATTTGGAATGACTCACCTTGAAAATATGAAACTTTTCAGCAATATTACAATTACATATACAGATTACCAGAAGTTTATTATGCTATTGTTGATCCAATTGTTTACTTAAATTTTTCGGAGACCTAACATTTAATAAAATTAATTCAGCATTAAAAAAAAACTAGAATTTTATTTTTTTTAAATAGTCTTATGTTTTTTTAAAAAAATATAATTCAAAGATTAAAAAAAAGATAAGTGTGAAAACTAAGAATAAAATCATTTAATCAAATAAAGCCTAAAGGTTAAATATTTCTATTCAATTTTCCCTAAAAATTAAACTTACAGAAGCATAGGGCCTGAGAGTACAATTTCCTATATACATAAATTTTTTCTAGTCCAGTTAACTCTGAATATGAATTTAAAAGGAAATACAAAATGACTTAGATATGATTATTTATATTTTATATTAATTACTAAAAAACTAGATGACTTTAAGTTTCAGGGACTCAAATTAAGGAAAAGGAAGTTGAGAGGAAGATAATATCATCAAAAATATATACTTTTTGTATTTAATATTTTTGAATAACTCAATGAACAAATGTTAATTTTTAGGATATTTTCTTTATAGCCTAGAAATTGTATCTGTTATGTTATTTCAATAAGCTTGGAGGACAATATACAGAGTTGATCTTTTTTAGAGTGACAATGTTTGGAGCGCCCTGTAATAGCCGAAATGGCACCAAACTTGGTATTTAGACTAATCAAAACATAAAAAAAGAATTTCGTGAAAAAAAAAGATAAAAATTAGCTCCAAAGGCTACCGCTAGAGCAATTTGTGGCGCTGTTGTAGCTTACCATAACGAGAATTAGCATAAAACACAGGTATCAAAGAAAAATGCAAATGTTGTGCATTGACAGTGCCAGGAATAGGGAATATCAAAGCAAGTAGTAGAAAGCTCCGACAAATAATCTCAGCTGAAGTATGCGAGCTCCAGTGGCTATGCCTCTCACGTTACTGGAACGTGTGTTTCTGTTGGTGGAGTATCAAATTATTCCATTCTAAAGAACAACATAGCAAAGACAGTGCGAAATATTCCTAGTGATATGTTACGCATGTCTGTGTTGAGCGTTGTGCACAGAATGGACGGTGTTATTTTTTAAAACGGTGCTCACATTGAATGTGGTCTAGTTCCTCACCGGGGAAGTTAATGCAGTAAATGAACATTAATAATTTAACAATACGATTGTAGATGTTAGTATAGTTCTTTTCTCACATTTTATACAAAGTAAAGCGCCTTAAATTGCTCTACGGTGATTTTTGGAACTAATTTTTTTTTCATGCAGTCCTTTTTCCCATGTATTGATTAGTCTAAATATCAAGTATGGTGCCATTTCGGCTATTACATCGCTCTACAGGGCGCTCCAAACACTGTCAGTTTAAAAAAAAAATCACAATGTATATTATTTAATATCCTTTATGCACATTATGATTTGCTTAACTGTTATAAAGTTAATTCCTAACTTTTTACATAAAAAATGTTGTATTAATAAAGAATAATTTCTTTTCTATTTATAATTATATATATATATATATATATATATATAAGTTGGTATAGTTAGTATATAGGTTGGATAGTATATAAGTTGGTTCACAGGTCCCACTAGGTAATGACAAATTAGTATCAGTTTCCGGTCTTGTTTTAATAAAGCGTTAGTTACCCAGTGCCCGTACAAGTAAAAATATATATTTTTAGAGTTTTAAAAGATATCAAGATATCTATACAATTTATTCTTATTTGTGGAGTGTTAGAATATATATATATATATATATATATATATATATATATATATATATATATATATATATATATATATATATATATATATATATATATATATATATATGTATATATATATATATATATTTATGTATATATATATATATATATATATATATATATTCTAACACCCACAAATAAGAATAAATTGTATAGATATCTTGATATCTTTTAAAACTCTAAAAATATATATTTTTACTTGTACGGGCACTGGGTAACTAACGCTTTATCACAACAAGACCGGAAACTGATACTAATTTGTCATTACCTAGTGGGACCTGTGAACCAAGTCACGGAGGCTAATAGTATTACCCCGTCATACCACCACAAATCCTCTTAGAGGATGGGCCATATTCTTACATTATCTCAAAAGAAAGGACAGAGCGAAAATAACATTCATTCCTGAACCGGGATTCACAGATCAGGATTCAGGAGCACTAACCACTCAGCCATATATCGACACAATAAAAATATTAACATGAATAATGTTACATAATTAAATACTTTTGCGCTCTTAAATATTACGTTGTTATTTTATAATATTTGTCACACGTACCTATAAGAAGTTCAATAAATTTTGTGTTTGGTTATACCTTGGAATTAAAAATTAAAATAAATTTATTTTATCTTTAATAAACAAAGTAGAGTATCTAAATACAGATATTTCCTCAAAAATGGAAAAGTGATATGTTTTTCCACATGATGGAAAGCACGTGCAATATAATTAAAAGTGTTCAATATAATTAAAACGTAATAAAAACTGTTCAATATGTGAACAGTTTTTATTCGAATGAGAAATCGAATAACAGGGATGTTCTTATTTATAAGTACATTCACGAAATATTTTACTTTCTTTGTGATTTCATATGTCAGAAAATGAGTTAAATAACTAGAAAATTTCGTTCTAACAAAGCATTTATAGAGTAAAATTGTGGCTTCATTTTGAAATTGAATAAACAAGCTGCTTCATGTTATACATATATTATTTCCAACGGTAGGTATTTGGGCGACGAATCCTATGCCAAAACAAAGCTAAAAACTGTTACTCATTTGTCATTACCTAATGGTCACCTGTGAACCAAGTCACGGAGGCGAGTAGTGTTACCCATGTCATACCACCACAAACCCGTTTATAAGGTGGGCCACATTCATACATCATCACCGAAGAAATGACAGAGAAGCACAGAGAGAACGGAGAAAGAAAGTAACAACCAATCCGAATCGGGATTAGAACCCGGGACCCACAGCTCAAGTGTCAGGAGCGTTAACCACTCTTGCAATCGGTCGGCTATTTTGCATATATAAAAACATACATTTCATTCTCTCTATTTGGCCTGACGAAGAAAAATACCAACGTATTAGAGTACTTGGATTACACATTGGAAATCACACTCACATTCAACTAGATTTTAACTATATTTAATCATATTAAAAATTATTTGATGAAACTGCAAATCATTTTAATAGCTATTGAAGATTTGCCATCTCTATAATGATTCCTGACAAACATTCGTGATCCTCTTATTTATATTTCAATAAAAAAAAAGATAATAATTGGTTGTAATAGGCATTTTAAGTTTTAAAATTCACACAAAAAGTAAATAATAAATAAAATAAAATAAAATAATAATAATAATAATCCTTAAGTAATACAAAATACAGTATATAAACATTAATTAGAAATATATTCATTACATTGGATTGATTACATATTAAAATTTCCATCTATTTTAAATTGTTAAATCTGAACTGATAATGAATCAAATAAAACTTCTTATTTCTGTTTGATTTCTAATAAGTAATAAGAGTCAACGAAAATTAAATGCAAAATTTTTAATCAAATTTATGCACCTTTTAAAATTCAAAACCCATTTATGGTTTCATAAGAATACAGTTTGTATTGAACTTCAATGTATTCTCAAGAAGTAGCATAATATCTCATTTTCTGTAAGAAATCAAATATTCTCTTAATTATTATTGAGTGAAACAGTTTGTAGTTTTTTTTTCCCCAATTTTCTTTTGCTCAAGTGGGGATGAACTTTATTTGATATTCTGCAGTGCAAATTATAAATCAATGACATTTTCAATTTTCTCTTATTTTTATTCATCTTTATTTTACTTTTATGTTTGATATTAGGGAACAAAAAGCTTTATTAGGTCAAGTGTATGATATTTTATGGCAAGGTTAAAAATTAATTCATTTTAATAAAGTGAAATATGTAGTTTGGCTTCATTGTTTTATATAATATTTGTTTCATGATAAAATATTTTGTTAAATTTTGCTGAATAAATAGTTGATTATATTTTTTGTATGGCTGATTTTCTGATATTATTTGCTATACTGCTTTTCTCAAGCCAATAGAAAGTAACATTTTATTTGAGGAGTTAAGATAATGTTTTACACAAAAAATCTTATTTATTATTTAGGGTTTACAAAATTATTATATCAAGAAATTTTTATATTTGTGAAATTAATACGACAATGATTGTATAATAATATGTTTTCATTATAATTATAATATGATTATTTATTATTTTTAAAAATAATTAATTTTTTTAAGGATTCAATATGAAAATATTATTGCTTAAATTATTTCTTATAATTAAAAATATATATTTTACTATAAACCTGAAGTCACAGAAATGATACTAGTTAAAATAATATAATCAACAATATTTCAATTTTTTATTTTATAATGTCAATATTTCATAGCTTTTTTAATAAATTCACTACTACAATTTAATATGCAAGAATTTTATAATTTTATGACGCAATGCAAATAAAAAATACTATGAAGGCTTTTAATAAATTATTTTTAATTTACTGGCATAAAATAGCTTAAGAATTTTGTAAATATTTTAGAACGTTTATGGGATAATTTCATCATAAGAAGTTTCTCTGTAGTATTATGTCATATTCAGGTGCTACAATTAAGTATATCCAAATGGTTCTAAGAAAATCCAATGAGAGACATATGCTTTCAGACTTTAGGAATGTCTTCTTAATTTCCTATTTTCAAAATAAAAAAAGTTCAATTTGAACTTTTTTCTCCAAGAAAAGTGTGATTTTATCATTAAAGTTACTAAAAATGTTACCTAATTTTTTTGAAAAATCAATTCATTAAGTTATGGATTAAGTAAAAAATTAACAATATAATAAAATAATTTTTATAAAAAATTTCAAGTTGATGTTATATATTTCTCTGATTTTTGAATTAAGACTAACAAATTATATTATGTTGTGTAGGAAACGTTATAGATCAGGACGTGTAGTTGATATTTGGTTTGTAGTTTATGACCAACATATGAAAAACCTGATAGTTTATGCACTTTACGATTGTGGATGAAGCATGTTATTGACTAGAACATATTTCTTTTACCTGATTTGTAGTTTATGGCCAGCAAATGGAACACAATATAGCTTATAAGATTTACGCTTGCGATTAAAATGCTTTATAGACCAATATATATTTTCCTCAATCATTTGTTTTCAGAGGAAAACTCATTGTAAATCTACAGAAGGAAATTATTGTAATCGATATTTTCAGATCGCAGGTTTTTGCTAAAACTATTGAGAATAAATTATTTCATGTAATCATGATATTTTGTAATATATTACAGTTTACATAGATTTACATTTACAGTAGATATACATTTACAAAATATTTATAAATTGCATACATTTCTCTTCAGTTTGTGTATGTCTAATCCTCTGCATGCATTGTTTGTTAATACTGCTAAAAATAGAAGTTAACTTTTATGAATAAAATTAATTTACATCTATTTTCTAAAATATTATTTTAATTAATTGCATAAAATAAGAATAACAGTAAACTATTCTTCAAAACTTTGTGTATGAAAAAAAGAGAATAAAAGCATCTTATAAAGCAAAATCCCTTATATGAATTACTAATTATGAAATCACAAAACAATTCGTTGCTAAACTAAGCTTCCATGGAAAAAATAAATAACGTTAAAATAAATTTTTATAAATGAAATAATACACACTATTGAATTTTCAAACTTCCTTTTAATTTTAAGTAAAAAGTTACAATATAATTTTTAGTGTAAGGATTTTTGAAACACTGAATAATAAAAAAGGAGAACAACATAACTATATTGTGATAAATATGAAAGAAAAAAAAACAAAAATAGCAAAGAATGATACACTAATGCAATGCTGTAAGTAATATTGTCTTAGCTTCAATCTATCAATATTATAATATTTTGAAATTTTTGCCTCAAGAAAAATGTAATATATTTAGCATGCATTTTCTTGAAACGTTTAAAATTGACATTTAAAGAATGAGCATAATATAAGCAAGAAATACCATTGATAAAAAACAATGAATTCAAAATGTTTACTTTATTAAGAAAATAAATGTTATAAAGGAGTTCAAGAATAACAAAACATATTTCAAACATCAAATTTATGTCCTAAGTCCACATCCTCAAGTTCAATATTGTTGAATGGAAGCAATCCATCAATTTTCTAACGTCAAACTTATGGCTTACGTCAATCAACAAACATAGCATTACCTGAAATGATACTGAAATTTCTTTGGGATTGTTTAAAAATTTCTTCTTTCAAGAGAGTTGTTGAAAATTTTAGTGGAACGATGAAGTTGTGTTCAAAATCTTAAAATTATATTGAATTGGAATTCTGGAATCATATTGGAGAATTTCTGTAAATAATAAGAGGGTGTTTATTTTAACTACAAGACTTAACACGACTTGAAAAATTTATTTAAATTTTTTGATAAAATACATAATATAACAAAAATTCAGGTATTATTTTCTTGTTAAACATTATTCATATCTATCAATGTAGCTCTTATATATCCTACATAACTTTAAACTATTTAATTTGATATAAATAATTCTTTTTAAATCAACTCAAAACTTGTAAGTAAAAATCATCTAAACTATGTGCATTGATTGAATCGCATGAAAAATTGGTAACATATTGATTTTGTAAGTACGATTTCCGCAAAAAATACATCAGAGTTATTTTTTTATTGTTTTTGATAGTAAAATTTAATGCTTATTATTAAAATTAAAAAACATTTTTAATCAGCATTTTATATCTGCTTCTGTGCCTACCGATAGCTAAGTGCATAGCACTCCTGGGCTGTGTGACCCGGGTACGAATATCATAATGTTTAATGAGAAAAAAAATTGAAGATTTCTGTCAAATCATATATTCTTGGTATATTAAGAAAAATTAAAACGTAAATTAAAATTTATTTAAAAACACTTAGAATAATAATATCAGATACAGTAACAAAAAGCACAGTAAAAAATAAATAGGAAATAAATAATAAATCAAAATCTAATAATGGATGTAATAACAATATATAAAAATGCCATAATTTTTTAATAATCTTATTAAGTTTAACCATATTGATGTTAAATTTATGTAGATATTGCATAATTTTTCTTACAATTTAATATCTTCGAATACTTTATCTTGAAGACTACATTTTTGTTCACAGAGATATATATATTACATTTTATCGAAATTTTTTTTGAAGTGAAAGCAATTTAAAATCATATAGTATTGAATGTACATAAAACAAGTAAAGCAAACATAAAAAGGAAATAAAATAAGACTAAGAATATTAGTCGCAAAAAAATGGAAATTTAAAGAAATGGAAAAATTGGAAATTAGAGGAAAATTGCAGTTTCTATTTTAATGGCAATAATCTCATACAATCATACACTTATTATTTACAATTTAGAAACTTATTTATAAGTATAAACAATTATACATTTATTTTAATTATATAATTTAACTCAAGAGAATACTAAATCATATAAATAGCTTTATGTATCATAGATTAGAATGACCTTCCATAAAATTTTAAATCTCCTTTTATAAATATGCTTTTTGTAAGCTGCAATTCATATGAAGGATATTTGCTTGCTGGGTAGTTAATACAGCCATAGGTGAAAAGCACGGAAAATCCCACAAATACGTATATCTATCTATCTATCTATCTATATGTATATATATATATATATCTATATATATATCTATATGTATATATATATATATATATCTATATATATATATATAAGATTTTATTTATATATATATAATTCTGTATTTTATACCTAATTGAGAAGCAGTCTAGAGAATATAGTGGTAAGGCAATAAGAGACGCGGATAATCTCCGAAAATTTTTTATCATATCTACGAAAAAAGTAGATTCAATTCAATTTTTCATTAAATAAAATTTTTTCAAGGATACAAAGTTGTTCAAGGAGAAAAAAGTTTTCAAACTCCAACATTTCCTGACATTTGCGAATTTAAACTAGCAATTGATTTGTTTGCATTAGTAAAACTAAAATAAGAGAATAATTAAAATTAGTATTTTATCTATGTATGTATCTATATATATATATATATATATATATATATATATATATATATATGTATGTATATATATGTATGTATCTATATATATATATATATATATATATATATATATATATATATATATATATATATATATATATATATATATATGTATGTATGTATATATGTATGTATATATATATATATATATATATATATATATATATATATATATATATATATATATATATATATATATATATATATATATATATATATATATGTATGTATGTATATATATATATATCTATATACATACATATATATATATATAAATATATATATTTATATGCATACATACATATATATGTATATACATATATATACTTATACATCTCTCTCTCTCCCTCTCTCTCTCTATATATATATAATAGAAACATATAGCTCATTTTTAATAAACATGTATAAATGAATTCAAAATTACTTGAATCAAAAAAGTGAATGTTAGATTTGAAACAACTAGTTTAACTGATGTCGTATTTTTCTTCCAGTTTGTGAATATGTGTATGAAATCTGAAAATAATATAATATTAATTATTACCAATTTGCCTCCTATCATCTTAAGGCACATAATTCTAATCGGACAATATCTTTATGTGTTCTGTTAGAATTCCTCATCCTGTTGTCCTTAATATTCCATAGTGCAGTCTTGCATTAATGTCAATGCATACATTATTCTTGTCGTGAATTTAAAATGCAAATAATTCTGAAAATGTTAATTGTGACAAATACTACATATACATTATTCATTTTCGTGAATCGTTACTGTGAATATATACAATATTTGTGTTCTCTAATCCAATTTCTCAACGGCTTCTGCTTTCGATCGTAAGGACTTAATTACTGCATCAATAGTGATAGGCCACAAGAGAATCAGAGCAGATGGTCAGGCTACAGTGTCTCAAATGTGAACCAAATTCAATGGTATTCAATATTCTGAGTTCCTCTCACTGTTGCCCGAGGTGTCATTTAACTATTGGAAAATATGTGGCCGGAAATTATCATGCACAATGGGATGAAATAAGAATATGTTTGCAAGATGAGCTTATTCATGTATATTGTGTCAATGAGTGGGCATTTGGGAAAAATATATTTGGCAATTATTTCTCTGGAAGGGACTTTAATAAGCAGCTAAAAAGCTCTATCACAGATGAAGCATTTTGGCATGAACTCAAAAGGTTTGATAAAGGTAAAATATTAAAGAAACCAACTAACATTAATACTGAGAATTTGTGTAAATGCTTTTTTAATCTATTAATCTCTTAGAAAAACGTAAAATTTCAAGATTAAAGTTAAAATATATTTATTAAATCTAACGTATGATAATTACTTAACTCAAAAAATATTTTATTTATAGTCTTAAAATAATAAAACGTAAATTTGAAAGATAAAAACTTGAGCATATTTATTTTAGTCAAATGAAAGATATTTACTTAATTAAAATAATATTATTGTTTCATTTATAGTCTTAAAACAATTGATATTGTAATATTAATTATTTGAAGACTATAAATAAAATAATTTACAAATTAAAAATATTTTAAGTAAAATGTCTATACATAGCTAAAATTCGTTAGAATATCAAATAATTAAATGTAAGTATATAAAGTATTTTTTTATGATTTTGAAATCAATTCCATAATTTATATAATCATAATATCTTATAAGTTTCTAATAGTTTAAAATAAAATATTTTTCTGCTTAGTTTAATCATATTTATCTAAAATATAAGATTGTTAAAATTGTTGCAATTTATACGATAGTAATTGAAGGGGCAATATAGGGTGCACTGCTCCACTTTTTCGTACTGAACCATATTTGGTGAGGAGTCCGACTGCTTCAGTACACACATGCCATAGAGACCCGTTTATAGGGTAGGTAACAATTCACAACTCGTTCACTTACAATGAAAGGACAAAGACAGGATGGATAGAGAGAGAAATTATATCCATGCCCGAACCGGGATTCAAACCCAGGACCTCCCTATCCGCAGTCAGGCACTCTGACAAGGCAGTCGGAATATCATTAAAATGAAAAGAATGTTTTAATTAAGAATAAACTGTTCTGTATTGAAATATCTCTTCTTATACGTAAATGGTGATCATATAATATTTACATTTTTCAAATACGAAAAACTTTTTCTTTGTTATTTAGTTATGTTAAAAATACAATAATTATTAACAGGAAAGTTATCATTGTTTTTAAATAAAAATCACAATTCATATTTTTAATGATTTTTAGTTTAATGAATAGAAAATACAACTTTTTCAGAAAAGGTTAATAAGAAAATAATTTTCGGCTATGTTTTATCGCGATATATAAAAATGGTATAAAATATTTCATCTTATGTCCTTTTATTTATCATACTAACAAGTTCTTACATTTTGTAATATCAAATTTTGCTTACATAATAATTATATTTTTTCCTAAGAAAACTTTACACACATTTATTCCTCTGGGTTCAAAATTTTCTAGTGTTGTAGAAAATTTGGTTTTACATTTCTACGGAAAATATTTTATTGTTCAAAAGCCTTTTATTTACAGATACATTGATGATCTTATAATTTTAATTTTTTAGATATTAATGAAGTTTCTAAGGATATTTCTTATGAAGAATTTAAATTAAATAAAACAATTACTTTTTAAAAGCTCAAATTTTGCGTATTTTTATTGCAGTAAAAGAAACTAATACATTATACACATACTGATATTTATGATAAAACAAATGATTTAAATTTTAAAGTAAATACATTAATTTTTTAAAACTCCAATGTTTTTATTAAAATTTATAAAAAAAATTATTTTTTATTTAATTAAGTAACATTTACTATATTTTTAATAATTTAAATAATATTAGAAACAAATAAAAATAATAAAAAACATTTACCTTCACAATAATATTCCCATTACTTTTATTAACCTTATTTGGCAATCAAGTAAGACGGTAAAGAATGAAGAAGGAGGTGAAGTAAAGTATAAATTACAAGACAGTCACACCCAAGATTTATAAGAAGCTTGAAATGCCAATAGAGCTTACATTTAGTTTTCTAATTTATTTATTTTACTCTCTAAACCTTGTAATTATTTGAAATTTTTCAGAATTAAAATTTGGTATTTTATCTTGGCAACTATGAATTTATAATTTATTTTCATTTTAGGTTCTGTATTTATTTGTAAATTTGAAAACTTGTTATTTTATCAAAGTAATTATGAACTCCTTCATTTCATTTCATATATATATATATATATATATATATATATATATATATATATATATATATATATATATATATATATATATATATATATATATATATATATATATACATATGAAATAATGAAGTGAAATGAAAATGAAATGAAATGAATATATATGTATGTATATATATATATATATATATATATATATATATATATATATATATATATATATATATATATATATATATATATATATATAGAAATAATGAAGTGAAATGAAAATGAAATGAATATATATATATATATATATATATATATATATATATATATATATATATATATATATATATATATGAAATAATGATGTGAAATGAAAATGAAATGAATATATATATTTAGATTCTTCAGCAAGTGCAGAAAAACCATACTTTTTGTACTAATATGTTCAACATACCCCAAAGGAGCTGCCCATGTTGATATGTTATTCGATTTATTTTGTTTATTCCATCTTATCATTTATTCCGTGTATTTTTTTTTCTTGAAGGATTCAAATTTAAAATTTCCTATTTTAAATTTTACTTTTTTCAGTTGGCTGAATGTTCTACCTGTTGGCTATACTTAAATAGTCTTGCATGTTTGTGTTTTTGTGTTTGTTTCAAATATTAAACAATCTTTGGTTATTTTTATTTCACTAATTCTATTTAATCTATTTAAGCTGCTTTTAAGCTGAATGTATTTCCAAATTTTTAATTTTTCTATTTGTTTATTTTACATTATGCTTATCATATTTTTACTGTGCTTTGTATGTATATATATATATATATATATATATATATATATATATATATATATATATATATATATATATATATATATATATATATATATATATATATATATATATATATATATATATATATATATATATATATATATATATGTGTGTGTGTGTGTGTGTGTGTGTGTGTGTGTGTGTGTGTGTGTGTGTGTGTGTTTCTAAAAAATTCTTTTTTATTATAATTATTTAGAAGTAAAAGAGTAAAATTTTTATTTATAAGAGAAATTAGATCCTTTTTGTAAAAGACTCAAAAGTTTTTTTATACCCATGACTTTATAAAAAAACTCCTGAAGGAGTAAAGAAGTTCACAAAGTGTGTGTTTAAAGAATGTTAATATTTATGGTACATCCAAATTTTTGTGAAAAAAAGTTTCTGCTGCATCATTTGCATATTTAAAGTGATAATTATCATTTAAAAATATTTTAACGTAAAAGATACGTTAATAAATTTATACACTTGATACTGAAATTTTACTAAATAATGACACCAAAGTAGATTTTAAGAATGGCACATTATGAATCAATTTTATTGGAATCTCTTTATATATCTGTTCTTATTTCTCTTGTTCATCTCAAAAACGAGGGAAAGTAAAGAAGGAAATGGAATGGCAAACATTTTCCTTTTTCAGATCTCGTGACAGCTGCATGCTATGTGATTGGCTGACTCCCGTCACGTGATGCCTGAAGGGCTGTTTACTTCATTTCTCTTTTATTTATTTCCATGACATAGGTATTTTGCATTTATTTTTCTAAAGGTAAAGAGAGCATCTCAATTATATTTAACAAGATACATGAATGAAAATAGTTGTGATGTTATATTTCCTGTGAATGATCTTGACTAAATAAATTTTCTGTCTGTTTCATTTCAAAATCCATTTATTAATTTGAGTGTGCTTAGAAGTAAATATAATACCATGGAACCAATATTAATTTTTCCTTCATTCAAATTGTTATGTTTATGAAAGTTATATGTTATATATTATGCGTGCATTGATGCACCAATATCCGGAATGATCAGGTATATTTATGTTAAACATGTGAATTGCTATTAACTTTAGTTAACATTTTTTATTTTTTATTCCTGAAATACTTTAACAAAATTATTTTTCCTCATTGGAAATTGTAATAATGCCACCAAGAGTGAAGTTTAAAATCATCAAAATATCATATATATTAATAAAATGCTGCAAAATTACGTATTTAATTTAATTTCTGTAAATATTTACTTTTAATGTTTTTGAAAGCACTTTTATTAAAAGTAATTAGCAATTTCTTCTGGAAACTATATATCTAAAATATCCATGTATAATTATTGCTCTATTTATTTTCAATAGTGAATTTTTTTAAAAAAAAATTGTTCAAGAATTTCTATAGTTTATGGTAAATACAATCCTTTAAAAAAATTTATAATTTCAAAATGTGTGACTTTTGAAAGTATATTTCTAGTTCATTCACGAAATAAATTTTCCCATGCTTTACATAAGTTAAGCTTTTTCACCCTTTGTATTTCTATTTTTTATTTTATTCATCCTAAATTTTTTGGGATTTTAGATCATAAAATAATAAGTAAACTTGACCGATCTCTTACTGAGAAATAATTTATAATACACACTGCTCCAAGCCATTATAGAATATTGTAAGTCTTATAAAATAATGGTATATTCAATTTTTCGGCATTAAATGGAATAAGAGAGTTAAATATCTAAATTTTTCCTAGTTTTCAAACTTCGTAGTTAGCACATTTGGAGTGAAACCGGAGAAGATGTTTTAGCGACAACGAATGATATTTGTCTTTTAACTCAATGTAAGACGAAATGGAAAAGAATAAAAAATATATTTGGTAAACACTTTGTTTTGATGACTACAATGTCATAATAAAGTCATTTAACCGAATTAAAAGCTTGGAGAGTGGTTGGCTGATTAGAGAGGACCAGACACAATTCGAAGTTGCAGAAGCCATTACAATTTTCCAAACTGTGAGATTTCCCGGATATAGAACAGTTATTTTGGAGATTAGAAATGTGAATCAAAGATAAGAGCAAGGTTATAGACGTGTAACGATCTTAAAAGAACACATTATTTAATGCAAACATCTCAGAGACATCAAAATATGAATGAATGGCATTTTTTTCACATTCACTCGGCTGTCTGTCTGACACACAAACTGTCTGAAGCTGTCTTTATGTTGTAAGGTTGTATGTTTACATACCAATGGCGTGCGTCATTTTAAGAGGTACCTTCATACTCGAAATTAGTGGGCAACAATGCATAGTGATTGGAAGGGAAATGAATGGTGTACATAATTTTTTCTTAAGAGTTTCGCTCTTCTCTTCATCCTGATAATTAGCGTACTTTTATTTGGAGGGAACGTAATACAAGAAACAATTCTACGTTCGTGCATGAAATCACCAGGTTTGATAGTTAGGGAGTGATGGTCTATACTGGCATCTCCGTTTTTGGGCATACTAATATCCATATCGATCGAAATGCTTTGATTAGTCCGGAATGTAGAAAACAAATCTTTAAACCAATGATAGTCCTTTACTCAACAACAATTGAAGATGACTTCACATTAATGATTGTCAAATGTGGTTCACATCATGCTAATTTGGTGAAGGAAATTGTACGAATGAAATGAGCAGCGTGTTCTCCAAATACGAACGCAATAGACTATGCTTAGGATATTTTATGTAGTGTAGTTGCTGGATGCCTACCATCTCCATAAAGTCTGCAGAAAGGGAAAGATCTCATCTGGAGGATTGTTGGAGAATATCCTAGCCTCGCCTTAATAGCATCATTGACTCGATTTATCAAAGGTGTTCAAAGTTGCTGGAGTTCTAGGAAAAATACCACATAGTAAATCGATTTTAATTTAATGGAACATCTTTTATTATTTTTTCATTTATACACAAATTATGTTTTTTTTTCCTTCTGTAACCAAATGTTTAATAAAGCAAATATTTATCTATCACACACAAACAAATGTCATTTTTTACCTCAAATAGTATAAAACATGTGTCAATAATGTATCAGTCAAGTAAACGATTCTTCACGTGTAAGATGAGTCTACAGCCTCATAATCTTTTAACTGTTTTGAGTAGTGTACTTTGGAAAGTTTGGGAGAACAAAATATAATAATCTCTACTAACGTTTTGAAAGGATAATTTAAATTAATTTAAATTAATTTTAATTTATTTCATTTATATAAACAAATATTTACCTTCGTCTTAAGTCCGTGAATAATTCCAATTTCTTTATTGAAATTGGAATTAATTATTATGACTATAATAAAATACAGATTATTATAAGTGGAAATTTACCAATTTTATTTGATTATTATATTAAACAGTATTGCAAATATATTTAGTATTTATATATTAAACTTCATGTCATATTACCATATTATAATACACACAAGTATGCAAATATAAATAAATTTCATAAGTTTTGGCTGTGAAGATCATGCAAAATCTTCAACAAAAACTATCAACCAAGAGGAAGAAATTATTTTATTAATATTTAAAAGTCAAAACACACACACTTTATAAAATTAATGTAGTAAATATTTTGTCTCATATGAATATATAATTTCCATTTAAATAAGTATTATCATCACTACTATAAATGAAGGAAATATTTTTGACATATTTGATTATTTCTCTCTGTACCTTGCATTAAAAATTCAGAAATCATAATGAGACTCACATCAGTTATGTTATGTAAGGATAAAATCATATTAATTACACTATGTAAAGGCTAATTACAGCAGTATAATATATTTGTTTTTTTTTAGGTTGTTGATAATGAAAATATCCAATTTTGACTTTTTCAAAAATTATGGAATTGTGGTTATTTTTGACTACAATGTTATTTTTCGTATTTAAAATATTTACATAGAAATATTTTTTAAAAGGGAAAGTAAGTCTTTCTTTATCCTTTAACTATAGCTGTACATTTAAAGGACATAATCAATGGACACATAACTAAACTTTAGAAATTTTCGTAATTCCATATAATAGTCTGGTAATGAGGTCGATGTTTGATATTCAAACAGTTTCCTTAGAATGACAGCTGTAAAGGAATGTAAATTAGTAAGAGTTCACTTTTACTGACGTGATGAATAGCAAATAATTCCAGCCATGAACCTGATTGTCATTCCTATAATCTCATCCGGATTTTTGAAATTATAGCATTTTTATCGGATATAAAATTCTTAATTCGTAATCAGAAACAAGAAATACGTATTATTTATATCATATATCGAGTAAAAGGTGGTTAATCGGATTCAAAACAATTATAATTTCTTTATTTCTGATGAGGATTTATTTAACGCTAGAGTGAGAAAAATAAGAAAATTTCATATTGTACTGCAAAATAAATGCACGTTGTTTGTGTTCTCAATTTAATGTTTTCATGTAGAATGAAAAATTTGCATGCATGTTGATATTTTAAAGGAATATTAAATGATAAGACAACGTATAATAATGGGAAATAATAATAATTTTTTATATATATTTTTGGGTGGTATATATTATCATATATTTTAAATATTTTGTATATGAAATATATATATATATTTTGACATTTATATATATGAGGCCGTGGAAGCCTAGTGGTTAGGGCATTGGTCTTCCGTCCGGAAGGGTGGGGTTCGATTCCCAATCGAACCCCACCCTTCCGGGAAAGATTCCCGCGAAAGATCCACCGAGTACATGTGATATACGTACTCATTAAATCTGTGGAATCGAATGTCTTGTGGTCGGTCGTTGTTGAAAAGGTCCTATCCCTTCAGATCAATGTCAAAAATTGAGAGATTGAATCCTCTGGTGGTGACATCTATAGGAGGATTTGAAGAGCAAAGTCATACTTTCACCTTCGTGGTGCTCTGTTTAAACGAAAGACGCACCCTACTTAAATTCGCATAGTCAAACCATAAGACATAGCGAGCTTGACGACTTATGATGTATGTATTTGAAGTATTCATATGTAATTTAACTTACTAAATTTAAAAAATAAGCACCAAATTGTCAATATACCTTCGCATACAAAATAACGTTCTCATATTATTTTCTGTGAGAATAAGATTAGAATATCAAAAGAAAATGATTTTTCGACCCTTTGAAAGTACTACAATATACACGAAATACTTAATATTTTAAAGTACTTGCTGCATTAATGTGTTATAGAAAATGAAACATGAAACTTGAGAAAATAAAAACATTTTTGTATTTTTAAAATATATCCTCTTTAAAAAAAAGAGGGTGAGATATAAGAAAACATTTTATTACCCTGTAGGAAAGAATCGGCAACTTGCATAGCCTTCCAAAATTGATAACCCGTGTTCTTTTGTGTATTTATATATGTTATAAGAAACTGGAAAAATCAAGTAAAGAATCAATCATAATACGGCAACCAGGTGTTTCATAACATCCCAAATCTCGGGCCAGGAACTCATTCCAGTACTATTGGAATGGAACAATGATTTCTGGCCTTTGTGATGAATTGCAGCAGGGCTACGCTCACCATTTAGCCAACAGCCACGGCCAAAGAAAGATAGAAAAGGAAGCAACTCTCGTTCCCTGACAGTATTCGCACGAGGCTGTATCTTGCAGATAAAACTTACCTGGGGTAGAAAAAAATTTTTTGCCATTTCCTCTTGAACATAATGTTTTCATTTGTCATGGGTATGAGTGTTTCTGTCTTGTCAAGGCTTGACGATGCGAGAGGCCAGTGAGTAATTGGTTTTATGCGTGCTGCAAGCAATGAAATCGATGAAAGGAAGTTTGTTTCTCGCTATCCATTTTGTCCAATCCATTTCTACATTAATTTGATTGCCAGAAGGAAATTAATTTTTTGATTTTTTGTATATAACTTTGCAAAAGAATAATGCATGCATTTCTATTATTCTATTAACTCAGCTCATTCACAAGTTTGATAACAATAACATTTGAGAAAAAATGAACAAACTTATATACATATATATATATATAGATAGATAGATATAGATATATCACTGATAAAAATGTGTAACATGAAAATTTCTGAACAATACGGAAATACCTTCCTTTAAAAGGCATATTTTTCGCACTCAGAGTATAATTGTGTAAAAAAAAAAAAAAAAAAAAAAAAACTACGATTTTAAAATATATATAAAAAATAATTCCAAGGAAATACATTTTTGCCTTAACATATAAGTTTCAAAACTAATACTGTTAGTGAGTGCACTACTTCGGTATATAAATACATAAAGGTAATGCGTATGCTTTCTAATTTACTATTTGAAATTAATCTGTATAATTGTATCTAAGCAAATAATTTTGTTTAAAATTTGGTATGTACCTCTAATTTATTTTTGCATTTAAAAAATAAAATTTCATTTAGGCAGAATAAACCCAGAACATTTTTTAATTAAAAATAGTTATTATCAAAAAATTTCAATGCGCAGAAAATATTTATCGAAATGTCCTTATGAATAAGGTATTTTAATAAATTTGTAAGCAGATTTTTGGTAACTCAAGTTATTTAAAATTAAAAATTAAGCAAATTACGTGGTAATCCACCAAATGTGTGCTGTCATCTTGTGTCTGTGCTTGATAATCCACCAAATGTGTGTTGTTATCTTGTATCAGCTTGATAATCCACCAAATGTGTGTTGCCATCTTGTATCATCTTCATAATAAACCAAATGTGTGTTGTCATCTATTAACTTGATAATCTACCAAATGTGTGTTGTCATCTTTATCAGCTTGATTAATCTATCAAATATGTGTTATCATGTACCAGCTTGGAGATCTTACACAAATGTGTTATTATCATGTATATTCACCCTAAGAAAATATATCTCCGCATAAATCACGTGTACATAAATTTAATATTTGAATAAGAGACTAGTAATTACCTATAAGCATTTTAATCACTATTATTTTTGAAAGAGTTTTAAATTAAAGGAAATCATAGCAAAATTACATCATTGTTATCGAGGCAATATCCTCATAAAAAAGCCCAATATGTTACTAGTTCAAAAGCTACCAAGTTGCGCCTGGGATCGAATATTGAAAAACGCCCATTACTGAGGCAGGGACTGTTTGTTTCAGAGGAGAGAACAGGTAAGAAAAATGTCAAGTGATCGAAACACAAATCGATTATTTTTTATTTAAGAAATAGCTTACGTAAAAATCGTTTTTATTGGCTGCGAACTTTTCAGAAAGCTGCTCTCGAATCCATTCTGATAGCAGGCGAATAGCTCGCAGGCAAACATTCGCATCAAACTGCTTTTTCTTTGCAAGTTTTATATCAAGTATACTAGTTTGTGAGAATGTGAGAACTTGTATTAATGGTAGAATATATTCTCAAGTATATTCACATTTTGTGAAACTTTCAGTAATGCCCAAATATAGGAAGTGCGTCGTTTGATAAGCTATACGGTAGATTTTTATATTTGACCACAATATATTTCGTATTTTTACTATGATACGTTATAAAATGATTTTCCAAGATCATATTTTCCAAAATAGCCACCTTTAGATCTTTTTATGAAGATTATGCATGCTTGATATTCAGATGATCAACTTTGTTGGTGTAGCTACCAATTTCTTATAAATATGAAATGAAAATTTATTTTACAAATTACGTAAAAATAAGTGCTACCTAGATGTGAATAAAAGAATTTGTAGAATTTATATATGATATATTTGATGTATAAAATAATTTAATTGACAAAAGACAAATGAACTCTGGTTATAAATCAGAATGTTGTATATTTTGTAATAAATGTTTTACATCATTCACTTTATAAATAAATATCTCAAATATTTAGAAATAAATATCTTATTCCTAGTTATTTAAATTTAGTATCTTTGATTATGAATCTAAATGTTGCATAATTTATAAAAGTTTATATTTGCGAAATGATATATTTGAGAAATTTTATATTTAACTATCTAGCAGTACTTATTCCCTGATTGGGAGTTAAAACATTGCATAATACAATGTGTAACGAAACGCTGTGTGTTGGAATATTTTAATGATGTAGAAATAGATATCTACAAGTTATAAACAAAACCATGTAAAATTTATCATAAATATTTTTGTAAATCATTTGGTGAATAAAATAAAATAATTTTGAAAGAAGTTTTAATGAAATTTTTATGTAACTTCTATTGTTTTGCATAGTTTGTTGGATGTTACTAACATTTTAACTGTATAAAAATGAGTATTATTTTATATAATGAATCAAAATAATCATATATAATTTGTAAAAATATTTCTATAAAATATATTTAATAATTATTTATGAAATTTCAGGAACTTCAAAGATTTTTATTCCAATTCCAAAATTTTATTTATTTTTAGCAATAATGAAAATTATAAATATTTTCATTAATGCTAAAAATTGAAAGTATAAATTATTTTCATTTTTTTATAACATTATTTAGGTTATAAAATATATAATTAATATTTTAACTCTATAGATACAAATACTGCTTATGGACCAAAAGACAGTACAGTTTATAATAAATGTATTATATGATATGAATTATTTACTATACATTTTATTTACTATACATTTTACATATAATTAAATATTTTAAGTGATATGTTTTCATTTAAAAAAATTATATATATATATATATATATATATATATATATATATATATATATATATATATATATATATATATATATATATATATATATATATAAGAGTAAAAATTATTCAGATTTTCAACATTATTCATTAATTTAATTAAAATATCTCCAGTAAAAATAACTGGAAATATGGATTAAATTAATAACAATATATTTTCAAATGATCTTCTATTCTTTAATATCAGTTTTATAAGGAGATTAATTACAGATTAGATTCAAAGAGCGTAGGCTTAGAAAGATTCAAAAAGCGTGGGTTTAGAAAGAAGAATTAAATTATTTTTAAACGCCATATCAAGGAAAACTCATAATTAGACGTTTGTTTCTATCAATTTTTTCAGGCTTCAAATATATCCAAATAATACTGTTAAAACTTTGTTAGATTAAATTACTAATTATTAATTTTAATTAATTTATGTTTTAATTTAGATTTAAATTCTAATAACTAGTTATAGTTTTGCATACTTTTAATTTTTATGTGCATTTTAATTATTTTATTAACACCTTATCAAGAATATTTTCTTTTTTAATTAAAAAAATCGTGTGTAAGAACTTTTATTCATACTTAGTAAAAATATATTATGATATTATTAGTTTACAATTGTTACGTTAAAAAAGGTAATTTAAATAACTTTTCTTTTCAGGAATTTATTATTAGTGATAAAAATCAAAATAATATTCCTTCTTCTGTAACATTCAAAAAGCAAGTAAAGATTTTAGATTAAATAAAATTTGCACTAGTGACTCTGTGACTTTCTAAAGAAGTATGATTTATTAATAAATTATTCGGCTACACCAAGCAAATTCCTTGATAAGAGCATTTGATAAATTGAATATTAATGCTATGCTGCAAAGGAGTAAACAAAGAAATCCCCGTTGCTGATTATCTGTGGTTGATCTTTATCGTTAAATTTTGATATTGCTTTCATATAATAAAAAAGAATGAATGTGTTGTTACATAAGATTTTTAATATTTTAAGTTCTTTAAAAATAAGTATTTCTAGGTACTCAATATTTCTTAAAAAAATTATTTTTAATATCAATGAAAATTAATGTTCATGTATTTTAAAAAATTAGTTCATCATACGTTATGTTATAAAAATGTTTTTAATCAAATATATATAATTCAGTTTTTCTGTAACTAAAAATTTAAAATTCAATATTTTAACACATTTTCTTACTCTCATCGTTTCGACTAAGACTTTGAATTTGTATCAGGTTTATGTAAATTATATGTAAATATGTTTTCATCTTAAAATTTTAATTTTATTATTATTTAGTTATTCTCATGTTGTTTCGGACATTTTCTTAATATTTAAAAACATTATTTATTGAGTTTTTATGAAACAGTATAATCAGTTTCAAGTTAACTACTATTTTTGTTTGACTACTTACATTATGTAACGTAAATTTAATATTAATATATATTCGATTACACACTGAGAGCACAGTGTTGCATTTTAACTTTGATAAATATTATTATTAAAAGGTAATAATTAATAAATTTGACTTATTTTTTATCTTTTTCAATACTTTTTACAAATTTTTTACTAGAATAAAACAAATAAATTTCTTATTACGAATTTACTTGTTTTAAAGTAATTTTAATACATATGTTTAATAGGGTATATAGACAGAAATCTTTATTTATGCTTTAGCTTGAAAATCTTAGATTATTTTTAAACTTCTTCAATTCTATTTAAAGAAGCAATAAAGGTGAAGGGGATTTATCTTCAATAAATTAATTCAACTTTAGCATTTTTGATAAACATTAGGATCTTCTAACTTATCGATTTAAGTACGTTTCATAAGACAGATAATGTGATTAAATTATATATTTATAATCAATCATTGCAAATTCCATATGATACACAATGATTAGTTATAAATAAATACAGTTTTCTGATATATATATATATATATATTTAATATCTTTACTATGTTAGTTATATCATAACAGAGCTTCTTGATTAATTATGATTTAAATATTAGGGATTAGATATGCCTGTATGTTTACTCAAAGTCTTGATGATAATTAGACTGAAGTAGAAATGATTATCAGATCAATCATCAGTTTCGTTCATTAATGTTAAGTGAATATGGCACCTTCAAAACCATCATATTTAATTTTTGATATACTTATCATATGACTTCATATTTTACAACTTCCTAAAATCTAATAATATTTTATTCATTTGATATGCTATAAAATATTTTAAAATGTTGATAAAATCAGAGAGCAACAATAATTAATTTCTAGTTCTATATATACAATGTATATATATATATATATATATATATATATATATATATATATATATATATATATATATATATATTATATATATATATATTAGTGTGTGTGCGAATGCGTGTATGAATATATATACACATATAAATATATGTATATTACGTATGGCGGAATTTGGAATATTGCAAATTTTAGAGACTAAAATTAGATTTATTCCTTAACAAGAGACGAGTGGAAACCAATTTTAAAAAATGAATGTAAAAATCAAGTATACTCTACGAGAAATCATTAATAAGTTAATATTACTAATTTAATTCTTCTTAATTTTTTCTATTGGTTTTTTCTTTCATTGTTATATGATTAATGCATGGTAGGATTATGGCATCTTTCTTATTTTTCAGATACGGCTTCATTTATTTATGTCACGTACTTACACTTTGTGTGTGTGTGAAAATACGATTACATAGCTTATTTTATTAGATAAGAAATCCTAGATTCTTATATAACTAATCGCTTTAATTTCATCAATTTGAGAGTTACAGATTGCTTATGTTTTATGTGTTAAATATTGTGCTGCACAAAAAAAGTGAATAGCAACTTAATTGAAAGCGGGGTAAAGATTTTTTTTTATCTTTATGAAAAATTATGTTACATCTTTCTTAAGTTGATATTTCATAAAAAATTTTAAATATATTTAAACTAAATAATGGAATAGTTGGACAAATGAATGGCATTGTTTCTCGTAAAATTTTTTATATTTAAATTTGATTTTAGTTATATATAATTGGTGTTAAAAATTTAGAAATTAAACTAACAATAATGACAGATTGTCTGTTTAAAAAATATATCAATTTTATACTAGATAAACTGCTTTAAGTCTATTATTCTTTAAGAGGTTATGTTCTGTAATGAAGACTTATAATGCCACCTATTGGAAATAATTGCCCAAAAATCGGAAGTTTCGTCGTCGTATGTATCTTATACAAAATGCAATATTTGTCTCTTTAAACTGTCATTCCTATTGTATTATTTGGTATCAGTATTTAGCGAAATCACCTTAATTGCACCTAATATGAAGAATTAATGTATTTTTATCAGATAGGAAGATTTTTAATTATAACGGTTATAAATTTCAACTTTTTAAACTTTTAATTTTAATCAACATTAATTAGTCAAGAGCATTTATTGATACAAAAATTGCATCAATAATACTTATGTAGAAACTTAAAATCTTCAGTATCATTTTAAATAGACCTATTCGTAAAAAAAAAAAAAAAAAAAAAAAAAAAAACTGTTAATATAAAAATACTTTTTCAACAGACTTAAATTGATAATAAAGTTTAAATTAAAATTAAATAGTTATTTAAGTAATAAAACAATGTTTCAATCATATAAATACTTCTCTTTAGAAACATTTCTAATAAAAGTAGTAAAATATTTTAATTTATTTTTAAATTTTACTGATGTAATTTTTACTGTTTAATTATGTCAGTCTAATCTATTTTAGTGTAATAAATTATTTTTATCATTCATATAAAGAAACTTAAATTTGTTTGTTGCATCACAATCTAAACAAAAGAGTTCATTCTTTTGATAGTTTATATTACTAAATCTTGAATATTGTATTTTGAGTTGTATAAAAATGCAATAATCCAAAGACATTTTAAAATTTCTACTTTTTAAATGTTTATTAAATGTAAGAATATAATATGCAAATAATCACTATATTTATACTTGTTTAAAATAAACACATACTTACTTTATTGTTACTAAATTAATAACCTGTTGGTAACTGTAAAGTTTTAAAATGAAAAAATTATTTATTAAAATGTGTACAAAATTCAAGATATTTAAGAGTACATTAAATAATTTATTATTATTTTTCATTTACTTAACAACACATATTTTATAATTTTTATAATTACTTAAACTTATTTTTTATTAATTTTTCCTGCTCTTATATTTTGTCTATTTATATTCTCATTTTACTTCTTAAATCGAGAAGAAACTTATTTGCTTTGATACATTTCGAATTTGTTATCACATCCTTGGTCTACAACTTAATCACTGGTATAAAATTAAAAAAAAATTATGGGGCAGTTTAAATCAATGTTTTCAGTAAAAAAATTAATAGTCTTATTCAATAAATTTTTATTTTAGTGATTCAAATTAGTTAAAAATAATAAAGTTGTAATTTTCTCACATTCTCTCTATAGATTTTTCAAAGTAATAATTATTTCATATTATTTTGTTACTCAATTTACATTGTGATAATTATCGTTTAACTTTCATCACTGAATATTTTGAATTAAAATAGTAAAATAAATATTTAATAATAATTAATCTTATGTTATTTTAAAATATATTAAATTAATTAATATGTAACTCTCTTTATTCAATTGAATTTAAAATTAAATTTTGCACATAAGTATTCTGCACGATTTGTTTTAACTCTGGAAAAAGTTTAAATATTTTTCTATAATGCTGTCATAATTATAATATTCTGTTTAAATAAAAAATTATAAATTATCCTAATTAATTAAATTACGTAAGTAAAGCATATATTATGTGTATAATATTGTTAAGCAAATTTTCTTAAGCAGAATTTACATTACATATTTTTAACTTAATACTAATCTACAAAATGAAATTAATTTTGATGACTGATTTTTAATCTCTAAATCTCTGAGAATAAAAAGGAAATCTCTGATAATCTGCATATATATAACAAAGAAAATTATCTAGAATTGAAAAATATTGCTGAAACAAACGTAGTCCAGATTAAAAACTGAAAAGTGAGCAATTAAAAATTTCTTCCTACTCTATTGGAAAGTAAAAGTTTTAAAAATCAAATTATTATTTTTCTTTTACATTATTTTATTTTATTTATTCCTTACTCTTTCTGATAATCATTTTTCATTTTATTACGTAACCTAATATATAGATAAGAAAAAAGCATGATAATTATTCAATCATAATTCCCCTTCAAGTAATTTTATTCATAACATTTTGAATTTATTTGTATAACAAGTATACTTTATTTGATCTTAAATTAGATTACAATTTCGAATTGCAACTTTTATGGATTTACATGCCTTTTTTTTACTTACGCAATGTAGTGAATTATCCATTCTTTGAAAATCTAATTAACAGTTTTGAAAGACATTTTCCATCAACAATGAAAATATAAAAAATCTAGAGTTATGAAAGTGGAAATTGTATTTTGTTCTCGAGACAAATATTACCAAGAATTGAAATCTTGAACATTCAAAAAATAGTTTTAATTTCCTAATATGTTTATATAATATTTTTCTGGGAATATTTAATTTTAAAACTAAATATATTCAGTGTAATAAACAATAATGACAGATTAAAGTTTTGAAATGCAATTTTCTTTTTATCTGCATTAGAGATTTCTTTAAGCAATTTTATTTAATTTTTATTTTTGCTCAAAATTGTTTCTACTTTTAGTCTAAATTCATTGATTTCATAATCAGATGCAAAAGTAAAGAGATAATAGAGAATTTAGAAATGATTTAAGCATCCTTAAAAAAATCTAAAATGATTTATGTAAAGATTATTTACAAAGATATTTATCAATAATCTTATCCAAGAAAATGGATTTATTTCTCTTTCGAACTTTATAATAGTAATATGAACCTATAACAATGGATAAAAATGTAAACTTATTAGGTTGCAATATTAGAGAAATTGTTAAAGCGGGAAATTATGTTTGCATTTTCTTTAGCCATTTTTATTCATTCTCAAACGCATGTCTAAAAGTAGTACAATGATATAATACCGTGATCCTAACTTAAGAAGTAATTTCAAAGCTATAATTAATAATTCGTCTTGGATAAATTCTCCTTTAAATTCAAGTTTTATATTTTTAAATCTAATTTATTTTTACACAAATTGTATTATTTACTTCAATGAAGCAAGAATTTATTTATTCGGAATCTGTAAAATTATTTTCAAATGTTTGTCATTATTTTCAGTTTATATTCAAAGTTTTTTATCTACAACTTTGAAATATAAATATCATATATTAAATTATTGATGGTATTTTTTATTTGACAAAAAATTTCTTAAATAAAAATCTATAATACATTTTCAGTTTTTTTTCATAGATTAGTATAACAAAATAAAGCTTGGGTGCAGTATTCTTGCAAAAGATGTTTCTTGTAATTATTTATTACATTAAAACCGACACGAAAGTTTCTTTTATTTTGTTATGTAAGTATA
Source organism: Latrodectus elegans (assembly GCA_030067965.1). NCBI lineage: Eukaryota > Metazoa > Arthropoda > Arachnida > Araneae > Theridiidae > Latrodectus > Latrodectus elegans. Next base: position 27,300,417 of record CM057812.1, read on the forward strand.
ATTGATTTAACAAATTAACTTTATAACTTTATACTGAAAATATGATATTGTTAAATATTCCTTAAAATGTTATTATATATATATATATATATATATATATATATATATATATATATATATATATATATATATATATATATATATATATATATATATATATATATATATATATATATATATATATATATATATATATATATATATATATATATATATATATATATATATATAATATATATATATATATGTATGTATGTATGTATGTATGTATATGTATTTAGCGTTGTAGAATAACACTATTGTTTTCAAAATCTTAAAATGTCAGAAATCTCATAAGCTTTGAGAAAAATATTGCAATTGAAATAAATATGAATTTAGAAATTTAACAATACCATTTTGCATATCTGTCAGAATGGAAGCCATTAGATTTACCAAGTTTCTTCCTTCATGATATGGTAATATGGCCCATTATATTACGATTTTCGTTGACATTTGATGTGAACAATGTATAGGTCGAAATCTGCTGTAAGGATAATATTATTATTGCCTTTCAAGTGAACATGTCATAATTATTTACATGCATTCACGAGTTGTAAAAGAAGAAAAACAGAAAACTCCGAAGCTGATAGTCGAGTATGTGGTAGGGAGAAGCATTATGATTTATAATATTTTTCTCATAAAGATTTAACTGGCAAAACTCTCAATAATATTTTTTGTTTGTGCTGTTATTTCTGAACAACATTTAAATACAGCCAATCAGATTCGCAAGCACCAATAGTTATTTTATTTCTTAGAACTGGTTATATCATGAACTAAATAAAAATTCTTGGAATATTTCTGAAATCTTAAAAATTATCTTTTTCCATCATTTATAACGGTGACTCTCTACCAATAGTAATTTAAATAATTCTATTTAGAATATATATATATATATATATATATATATATATATATATATATATATATATATATATATATATATATATATATATATATATATATATATATATAGATAGATAGATAGATAGATAGATAGATATAAATATATACATATATATGTGTGTGTGTGTGTAATACAAGTACTAAATTTATGATAAGAAATGAGTTAAATAAATAGAATAAGAGTTCTTTAATAATATAATCTATTTAATATGGTTCTAAATATATATGAATGCTCCCTTATTTTATACCTATTCTGAAGTCCTAAAACACAGGGGTCAGCGAATTCGTAAGACCTTTCTTGTACATAAACAACCCCGTAGTATCCCCTATATAAACTCCCTTCTGTAGGAAACAGTACACAAATTTGCCTTCTAACTAAGGTTAGGGTCACACCTATATTACAGAGGGAAATTTAAATTTATTTCATGTTTTCTTTAAATAAATACTATTTGGAATGTATCAGTGCCTTACACTCTGTATCTGAGTCCCAAACAGCAGCTTGGCAACTGTTTCTAAATTATGAATCATTATATATACGTATGTGTGTGTGTGTGCATTATATGACATCAATGAATCTTAGCTAATACAGTGTATTACACAAAATCATTCTGATTAAAATATTTTAAACAATAATGAAAACATCGGAATTTTTTCTTATCACAGCTATTGAATTTGTTTAAAATATTTTGAAAAATATTTCTGAGGTAAAACCAAATATAAAGAAATTTTATGTAACACTTCTGATAAATATAGAAAGTGATAAGTTTTTACTTTAATCATTGGTGGGGGGAGGGGGTAATAGGATTAACTTTAAGCATTTTTACGGAACATTTTGATGTAATTACAAATTCTTTCTCACGGGATTTGGTCACATTGATATTTCTTACAATTTTGGGAAATTTTATTAAATAATTTTTAGTAAATACATTCAATATATTTCATTTTTTATTTCAATATTACTTTTTATTAAGTCATTGGATAACATTTTTCAATGAATCAATATTAATACCGAAATATATAGCATTTTGCCATGATGATGCATTAATTTTTTTTCTAATTTGACTCTACAGAAAGTGATTAGACAACTCTTACTGTACATAATTTTTAAGCTCTTATTCAATCTAATAATTATGAAAAAAATAGAGTGTCTAATCCCCATTTTGAATTACGCGATTCATTGGAATATAATAATTCTTATTCAATTTTAGATAGTTATCGTTGCATTTAAAATAAATTAATAAGAGCAATCTTAAAGGGAATTCTATTTATTAAAATGAGTAATAAATTTGAGAATTTCGTTAATATGTACATCTCCCTCAAACGTTATTCTCATTTCTCAATTCAGCTGTATTCTTTAATGAGAAATTCAACGCCTTTTATTACTTAATGCATAGAGGAATATCTGAAAAAATTCAAGCAATTAGGATATTTTCAAACAGTTTATCCAAGTTGGGGTACTTGTTGTTACTCAATAACAACCCTTGCCTTAATTTTAACTGCAAAACAACCTCGCCTTAATCCTAAAATTGCTGTTGGTTGCCAAAGATAAATCTCCCAATTTCGTGTTAAGCGAAAATTAAACTAAGGTATGGAAGATCCTTCGAATAGGGAGGTTGGGTAACAGTTACGGGAGAGGGGGATACTCCGTGATAACTGTTCTTCGTCGATTATACTTCCCTTGCACTGGATCCACACCACAGTAATAAATGGAAATCCAAAGTAACGACGTTCTCTACTATACTGTGTTACCTCAGCTCGGTTTGAAACGGCGTTTGCCCAGGATTACCTAGTTTTCACTGGTTCCCCTTTTAATTTGCACATTTCACGCTACAAAGGGATATAGTGTCACCCCTGAATTTATTAGTGTGATTACCGTCAACTCGAGATAATGAGTGGATTCCTTGATTTATGTCCTTCCGGTTACACGATGACGTACTTGAAATGGGAGCATTTTTGCTAACAGTGTTATTCACCAGTTCAAGTGTAAGTGAATTTAGTTAATATAAATTTATTAGTCGGCTCAAATTTTGCCTATTTAATGAGGATTTTTAAATAAGCTGTCACACAGGAAAACTAGTTTCACATGTCATACTTTTCAACCATTTTTTGGAAAGATAAATGGTGTTTATAAAGTTTTTGATAAAGGAAAAAGATCTGTTTTGTTGACTTTATTCTTTGAAATAAGTTTCAGAAAAGTAAAATCTCAAATGAGATTATTATGATAAATCAAAGTATTGCCTCTCATTCAGAGAAACCTTAAGTTCAATCATGTTAGTTGTTTCATCTATATTTAAAATTTTCTTTTTGTGGTTTCGAGTATTAAACGCCAATCAAAAATAAATTACACAAGTAAAAATTAAGGTTCATTATTAATTTAAAATTATATGTAAACATGAAGCTGTTAATATTTGTTTTATTGGTATTTAAACAATTTTTATTATTTTTTCTGGCGTTTTGAATATTAAACCGCAAATCAGGAAAGTATTTCACAAATAAAAATTAAGGCATTTTATTAATTTAAAACTACATGCAAACATAAATTTATCCATTATAATTTTACTAAAAAATCAATGCTTTAGGATAACATGCATTTTATTATTTTCATGGAAAGATAAACTATTTTAAACAAACCATTATGATGTGAATTTATGATTACAGATCTAAACATGTATGAGATATATATTTAATATGCAAAATTTCATAATGGATATCTATTGGAATTCTATCTGACCGAACTGAAAATTTAAGTAACTGAAATAAGCAAGCTATCTAGTTGACTTTTGGGCATTTACTATTCCTATAACCAGATAATAGTCAGTTAAAACAACATTTTTTCGAAAATATATAGAATTTGGAAAGTTAAGAATCAATCTTTCAAAAGTATTTTATTTCATGACTTGTTTACACTTTCTATCTTATTTATATGGTTTTCTACAGTAAACTTTTTAGCAATTTTTACATTTTAAGCTCAAACAATAATTAAATGAAAAAAAAACTTAATATATTTTATTTTTAAATTCGAGAAAATAATTTTTTTTTTTTTATTCTAGTGGTATAATAAAATAAGAAATTATTTTATTACTACTAGAGAATAAAGTTTAATAAAACTACATTTAAAATTTAAGAAGTGGCAGTAAATAATTTTAATAATTGTGTTTGTTTAAAAATTTTTAAATTTCTTAAATTGAAAGTTCTTGCAAGAAAATTTTTTATCAAAATAATACAACCGAATCTATTATTTATTCATTAGTCCATATTTGTTTCTTGAAAGATTTAATTCATTATCCATATTCATCATTATAATATAATTTTTGAGAAATATTTTATTCAATAATTAAATGTATGAGTATTAAATAAATGAATAATGAATGAAATATTGCATATGTTTATAAAAAATTATTCTTTTGTATTCATGAAAACAATTTTTCGAAACGCGTGAACTCTATTTCTTTAGAGATCTTACAGAAGAATATGCATTTGAAGAGCCCTGATGTCAATGCGAATCAAAATCCTGGATTTGTGGAAAGATAACCTGCGGTTTCTTTGAGCTGCAAACCACTTCAGGAATTGAGTAGGGGCATAAATGATGCTCTTGTGTGTCCTCAGGTATTGTCTCCATGGCTACGGGGGATCAGAACCTACTTGAAAACTGGTAGAAAGAGTGGGAGTCACGCATTGTAAAAAGGGGAAAAAGAGGTGGAGGTGGATCAATATCACTTGTGATTCTCATTAACCCCTGGTTCCTTTATTCTCCTCAAAGAAAATAAAGTTGGGGACATTTATTTATTGTTCAAGGTTTATCCCAAAGAATCTCTGAAGAACATCAAACCTGTTATTTTGATAATCAATGTCAATATTTTCTCCTTTATCTTGAAAGACAAGCTTTTTGAAAATGGGAATTGGCTGCTCTTTAAATAAAGGGAGGATCTTTTTTTTTTCTTTAAAGAAACTAAATCTTTCTTTTTGATTTTCTCTTAGAAAACATTATTTAATACTAAACTGGGTGTGTTTGTTAATAATGATGAGTATACAATAATGTGTTAATGCTTCCATAATCACAGGTAATCTGCATTTAAATAGTTTTGTTAATTTCATTACGTTATTTATTTAATTTTAAAAGCAAAACATAGAGGTATTTGAATTTGTCATAATTATTTCTTTCTATTCAAAACAATTATGGTGTATTTAATTAATTTTCTGAATAGTTTTTCATGGAAACAAATAGTTTGTATCGAAAATGCTTATTTCTGCATAAATAAAGTATAATTGCATATTTTTGTGAAAAGTTAACCCATTAGTTGTACAATCCAAATTTGGAGATTTTGAAATTTCACTACTCGACATAAAAAAAAAATATAAATAAATAAAATAAAAAAAATAAAAATAAAAAAAATCAAGAAGTATATTTCTATTCTAAATATTGATCAATATATTCTCCTTAGTAGAAAGCTTGTACTGTGGGCTACAGTTTATTGCAACAAGCTAAGGGATTTTAAATTCTTGTGTAAGTTGAATATGATTTTATATTTGAAGTAATATATATTTTTTGGCTTGGCTTAAATGTTATAACTTTTAATTTTATATAATATTCAGAGATATTCTTTATTGAAATTATTAATAATGGAAATTATATGACCATTTTATAATACATCTAGTCGGCCAACTTGTCTAGTAATCAGCGTGCCTGACTACGGATAGGGAGGTCCTAGGTTCGAATTCTAGTTCAGGCATGGATGTACTTTCTCTCTCTCTATCCTGTCTTTGAATTTTTCTTGTGTGTGTGAATGAAGTATGAATGCCTGCCCTATAAACGGGTCCCTATAGCATGTGTGAAGGTGCGATGGTGGTCCACCCCCTGTTGTGCACCCGGGCCAACGCCTCGACGGCTAAGAGTTCGCTGTGTCTGGCCGGTTCCTTGGTATCAGGGAACAATAGATTAATAGACTCTGTTGCAGTTGTAATTGTCTACAATCTGCCATTGGAAAAATATAATATATCTGACTGAATATTAAAAAAACAAATTGTCAGTTAAAAAGTGAAAATAATTACAACTTTTATACTTATTCTGAATTGCCACTAGAAAAAAAAATAATATATCTGACCGAATATTACAAAAACAAATTGTCAGTTAAAAAGTGAAAATAATTACAACTTTTATAGTCATTCTGAATTTTGATTAAGAATAATGATCCCAGCTTCTGTAGATAATTGCTGTAAAACAAATGTATTTTATTGTTAATTTAATTTATAAGTTATTTTATATTACATTATTGGCAACACAGAATACAGATTAATTGGATTCTATATGTATGCAATATTTTATTGAACAGCTTTTGATTGAAATATTTTCCTTGATATATGCTAACAGAAATTACTTACATATAAATTTGTTTTAGTAAAGATTTTGCAACTATTTTAAATGGAAAATAAATTGATAATTCTTAAAAGTGCGCTTTTTCAATGAGAAAATTTTTCTTTCATTTATTTTTAAAATTTATACATAACTTCAACACCTCTAAAGATTTTGGTAGACTACAGAAGTTTTTCAAAGTCTTGTAATTTTTTTATTGAATAATCTTAGTTCTTTCTGCCATTTTCTTTCAAATACTCGTTTATACTTTGTTTAGATCAAATAATCTGTGTTGACTATTTCACAAAAAATAGATGTGACATTATTTCTTACATCCTTTGTTTCTTCTCGTGTAACACCAGAGGAGTTTTCTTTTCGGGTCTTATAAATGGCATTGCTTATAGAAGTAAAATATCATGCTTCAGAATTTGAATTATATGATCATGATTAACATATTTATTCTTTATTTTTAGTGAAATGAACTATAGTAGCTATTTTATCCATGCAACGAAAGGAATACCAATAAAAGTTTATTGTCATTGAAAGAGAAATCAAACGAAATAGTTCAAATATCATCAAATTGATTCACTATGATCCATATCTGATAATTTCATATACAAGATGTTCTGTTTTAAAGTGTTGCTTACAAGAAGAATTTTTCAACTGTAAGTAAATTTGAATCTTGCTGTTTTATAGCATATTTTTCAACATTCAACTCCCCTAATCAATAATAGCAACCATTCGATTGCAATTTTGAATCCAAATCATACAACCATAGATCTAGTAACCATTTATTTAAAAGTTTCTCATAATGCTAGCAGTATGAGATTAAGCTGTGAGATAATTTAGCATCCTTTTTCATCATGATTATCTTCTGTTTAATCAAGGATCACTAAATTCCAGATTTAACACTTGAGACCCTTTCCTACTAGGTAACACTGTGATCTGGGTTAAGTTTAATTGAAATATAGGAAATCCATTTTTAACAGATAGGGGATCCTAATTCCTATCATAAGGGAAAAAATACGAAAATATTCAAAGTATGTACATCCAGAATGCAAAAAGTCAACACCTATCTCCCGTTATTCATCATTGCCTTTCAACATCAACAAACCTTTTATGGATATAGTTACTGGTATAAACCTCTAATTTTGATGTTGGAAAATTGATTATTTCCAACTGGATGATGTTGGAAAATTGATTATATAACCGTATAAATCTTTCATTCTTCATGTATATATTCCAGAGCTGTTTATTATACCAAATGATTTATTAATAAAGAACTTTCGACTTCTATTCAGTTATAATCAGTTTATGTAGACGATCATAAAAAACAAGATCTGCAAGAAGTAAGTATTAATAACAAAAACTATTCTGAGGAACAGAGAGAGAGAGAGAGAGAAATGTCTTGAATTGCTTTTCAACTTTTAGCCAATCTACTATGAATTATCATGGTATTAATGACTTTGGAACCTGGGTTATTGTCAAAGATATATTTATTTTTCTCTAATATTAGTTTTGAAAATAAAACTATCATTATTTAAAATAGTTTTCTAATATTCTTTAAAACGTTAAATTTCACTTAATAATTTTGTAAATGTAGCCAATAATTGAAAGAAATGGTAGATTGTTTTCCTTCATATAAAATTATTTTTCAAGAACTAAATCAAAGGGATTATTACTAAACACATTAGTACTTTAGAAAACTACCTACTATTTACTGGTATTAAAATATATTTTGCAAAGTGAAAGGAAAATGATTCTAAAAAATTTATCATAAATATAAATAATCTGTATTTATGTAAAGTAAATTTAAATTTTCTTTACATTATTGATATAAACTACAGCAGCTCTGAATAACCAATACGTTGCACTTAATTTAAAAAAAAAATTATTATTGAGTACTGAATGGTTAAAATATTTTTATTCACATAATTGACTAAAGATGCATTTTAAATCATCTCTTTTTGCCAAATTAAATAGTAAAATTCTATTTGCTAAATACTGCGCAATGCTTTCTTAGGTATTCTAGAAGAAATGTAAAAACAAACGCCTACTTCTTAACATTTAAAAAGGCCATCACATTTTTGTTGCCGAGTCCAGTAACGCGTGGGTGGAAAAGAAGTCTCTATTTCCACAGGGAACGTCTACAGAACATTGTAAGATCTAAGGATGGATGCGCTTCGCGAAATAGAAGCCTATAGCTTGTTAAAAATTCCATAAGGAACAGAATTAATCGTAGAAAGATATCACTAACACGATAATGTTGCATCTACTTTATATTCTGGAATAAATCTTAAAGGTCACGTGGTATTGGATATGCTAACCAATGCTTTAACCTATAAATTTTAAATGTTAAAACCAAAAATAAGAAAAAAATATCTACTTATTTTTTTATAATAAGGAATTTATCGTTAAGAAAAGAATTTTTCCAGTAGAAAGTAAATTAATACATAAAAAAAATAAAATTTTATTTAGCGTGCATTCAAAAAATAAAAGGTGTATAAATTAATTAAAAAACAATAACATTTGTGTCTATGTTTATATTATATAATTTAATTTTCTTAATTTTCAATTAATTAACTATTGTAAAATTATTTAAATGAAATTTCAATAATACATATTAAAATATCCTGTGGTTTGAACCCATATATATATATATATATGAATGTATGTATGTATGTATATGAAAAGAACTACTTCATTCATAGAAGTGCTGCAATTCGAAACATTTACAAGCTGTTATTAAAATAATTTAAACAACTTAATTTATAAAAAATTCTTTATATAAGTATGGTTTAAAACCCATTCTGACGTTTAACATTACTTGAATTCTCCTAAGAATTGATTCATACAAATGCTGATTTGTTTTTAGAGAAATAATATATCATTCTTTATGCAGACATTCGACTACGTATTGAAACACTCAAAAATGTACAAAAATTATTCAGTTATGATGGTGACTAGTTGTCCCTCAACATCATCACTCAGTTGGGTCCATGGTAGTGGTTTAAATTCATCCTCATGTTCATAAAAACATGACTGGATAATTCGCTTTGGAGAGATAGGTGCAATATCACCTTTGAAAATTCTGTATCCAGCAAGAAAGAAAGTTTGAATCATTGGATTGACCTGAATGTTTGAATTTATAGGGTGATAGCTAAAATTTCTTTGTATTTTTTCACAGTGATAGTTCCTTTCAAGGTTATGATTTATTTAGCAAGGAACTACAACAGTGCTGCTATATCAAGACCATGCTTGACAGTTAGAAAGAGATAGTCATGATCATGTTATTGTGCAGGCGGCATCTAAACATAAACCCGTCCTGTTGTAAGTTAAATTCTTCAGAATTAATTTCTATGATAAGTACCATGGAAACCATTGCTCTATCATGTATGTTCTGGACATTTTAACTGTAAATACGGACACTGAAGAATCCAGGTGTTGCTGACTGAACTCTGTGGCAAATTGTGTAATTATAATATATATATATATATATATATATATATATATATATATATATATATATATATATATATATATATATATATATATATATATATATATATATATATATATATATATATATATATCACCATTAAACTTCTGTTTATTTTCAATTTTTAAATTGGCAGTAAAATTAAAATTTAAACAAATCTAAGTTACTACCACAAGTATATTATATATGCACAAATGGATACAAATATGTCAGGCCGAACTGGCAGCCAAATGGTCAGCGCTCTTGCCTTCAGTTCAGCAGTTAGTGGGTTCGAATCCCACCTTGGGCATGGATGTTTGTAGTAGTTCGGAATCCACTTTAAACCGTAGGTCCTGGTCTAATTAGCCCTCGTGTGCAAAAAATGACCGTTGAGCGACAAACAAACAAATATGTCAGGTTTCGATTAAACATCTGCCATACTATTTGTATATTTCACATGGTACTAATATGACTAAACGTACTTTATGACATTGTAACTAAGTTATAAGAATCCTCTTCATGCCTATCATAATAATCATATAAATAGATTTTCAAATTAGTAGATATTGTCTCGAATATCATGCATATGTGTACTATTGACCTGATGTAGGTTGCATAATTTCCGCATTTAACTGTTGATAGAATATTCTGACGTTGTTCAGATTTAAGTCCTTTAACAGCTGTAACTAATAAATTAGTAATTTATAATAGTTACAGAAAAAATGAGAATAATTTAACTCATATTACTTAAAAATCTATTTAATTATAAGCATCATTATGTTTTTCACTTGAAAGTATAACTGCACACAATTTAAAAAATAATTATATTTATTTGGAATATTTCTGAATAAACTTTCAAATTACCTTTATTTAATAAATAAATTTATTTGAATATATTAAAATTACTATACTAATTAACAGTAAAAAATATAGATTTCAGTGGATTTAATAAAAAATAAATGTTGAATTTCTACAAGGCAAGAGAATCACCTCTGAATAATCAATCTGAGTTCTAGTCACTGAACTTTCTTTTATATTTTTTGTATATTTTAGTATTCAAAATGATTTTTGAAATCTCTTCAGCTGAAATTTTGCACCAGTCTATAATAATTCAGAAACCTAAAATATGTTTACAAAAAGTAATAAAATTTGTTCAATTTGTTTGAGGTGGTTTTGTCTGCTAGTCATTCTACGGCTAGTTGTTGCACAGGATGAATAATCTGACACGAACCACAAGTTCAAAGTGACTTTCTAAATCATCACAGCAATCATGTTTGATAATTGATTTGAGATCATAAACAATTAAATTCAAAGCCATTAAACTGAATATATAATTACTTTCTAGGCATAGTTTGGAATATAATACTTATCATATAAACTTCTCTCAAGTTTATTTATAAATAATGCAATACTGATTGTTTTTATATTTTTTTGTTTCAAATGGGTATTCTTATATCGATAAGGTTAATGATTGCTATTTCTTTTATACATTTGATTTCAAAATTGATTTTTCATAGAAACTGCGCTGTATGGGTATGTCTGAAAAGAGAAAATCAGAGAAGCTTCAAAGCACTAACATCAATGCATACAAAAAGTAGATATAAAACATACATATCCCGTTGCACAGGAATAATAGAAAAAAATCAAAAGAAAAGGGTATAATAACTGTGGCCTAGTGAACGCGCGCGCGCGCGCGTGCAATGATATAGCTGTAAAATTTTATTATGTTCAGTATTTAATGCCTGAAAGGAGCGTAATCTAACAAACGTAAAAAAATAGCTAAAATAATTAAAATCGAAGAAATATGAACAGAGCTCTAATTTCAACAAATTCTGAAATCAATGCTGGTATAATTTATTAAGATTTTTAGATTAATTATACTTTGTGAATGATGGTTATAAAATAACAATACCATTGTTTTACAAGATTATTAACTTAAGAATACTTCCTGTTTGAAAGTTATTTCTATTTCTTACATATTTTTGCGGGTTTTGAATTTGGATGAGTTCATTTTGTGTGCCATCATTTCAATTTTTTCCTCCAACGGACAAATTTTAAAAATATTTCGAACTATCTTACACCATGATTCTATACTCTTTTTGGTGTTGCTACTTATGACACTTGAAAAACACAAGCTCATTTGCCAACGAGCGATACGAAATTATCTTAAAGTAGCGAGTCTTTCGTTTTAATCAGAGCATCAAAAAAGAAAATTACATCTTTGCTATAAAACTCCTCCAATAGATGGCACCAACAGAGATTCCACTTCCTCAATTTTGACCTTTATCTGGAGGGAGAGGAAATTTTCTCCAGACCATTACACCCATGGTGACATTTCAATGACCAACCACAGGTATTTCGATTCCACAGATTAAATGAGCCCACATATCGCACGTACTCAGTGGGTCCTTGGCGGCATTGTAAATTGAATCCAGCTTTTCCAGCTGGAAGACGGATGCCCTAACAACTAGGTTAGAACTGACATAAGCTTTTTTGCAGTGATCAGGATCTCATTAGTTATTACTTTCTGAATATTATAATATTTAATAAAACATTTACTGTAATAAAAATAAATAATTTACATTTCTAACAAACTATCAAAAACTGTTTGTTTGCTGTCGTTTTTAATATACGTTATTTTTTACCAAAGTAAAATTATGCATTTTGAAGAATTCGTTCCTTGTGTCAATTTCTTTTACTTCAATAAAAGTGAAACTATATAACCTAACTAACATTCCTATTAAATATTTTAAATAACTTTAAAAATTTTTTATTAAATCTTCAGATAATTTCAACTACTATAGCAATCCAGCTTTAAAATAAAATTAAGAGTTCAACTGATACAATTATCTAATATTTTTATAATATTTTAAGACTATAAATATTGCAATATATATATATATATATATATATATATTTAAATCTTAATTTACTTTATTTTTGTCAATACAATACTCCAGACAGAAATGATCATGTTTTGTAGCTTTCTTGAACATTTTCATAAGTCTAAATTTTGTACCTTACATAGTAAATTAAGTTTGTAATTGGATCTGATATTCCCCATATTTTCTTCCGATGTACGATTTTTATTTAATGTTTTCACTAAATTATATATTAGTTATTAAAATTATTTATTAGTTTTATTTAAAATTAAACTTAATTGATGATCTTTTTAACCACAATTATTATGTGAATCAATGATCAATTTATACCATAAATAGAATAATTTGAAATATAAGATATTACTAAGTTGTGATGTATTTACATTATTATCTTGTTTTTTTATTTTCTTTAGTTTAAACTTCAAGAGTTAAAGCAAGATAATTAAGCATAATTTCAATTACTGTGCTCAAGCAGAAATAAAATTTTTAAGAGCAATGATTAAAAATATCGTTTTTCATGTAATTTAAAGTACTTTAGCATTTTATAAAGTAACTAAAATTTAGCAAATGCAATTAAATTTTATTTTTACTTTGTCGTACACACTTAGTAGGGTATTCGCATTTTTGTGGAGAATTTTTGAAGCAGGTGGTGATTTACCTGGTTTGGAAAAAAAATACAAATTAAAATAGAAATGATGCATAGCAACGATCTAATTTTTTTTCTTGGTGATACATCTTCCTGAAAGACACAGAGGTCTAAGCCTTGGTTAAATTTTTTATTTCTTTTCCTACGTTTTAAAATTTTAGAAGGAAGAAACAAACACATGCAAGAGCAGGAAAAGAAAACCAAAGGCCACTTATTTAATCCTACAGAAAGAGTAAAGCTTTTAGTAAAATGAAGTAACTGGATGTGAAGGAGAGTTAAAATTTAATCTAGAAAGTGTGTTTTGAGACTAAAAGGAGATAAAATTTGCATTAGTCTGTTGGTTCGAGTATTTTTTATCACATACAAAAGCTTCGTCCTTCAAAGCATATGTTTGAATTTTGCGGCAAAACAATTACAGTTAATTGCCTGTAAATTGTATGACGAAAACATTTTACAGTTAAAGGATTGATAAAGTAATTAATTGAAATTCTTTTTCAATTTGCTATTATTATTTCGAAGATATATGCCTATTAAATTATATTTGTATATTTTAAGTACATTAGATTTACTTATATTTGTAAATAATAAAATTATTTAAAACTAAAGATATTTTTTAAAATGTTCTGTATTTTTTATTAAAGTAACATTTAGATTAATTTATTGATTAGATTCGCAGAATGTTCCAATAAATATGAAGTAAATGACAGCCAAATCTTCACTTCAAACTCAATAAAATCAACTCAAATCAAATAAATGAATCAGTTCAAAAATTTAGTGTGAAATATTGAATAAAAATTTAGTTTTCTTAGTAAATTCAAAATGAATTTTAATAAATGTTTAATATAAATTGATTTAGAGAATATAATAAAAATTTCATTAATTTCATAAGAAATAGGACAATTAAAGTTTTAATTGTTCTGTAAATAAAAGTTCTAAATTAAAATCACTGAAATTTTTTAATCAAAACCTTTATTCTGTAATATTAGTTATTAATAATTTTCAATTATGTTTGTGAAATTTTCAAAAAACTTTAAAGCACGTAAAAAGGTTATGAGAAAATTAGTACTACAGTTAGTCATAGACAAGAATTTGAAAGTACATTCATAACTAAACAAAATGCAAGAAATTAAAGCATTATGAAGAAGAATATTTCGTTTTTAATATTTTTTAAACATCTTTTAAATGAATGTACAAAAATTACTTATAAAAAGACTTCATCCAAATATAATTTTTTCTTTTAAAAATCAATTGAAAACTGTAGCAAAAATGATACTTTTATATCCCTTCGAAAAACAAGAAATATGTTTGATTAATTATTTAGAAGCGCATGTTCTAAAATTTGCAAATTTACAATTTGATTCTTAGAATATAAGGTATTTATTAACTATTAAAAGAAATATAATTAAATTACACCTATGCATATTTCAATTGCAAATTATTTTTACTCATTTGAGTAATTAATGCAATACTTAAATTTTGCATGAAATATTAGATCTAAAAATAAGCAGTTAGTGTTGTCTATAGATTGTCAACAAAATTGTTCACAAATTAGCAAAATGTGGTCTCTAATAAATACGTTTTGCTTTAATCAATAAAATCATATACTGTTTAATGTCTTATCATGCCGAAGTATGTTATTAAAACATCTAGAAAATAAATGAGAATTTTTTTATAATTACTTCTAAGTATCTTTGCCGATACACGTCATAAATATATAAGACAATACTTGAATCTTCCGAAGTCCGTCAAATTATATAGCCTATATTTGTTTAGTCATATAGTGTCCAAAATCTTATGCTGGTGTGATACACTACAGGAGAGAAGATTGAAGCTTATATGCTAGACGTGACATTTGAATATGATTAAATATTATAAGGCTGTAACCTGTATTATAGATTTCGAGCCTCAGAATTAAGTATAAAAAACTTATTCCCATAACCTAAATTAACAATAATATTAGTATATTAGGACAAGCATACTTGTTGATGTAAGGATCCTAGGTTCTGCCCTAGAAATTGTTGAATAATGGGAGGTAGATATTGTTTTTTTGTATGCATTTTTTTCGAAATGAGTTCTTAGGAGGTTTGAAAGTTTTTTTTCTTAAGACGCACAAATAAGTCTTACTACCTACAAAAATCTAGAATAATGGGGGGTGGATATTGTTCTTCGGCATACAATTTTTTCGAAATGAGCTCTTTGGAGTTTTGGAAGTTTTCTTTCTGAAGATACACACAAATTGAGTTTTCTACCGGTAAAAAATGTTCCGAAAGGTAAATGTACAGTAGATATTTAAAGAAATCTTACAAAAAGTTCTAGTTGGCCGTCCATTATAAAGCCTGATAGCCAATTGTCATTGTAAGGCATTTGGATATCCATCCAGTATTTTTAACAAGATAATTTTTCATAGAAAATGACCGTCCTCACATTTCACAAGCGAATAAACCGAGTAAATTTCCCAGTATTTTCTCTGACAGAATTGTTGTGATTAGAATAGAACTGTCCCTCCAAAAAGCAACCGAGAACTTAATATTATCATATGTTGATTTAACAATAAGAAGAATCTCCAGTCTATATTAGTATAGTAGTAGAAATGCATTTATTCAGATCAAAAAGTGTCAAGTTCGATCTTGAATAGTTTTGAATTACTTTGAGCATATACATGAATCGGTATTAAAGCTTTGGAATTTTTCATTGTTCCAATATAAATACGCGATTATAGCGCAATATTGGTACAGAGACCAATGACTATTCTCTACTCTCTCTTCTTCCAGAGAGAGTCTGTACTCCATAATTTCTCAGTCTGGATTATCATTGGAGAACATATTTGTTTATAATTTCTAATTGGAAATATATTAAAGCTGCTTGTGAATTTTTTAGACTTCTTCAACTGCAATTCATGAACATAGCTTACCATTACATTTTCTTTAGTTAATTAGCATAAATGTTTTTCTAATGGTCGGGGTATGTCGGGATGTATTGTCCCCTTATACCCAAGGAACCGGAAGGAAATAATGGCATCTTTGCCGCCGAGGCATTGCCTCTGGTGTACCACAGGGGGTGTGTCACCATCGCTCCCTAGATGCCGAGATACATATGAAGAATGGTAGACAAACAGGATTATTAGACGAGCACAGCAGATTTTATTAACAAACGATGCATCCCGGCGACACATAACAACCACGTCTTACTCGGGAGTCGAACCCGAATCCACCCGGCAGAAGCCGATCGCTGTAACCACCATACTTGCTGGGTACAACCAACATACATTTGGTATAGAAAAAACTTTATAAAAACTTTCATTTACAATCGGACCTAGTACTAGTATTTAATTAATGTAATATGATGTGAACAAAAATAAAATATAAAAAAAATTAAAGTGATATAAATATGTAAAAATGAAGTCTGTTAACAAATGATATCTCACTTGTATTTTGTTTTAAAAATAACATTTTTTAAAGAAAGTTAAAAAAAAATAATGATATATAATAAACTTAGAAGATTAATATCTGGATTCAATTATAGTTTATATACATGACGTAATTATCTTCTTCAATACTTTCAATAAATACGCTCAGACAACTGAATTTAGTAAGACACAAAATTAATCCTTTTGAAAATGAAAAATCGTGAGCAATAAAACTTTCCGTGATTCTTAAATTTATTTAATAATGTACTCAAATGTTTACAGATTCATTTTATTGACATACACAGTTTACTTAACTTCTAGTATTTACGATAAACAAAATTATACCAATACTCGGATTTTAAAAATTATATTTCAATTTCTGATTGCATTTATTTGAAGCATTTCGTTCTATGTTAAGAAAAAATTATTCGTTAAATTTTGATAAAAATTTTATTGAACTAATTTTAAATGTTACAATTTGGAAATTTTCTAAATATTTCAATTTGTATTTTATTGGCACGATGATTAATTATACTTCATTTAAATTTTTTAATGAATAGTTTGTTATATAATTTTATTTTTATGATTTTAAGTAAATCACTGTGTTCTCTCTCTTAATAATAAAAGTTTATACCAGGATTTTAACTTAAAAATAAAAAAATTATTCATTTTTAATAAATGTTTCTAATAAAAGAAATCATGATATCATGATAAAAATATATAATAGAAAAGTAGTAGCTTTGTAAAAAAAATACACTTCTCTGCAAATTGTAAATTTGTAAAGTAGTATACTTTGGAATTTGATTAATATTTTTGGATTTAAAAACTATCTTTTCTATTATATATTTTTAATTATCATACTGTGTTTTATGTAATTGTTACGTTTATTTAAAAATGCATTGTAGTCAAATAATATTGTAATAAAATTATTGTGTAATGATTCCAATTAGTGTAACATATTATTATATTGAAAAAAATAATATAATATGAATATTGAAAAAAATTAGCTTATATATATATATATATATATATATATATATATATATATATATATATATATATATATATATATATATATATATATATATATATAAGGAATTTTGGAATGTAAAACAACTTAAGTTCCTTTTTTTAACATGGGATCTCTCATTAACTGTAGGGAACTCTGAAGATATTTCATTGAAACATTTTGTCACTACATATCTTTTGAGAACACCCAATCCACTAGAAGTAAAGCTGTCTAATGGCGTTCGAAATTAACTCCTTGTCCGATGCCAATTACTGAAGATGCTATTAGCTGAGGTGTTAATGATGACATTGGTATGAAGTTTCTCCACATACACAGTTTAGATTTCCTTAATATGTACACAATTTGTGTCCAGTTAAGGAACATGTAACCAAATGTTGCATACATTTTAGTATTTAGTTATATGTTCTTACATATTTTTTAATAATTAATAAATATGTATGAAATGAAAGCAAAGAATTTTAAGATATTTGCTTACTATTTAAAGATATAAGATATATACTTATTCATGAAGGCATTGATGTTCAATTTCACATTAGAAAAATGTATTTGTCGTTATACTGATTTTTAAAGTTTATCTTAAAAATGATTTTTTTTAAACAATTAGGTTTTTAAAGTTTCGAATATCAGGGAAGTAATTTTAATTAATTCTCAAGCAAAATTTTTTAATGTAAACATTACAGTTTTCATCAGATACTTTTCATTTAAAGTTCAACAATATTTGTAAAAATTTACTATATGTTATGGTATTTGAAATAAATAATTTTTACTTGGAGTGAAATATTAAAAAAAATTAATTTTATTTTTTTCAACTATTTTATTGAATATTTATAACAACTAATTTTCTTTTTTTTTAACTTTTATTTTATAAATGTAATTATGGTAAATTACTAATGATTACGAGTTTTTATTAGATATATGTGTGGTATTTAAAATTATTACAATATCAAGATATATATATATATATATATATATATATATATATATATATATATATATATATATATATATATATATATATATATATATATATATATATATATATATATATATATATATATATATATATATATATATATATATATATATAAAGTTAATATCTTTGGTTAAATGTCAAAACGAATTGCTATCGCGTTGTGCTTAATGGCTTCACTTGGTGGAAATAGCTCTAGAACGCGATGAACAACTTAAAATATACAGGTCTGATTATTATAAAGAAAAAAAGGATTTTTTAATTCAATCAGGATTTTGAAGCGATAAAATTTCGGAGATAAGACATAAGACATTTGTAGAAAAACATAATAAGTGTCTTATTAAAAATTTTTAAAATCAAAATATACTAAATAAAATATGAGTTGTAATTTAGAAAAAAAAAGCAGAAAAATAAAAAATTTACTAATATTCCTAATATAAGGATAAAAACTTCAGCTCATAATCAAAAATTCTCACTATCCCCAAAAGTATAAGACATATTCAGCAGTTTTTTCGTAATTAGGCTTTTATATTTATAAATATTATCACATTGTACTGTATTTGTACTTCTTTCCTAATAAATATATAACTTGGTTTTTTTTTTATTAAATTATCAATTTATCAATGTCTATTTGTTTATAGTCTTAACAGCTTGTACACCAATAATCTAATTTTAAAATGCGTTTCATCTGAATCAAATTTGCAGGTGAGAATATTTATTATAATTTGGCAGATGTTAAAAATTATTAAAGGCAATCCTAGAATAAGGTATATTGTAATGAACTCATGGGATTATTCTATGCACACTAATTTTAAAAATACATCTTTTTAAATGGAAATATTTAATGTAAAAACGAAATTCAAAAAATTATTATTTCGTCTAGAAGTTTTCTATCAAAAATATCGTTTTTCGTGATGTTATTTTAGTGAATTAATTAGCATGATATTTTCCTAATTCACATATTATGATTACACATTTTCATAATTCGCGTATTAAATTGAATAAATTTCAAAACATTCAGGGCTTCTTTACTGAAACTCAAAAATATACCTGTCAAAATTGACCGAAAATTTTAAATTAGTAAGCAAAACAAATATCTATAATATTAGATATCTTTAATTGTTAGTTTTAAATCAGCTAACTTCTTTAATATTTGTCACTATCAATAGTTATTTCACTTATTCGATATCTTGTAGTTTTTAATCAAAGCTTTTTTTTCACTGTAAAGAGAATATGGAAATGTATCAAAAATAAATAATCTTATTAATATGTAGCAAATTTATTAAAAACTATACCATTCTGATATTAAGAGCTTCTTACAAATAATTCCTCAAATATTTATTTTATACACATTCTAGAAAATGCAACATTTTTTTTATTTTTGTAATGCACATTTTCTTTTTGGTTTAATGCACATTTTCTTCTATAATTTTAAAGTATGATCAATAAATTAAAAAATGTCTGAAATGTCACTATTTGAGAAGGGGTTAACATAGGAAATGAAAAGCTTTACTGTATGTAAGAATATACAATGTTATTGCTTTACTGTATGTAAGAATATACAATGTTATTGCTTTTCTGTATGTAAGAATATACAATGTTATTGCTTTACTGTATGTAAGAAAACAATCTTTTCCCTCTCAATTCTCTTAACTATATTATGAATCTTGAAATTTTTTTGATATGCAAAATAAAAGATTTAAAACGAAGAAAACAGGGAGAATAAGAAATATATATTTTCCCTTTTAATTATATTTTAAATAGAAAGACACTTTGTTGTTGTTAGAACTTTTAAAGAAATTAAATTTTATTATAATATACTTTTTACGGTGTGATGTTTTAAAATGAATATGATTCTTAAGAATATTTTTGCTTAAAATAAACTTTTATAAAACAAAAATTAAAAATTGTATTCATCTTTACTAACTATTTCAAATGATATTATTATCAAAAATCTATCAATAATTCGATTAGTTTTGTTAAAAAAAATAGATCATATTCATCATACATACTTAATTTATCTATTTTGTTGATATGTATCATAATACAATTATTAAATGGAAATTAATGAACCTGATACAAATATAGTAAACATCAAAATAATAGCCAATAATTCAGTTTTTTCCAAAGTAATTATGTTTTTAAATAATGTAACAATTTGAAAAAAAATGCAGAATTGATTAAATAGAAAAATATTCATGGTTAATTTTTTTTAAATAGTTATTATTGCAGTGGCCAAATATGATTTATAGAAATGTGTTTTAAGAAACTATATATAGTTATACGTAATAATAATTGAATATTTTAAATTATATATAAATATTTCGAGATTTATCAGTTGTTCAAACAATGAATACTGAAGTCATTTTAAATACTGTTGTGTAAAATAAAACAGTTATTTTTTTAATTACATATCCCTAAATTTTTTCACAAACACAATATTTTTTAAATAAATATAATTATATAAAATTTTTATATTAATTTTCCAATCATAATATGTATAAATTTATGAATAAATCGTTACGCTTTCAACTGATTTTCCAAATACAAAAAAACATTTAAAGTGTAATTTTTATATCTGTTTTTTAAATCCCATCAATATTTCAAATGAAAGCAATAAACAATTTTTTTTTAATATTGTGAATACAAATTAAAAATTCAGAAAAATATCATATTCGTAAAATTATGCATTAAAATTGAGCGCTTCCACACTACAGCTGCGAAAATGTTTGGCATAACAAAATGATATAAAGAAAACTTAAAGAATTATTTCTAGACATATTATGGCACGAAAAATAAATAGTGTGGCCTACAGCTAACTCAGCAGGGAGTTTGTATTTTAATAGTAATAAAGATCTCCTGTGGCCCACGCCCCGTCGTTATCTGACCTAAGTATATCGTCACGTAAGTCCACCAATATTTGTTTTACTCCAGGCATGAGACGTTGATTGAATGGAAAACACTTCGCCTGTTATTGAACGCTTTATTGTAATTGCTTTATTTCATAAAAGAAGTACAAATGTAAATATTAAATGTTTATTTCGGAAAAACGTAAATATATAAGCTGAGAAATTTACATTGAAACATAAAGTAGTTTACTTATAATTATTTTTGAGAAAAAAATTTAAAGAAATATTTCTATAAGGATGTTTTCGAGAATTTCATAGCTGTTATAGAGAATAATATATTTATATAAAGGGTAGTTATGGATGATAAAAATACGTGCCTAAAAGAAATATCAGATAAATAATATTAAAATCTTTACACAGTTATATTTTTATAAGAAAGAAATTATAGAAAACTGGGACAAACTTTAATGTAAATAGTTTCATTAATGATCGGAATAAACTGAATTTTTATTAGAATTTCTATAAATATTGTCGAATTCTAATGAGTATTTGGTGAAAAAAAATCTTTTTTTTAAAACAAACTTTGCTTAATTAAAATATATTAACCTCATGCAATAGATTTGAGATATGCAATAATTCGATTTTTAAGCAATTTCAACTAAGACTAACATAAATTTATATAACTTTTATAAGAATACATGGTACGAAACTACGCTTTATTTTTATTTGCTGCTTATATTTGGGTTCTTGCATTAGAAATATTATATTACGTTCCAACTATATCGGTAATTTGGGAAACAAATTTTCAAGTCACTGATTCTCCGATATTATTTTCCATCCTGATTAGTTTCTCAGAAATGTTTTCTTTTTTAAATGCTGGTATATAAAATATTCAGTAATACAAGGAAGGAACTGACTTCATTTTGCATATTCAGGCACCAAGTGGTTTAGCTTTATTGATTCGAAAGTGGAAGGTCCCCTAAATTTAGAAGAAAAAACCATTAAAAATGACTTGGACTTAACCTGCTACATTAGAAGTATTATCTAAACTGAAAGGCAATAAAAACAAGATCTGTTTAAAGTATCCCAGCTGACATTTGTAAACATGATGGATCTTTGTTTGCGTCGGTATAAAACCCGATACCCGCTAGTAAAAAGACAGATGCTTTTTTCAAACAAGTCACTGTGGCAAGTTTTTCTTAGAAATGTAATATTCAAAATACAGTGTTTATCAGTTTCTCTATTTAAATTACTTTATTACAAACTAGAATACTTCTCAAGAACATGCTCGTGTGAAGTAAATGTCCCTTCAAGCAAAAAATATAGGAGAGGCAACTTTAAATAATATTTCAGGAATATATTTGTGCTGAATCACTGTTTGTTTTAGGTTGAAATTCTTGATTTAACTAACCTTCATATGCAAAATTTGGATCTGATATTCCACATATTTTCTTTCGTTGTACGATTTTTATTTAATTTTTTCACTAAATTAAATTAAATATTATTTATTAAAATTAATTATTAGTTTTATTTAAAATTAAACTTAATTGATGATCATTTTAACCACAATTATTATGTGAAGCAATGATCAATTTATATTATTGTATTTCTATGGAATATTTTTCTCAACTGATAGGTCTTCGTAATTGAAAACCGCGTCTCAAGTAGAAAACCTTCAAACTTGGCTATCTTTTTCACCACCCATAAATTTAACATTTCATTCAATGAACATTGAAACAAACTATATGTCTACCACCACCGTTATAAAACATTACGGATCTTCTGCTGGACTGGGAATTGAACTCTCTGCTTTCCGATTAGGAAAATTTAATTTTCTGTATGGCTTAAAGCACCAATTAAGACATAGATATTTCTCGTACTTCTTTTGTTTGAATCAACATTTTTTTTTCAACAATTCCAAAGTATTATTCGATGGAATAGAAAAATACAACTGAGATTGTGCAAGGAAAATATATTTATTGGGCGTCTTATTCATATTCCTCCATAAATTTTCCAATTCTCATCAGTATTCCAAAGTCTCCATTCCTTATGCTAATTTACTCACTCAGACCACTTCCAGAGCTACGCTCAATCCGATTACCATGAAATTAGTACGCAAATATGGTTCAGTATAAACAACACGTGCGCTCCAATCATTAAGCAATATATCCTGAGAATAGGTAACAGCTAAATGCCTTAATACATGTGCATTTTAAATGGCCCATCTACGACCGCTTGATAAATATTGACGCTACCCACACAAGAATAGCATTAGCCGTCTTCAGATGGATGTATTATATAATGTATGCTAAACTACATGCCAAGTAATACAACAGGTCACACATTTCATTATATTGATTTATTAGTTGTACCAATGTTTGAATTTTTGCAACTACTAATTGTCGAATTTACTATAAACTAACTTGTTAATTAGTGACTTTGTTACTGCTAGTATGAGGCAGCAAATATGTTCTCTATAACATTATTTACTCCGATTCTTTCATGCTGATGCCAAGATATTAAATCGTAATATCTTTTTCGTTTTAGTTTTTAATAAAATTTAAATTAAACTTATAGTCAAAGTATTATTAATTATGATATATCATGCATACCATACAGAGATAATAGAACCGCATTCTAATCTTAATTTATTACTGATAGGTTCAAGTAGGGTACAGTTACAGTTAATATATACAAGAATCATTCATACAGTTATGCAGATAAAAATATAAAATATCTGAAAGAACATTACTTCCCTACCAGTAACTAAGTTACGATACAAGAAATTATGGTAGGGAAAGTATTAAAAGTTTCGAAATAATTTAGATTTTAATAAATTAAACATTTTTCTACTTTAAATATAAATATTACTGAATAATATAAAATAAGTAAATAAATTAAAAAGTTAATTGCTAATAAACATATTTTCCTGCATAAACTTTTACTTTATGCAGGAAACAATTATTAGTGATTTGGAAAAACACTCCTTAAATCGAACAGGTAAATTAATTTTTATACCACACCGTGTTTTTGCAGGTAATGACTTGTCATCATTTTCAGTGTTAAATTTTATTTCAAAGAGCAACAATGTCAAAAGATAGGAGATATATTAATATAAATAAAATGAAAAATATTCAGTAAATAAATTCAATTATTGCTCGAAATTAATTTGAATTTATAAAAATATTTTATGATTTACTAATTTAAAATATTGTGGATTGCCCTAAAATATATTTTTCTGCTTCTTTCAAAACATGGATTTTTTGAAATAGCCTTAAGACTATATTTTAAATTATTATGCTTAAACATTTGCATTTTTTATTTTTCCCTTATTCATAATATTTTGGAATTCAAATTTTGAAATTTAACTTCTATTGTAAATTATTAACTATTGTAAATTATTACTTTATATTGTACTAAATTGACAGCTTTATTTCTCAGTTCATTAATTTGTGATTCGATTTCTAACTCGAATATGGATACTTCTAATAATTTGGAATCCTCAAAGACAATCTAAGTGCCAAATGGATTATTATGTAATAATCATAATTTATTTAACTCTCATATATAAAAATGGTCGTAACTGACAGGTCTTCGTAATTGTTAAGCCAATTAACAAATTGTGTTAAACCAATTAACAAACCAGGGCAAAAATTCTGGTCTATAAAATAATTGGAATGTATTAAATGATTGTTAGGTAACTTGAATGAGTTAACCCCTTCACCTTATGGACAAACAATTTTTGCTGTTGTAAATAATATAAATAATATGAATATTTCCTGTATAATTGTCATATCCTACATAATAACATTTAAACTTCCGTTTGTAATATTTACCTACGCTATCAGCTATTTGTAAAGTGGAATTTTGTGAGCAAGGTTGCTTAATATACTCATAAGCAAATGGGCCGAGCTTATAAGCCGTATCTGTGGAAGTGGCGATAAATTCCTAAGGACAAATAATCTATTCCCTAACTTTGATTTAACAGCTTGTAATCTTTGTTGAATGATACTCACTTAAATAATCCTACACTTTATCTAATGTAGTATAATGCATAGAATATATTTAGCTAGAGGGTATCTGTTTTCTGTTGTATCAATCAATCAATAAGTCACATAAAATTCATCACAATATTGATGCTCTAACATCCTTAATATGAAATTGAAAATACTCAAGTCCTTAAGTTTGACGAAAAGGCAATGTGATATAAATGCAAATTTTTATTTCAAACTTAAAATTACATTTTGAATTTCACTTACCAATTTCTCAAACATTACTTGATTTTTAAAAGAAATTTGAAAACATATTACTCATATTATAATTTTAAAAATTTTAAAATATTACTTTTATATTTTCTGAAAATTATTTCCATTTTTTAAAAGTATATAAAGTTGTAAAAATATTTATCAATTTCTTAAATATCATTTTCAAATTTTTATTTTAAAATTTTCAACACAGTCGTTGGAAGAGGATTAGTTTTAGTTACTTTATAACAGAATTACAAATCTATTGTTAATAAAAATATAATAATATAATCGTTTATCTTTCAGTACTTTAATTTAGATTCTACAATCAAGGGGTGTTAAAAATGAGGTTTACATTTAAGTTTTTTGAAGTTCGGAGGAAACATTTGATATTTTATTTCGTTTTTTACAGCTTTGCTAATATCAAGATATAAAACTTTTATCGTTAAATGCTACTTAATATTACTTTCAACGACGATTTTCACTGGATTATTGTCGTTGAAAGTTTTTACTTAATTTAGTATTTTGTTATATAGATAAATTATCTATCAATTTGATTAAATTTTTTTCATTTTTAAGCAATTTTTATGAAAAGTTACAAATATATTTCATGGCCGAAACCAATAGGAGGGGATTATTTCATTTTATTATATACTGGTTATATTATATATAACTACCTTCTCAATCCTTTAATTCTCAATGATATTCTGAGAAATGGCAGTTTTAACCTTACTATAATGTAATAAATTAGAATTAGAACCATTTATAAAATCGTAATAAATTCGTATAACGGTATTTAACGGTACTTTAGGAAAGGATTTAAGAAGATTCAACTAGAAATATAAATAATTTAGACTGTCATAAACTATGTAGAAAATAAATTCTTTAAATTTACAACTAGAAATTCAAATACTGTCACCCTATTAATTTTAACAGTGAATTTTAAATCAAAAATTATTTTATACATATATTATTATTATTGCAAATATTATTATAAAATTAAGCAATTACTAAGCTAATTTTTCCTAGTAACTAAAAAATATGAAAGGAGAGAAAAGTACTTTGATAGGAACCATAAATTTAAAACCATTATCATCAAATGGCAATTTTTTTATTTTTAGTATTTCGACCACAAATTCTCTTTGGAATAGCCATTAATCTTACAATAGAGTTAAAGAGAGAGTTACAGTTAAAATAGCACTCTCGATAGAATTGTGATGAAAAAAGAATATTTTTTGCAGTAAATGTGAAGCTGAATATTCAGGATAATTTTTCTCATTTTTCATAAATACATATATATATTTCATTTAAATTATCCTCTCGAATAAGTTATTGCTTCTTTTACTTTCGACCACTTTATTGTTAATGACATTTTTGTAAATTATCATGTAATTTTCAAAAAAATGCTATTAAGAATTCTAAGGGGCAATATAAATCATTTTTATTCAAATGAATTTATAAATAACATTTTTATAGAATCTGAAATGTGATTAAATCAGATTAAGATTTTTAATTATTACAATATACAATACAATAGAGAATTTTTCAAAAAATTTAGAAGAAAATATTTTAAAAATTTTCTAATAACTCCAACTAAATAAAATTTATCTTTACTACAATAATTATTACAAAACTTTTATTGACAAAAACTTTTCCAGTGGCATTATTGTCAAATTAAGGTATAATGAGTAAATTATTCATGAATAAAGGAATGGAATGCAATTATTTGATATTTTAAATATCAATTCAGCAGGAAATTGAAAAAATCATGTAAATAAAAAAATTCCATATATGTTGTTGCTAGTGTGTAAAAAATGGGAAATTCTTAATATTTAGTACGTATTAAAAGGGAATTTTGAAAAAAAAAAAAACTCAGCGTTTCTAATGATGGTAAGAGATGAATTGAGTTGTTAAACACTACTTTTTTAAGAAAAAATACAACTTAAAATTCAATTTACATCATCTTGAAGAATTACATGGGAACAGCGAATAACTTTAGAGCTAAGTGATTAAGAATACATATATATTTGTGTGTGTGTGGGTACATTAAATTATAATTAGAATATCAAATATAAGATGAGATTAAATATAAAGTATTTAATTAGAAACCCACACGCACTCAGTGCAAAATCAGTACATGTACCAATTACTATATTATTTGTACCAATACAGTCAACAACATCTGATTAAACTTATGGTATTGTTTCCCTATATATATATAGGGAACCAATACCATAAGTTATATATATATATACATACAAGTGATCAAAATAATAGAAATAATTAAGATTCATAAAGAATACTTTATTAATATGGAGATGACTACCTTTGTCATGTGAAGCAATTTAGATTTAAATAGGAATCGATTAATCCAAGTGCTGAATTATGTTTACAGAAATATTGTATCATTTTTCATGGAGGTATTATAAGATTTCTGGAAAAAATTCCAATAGAGAATATCGTTCTATTTTGGAAGATCTAAAACAGACTATAATAATTCAATTGTATTCAGCTAAAATAAATGTTATTTAACTATCTGCACTACACAATAATTAATAGAAGTTATTATTCATGAAAATTCATTTTAGCAATTACGTACTCTGGGAACTCAATAACAATACATTAAAATTTTAATTCTTAAATCTTTTTTGGAGATATAAGGATTAGAATACAGATAAGATTACATAATTAAATAATTGTGTTCCCATAAAAAATGCAATGTTGCATAACTTTTTCAAATTTATTTAAAATATTTCCATTTGTGAAATACATTTACACTATTTAAATATAAATATAACATGGTTATCTAAAAAGTTAATATTCATGAATATTAACTTTTTAGATAAACTAAGACTTTTAGCAATCTATGATTCTCAGTGATGAAGCATTGAAATTTTTTTATTTAAATTTGTGCAATTTTGTTGGTGAATGCATTTTATGAAATAATAAAGCTACATTTATGTAAACAAAATACAATGTTTCTGAAAACTATCAAACTTTTTGGAAAAATCTTTTAAATTGTGAAAAAGATAAATACTTGCACTAATGGATAATTTGATAATCTAAAAAAATTATATGCTTTGTTTATTTATTTATATTTCAGATAATATAAACAATTAACAGATAGATAAGATTATATAAAGAATTTATATAATGATATAAACAATTTATATAAATATAAGCACTTTTATAGATTGTTTTTATTTATATAAATAATATGACAATTTATACAAATGTAAACAGTTTAGGATAAAAAAAAATGTTTATAATTTTAAATACGTGTTTTTTTCTTTAAAACATTGAGTACTAACATATTTGTTTTGACTACAGTAAATATTTAGGGTAAAAATATTTTGATTGTTTAACCCTTAAATATAATAACTCTTTCCTCACTTAAGGCACTTAATGCTTATTAAAATAAAAACTTTATGAAATTGTGACAAGAACGCATACTTTCATTTAAAATCATCCACATTTTATTATTTTCTAAGATGTCCTCAGTAAATGAATATTTTTTGTTGAGTAAACTTAGAGAAGTTGAGTAATGGTAGGAATTTTTTCATGAATAATGTTTTAATTAATGATATAAAGATAAAAATAAGAAAACATGAAGCTTTTGCTTTACTTTCCAGTTAATGGCTTCTCAACTTTAAAATTAACCTTTTAATCATATAAAGATAAGTTTACTCCTAATTTATAAACGTCTTTGAAATAGTGGTATTTCCGCGTCATGAGTTTTAATTGAATTTTTAAAACATACAAGGTTTAGTATGCTTTGCCACATTTTTTCATTAGCACTTAGCGGAGTAAATATTAAAAAAGTTGACTATGTCACGGATATTTTTGATAAGCTTAATGAAGAAAGCCCTTTTATCATCAAAAAAGAGATAATAAGTTAAAGTTATTTTTCTTACTTATTCTTATCCACTTCCCGCAAAGTTACAAAGTACTCTAAATTTAATTCCTCTACTGAAAATACGGGTAATGATAAATTAATATATTAATCACCCTGAACTTTATATTTTTTTTATAAAAATGTATTATAATAACGCTTACAATACTTGAATTATTTTAAAAGGCTTTATTTTTATATTTACATTATGATAAAAACATCATACAAAACCATAATTTTATGAGACAAATTGTATTTTACAGCAAACATATTCATAAATATATAATTACATGGTTATAAATTTATATTACAGGCAGTTGATTGAGTTCAATTAAAATGATAATTATCTTTACCATGATAATTTCTATATTTCACATATTCACTATTATACAGTTTAGAAAAGTAAAATTGCACTTAATATAACTAAGCAACATATTACTTCGATGTTTATTAGAAGTTCATAAACGGTTAAAATTAATAATTAATAATACACAAAGGTAATATTCAATTTAAGCAAAAGTTCTTTGAACTTCGCAGAGTGTGTGCGTACGTGCGTGCGTGTGTGCGTGCGTGTGTGCGTGCGTGCGTGCGTGCGTGCGTGCGTGCGTGAGTGCGTGCGTGCGTGCGTACGTGCGTGCGTGTGTGCGTGTGTGCGTGCGTGCGTGCGTGTGAGTGTGTATGCGTGCGTGTGTGTATGCGTGCATGCGTGCGTGCGTGTGTGTATGCGTGCATGCGTGCGTGTGTGTATGCTTGCATGCGTGCGTGCGTGTGTGTGTGTGTATGCGTGCGTGTGTGCGTGTTTAAACTACGAAGAATATCATTTATAATCTCAAATTTTATTGAAATTCAAAATATTAGCAAAAATAAATTGAAATTTCTAGGAAAACGTAGTTGGAGTTTAAAACCTTTTAAGAAAACAATTTGCAGGTTATTATTAAAATATAAATTTTGTAATGTTTTCATAAAGAATGTAATTTATTCATTTAAAGAAATAACGCATCGCTTTGACGCTTCGATTTAAAATAAGCATTATAATGGACTGTTTTAATATAATATACAATACCTTCTAGCATTTTTTAAGTCTTCAACAATTTATATCGCCCTAACGCTTCTACAATTTATATCGTGTATTCTTTAATTCTAAAGTATATATAACTTTAAAGAAGAAAAACTGAATTAATTTTCTATAATTATTTAAGGAAATTTGATAAAATAACACTTTAAAAGTAATTCTTAATCAAAACATTATTAATCATATAATTTTTTAAGAAGTCTTAAATTGAATTTTGTGCAATTTAATAAATGTTTCATTAACAAATATGTTATAGGTTAAAAAAACAGTAATTTACATTGAAATATTAAACATATTAGTTAATTTATTTATTTAAGCACTGAATAATGTTTTTTTGTGATAAAAAATTCTTTCCGCTGGTGTAGCGTGTATGTCGATTACAGGGGGACAAGATATGAACTCTTCACTTGACCGTATTTTAAAATTTCGAAGAATTAGTCGAGTATTGCCACTTTAAGATACGATAATATTTGATTTTGGTTTGTTATTTGGATCAGATTTACTGTACGGTCACTCTTAGCGCGTTTTTTGGAGCCAAATTTGGCGAACATTTTTGCTGGAAACCCGGCAAACTAGTATTTTGGCAACCTTATTTGACATTAATTTCTCATAAATATTTACCAATTTAAATTCCTTTATATAAAACTTAATCAAAATATTTTATGGATAATTTAACATATCAACTTTATTATTTTAGCATTGAAATTTGAAATCTATAAATCTGCGTTTTTTGTTAATTTTGTAAATTTAGTTGAGCACATATTGTTAGATACCAACAATGTATGAAATATTTGTGACTGTTTCAGCCATTTTCCCCTTGCCGTTTTTCCCGATCTGAAGTTGGTCGTTACAGTCACCCTTGGCGATTTTTCGAAAATTTCGCAAAGGGTGACTGTGCGGTAAATTTTACCAGTTATTTTTTATTGGTTAACCTTAAAATACTGTCAGATGCATTACTGTACTTTTATGAATGTTATGTATGGGAAAATTGAATAAAAACTTAAAATATATCACCATAGATTGTTGATAATTGGATATTAGCAAACATATGTATAATCTTTCTTTAATTTGCTTAAATTTACTCTCATACTTTATGATAAATGAGGCAAGCTAGGATTCATAACTAAATTAGGATTTCTTATAAATGTAATAACTAATATTTTTTTAAGCTTTTTGGAAACGAAAATTGATGAATATAATTTTTGCCTACTTCCTTTCCAATTTTATCCGAAGAAAAGAACAAAACATATTCTTAAATTTTCAATATAATGTTTCCAAAACAGTAGAATGGCTTTCATATTACTATCTCAAAATATAGTGACTAGTTATAAGTTGTAGGGACATAAAATTTATGTCTCAGTGAGCAAAGAACGAATAACTACAGTATGAAAGCAATAAAAATATATTTGGTGTTTTAAAAACTATGTATTTTAAAGCAACATTAATTAATGATATAAATTCTATATTTAAAAATTTTTTAGCTGTAAAAAATAATGCTATTATAAGATAATATAAAATAAAGTGTTCTGAATAAAGAGTACTACTTTTGTTTAGTTTATATTTTAATATTTAAAAATTTTTAAAATTTAGATAATAATAATTGTTTATGAATGTGTTTCAGAAGTAAGTTTACCATTTTATATTTAAAAGAATATATTTAAAGATTATATTATATTTATAAAATCTTTTACTTTATAAAAATGAAATAAAAAACTTTCATTCATAAAAGTCTTTTGTTATAGTCTATATTCATCAAAATATAAGCATTAACATTAAAAATAATAACCTTTTGTCATACTCAAAATTGTACGCAAAATCAAATTAATTAGAAAAATAAGAATAATTTTTAACCTCTTATAAATTAGTTTAATGAAAAAATGCCTTATTTATTTTCTCAATCTTTTGACTTCAGTACGTTTGAGGAATAATTGGTCTCTTCAGGTTTCCTTAAAACTAACAGCAATACATTTTAGAGAGAAAGAACGTTAATGTGATTAAAATAACATGTATAAATTCAAAGGTCTAGCAGAGTAATTACCGAGAAAATGCAGTCAATATATTTAAAAATAACAAATAGACTACAGGCAAATAATTTATAAGAATAAATTATTGTTCTAAACAGACATAAATATCCTGTATTCTTGAAACTTCAAAAATAATTTTCTAAAAGTTAATTTAAATTCCTTTGCGGAAGATCAATTTAACTAATGTTTCATTTCTAGGAAAAATAGTCATTTTTAAATAAATTTTACATCTCACCATAAATCTAAAATATATATTAAATATTAAAAATAATTTTAAGTACCAAAGAATATCAGTACTTATAAAAATATTATTAGTCTTTATTATTTTTCAACATTTTGTATTTTATTAAATCTTCACTTCAAATTTTTCTCAAAATTAATCCATAAAGCGGAAAGAAATCGTAATTATTGATATCTCAACATAAATTAAGCATTAGTTAGTACAAAAACAATGCTACAATACTAAAATGTACATAAATCATTTTTAATATTAGGTTTAGAATGTCCTTTCACAAGGAAAGGTAATCACGTGCAGGGATAAATGGAAGAATTATCTTCTCTTCTATTACTGTTATCACGCATGATAAAAAAGAGGAAATGTTTCCTTTGAACCTTTCAAAAGTGTATTTTCTTTTTAGTAAAAAATAGTCCCAATGTGTGAAAATAAAATGTAAGCGAGATGAATGATTTCAGTGCTGACCAAAACAACTTTATTAAAAAAAAATTGTAAGACATAAATGGAAGTGAAATAATAAATTTTAATGTATTACTTACTTTTTTGTGTATATTGCTAGTGTTATTTATTGTTTGAAAATAATTTGAATACTATTTAATAATTTTTTCACATAAAAGCTTTGTATTTTTTTCCTTTTTTACAATTTATACTAAATTATTTTTTATGTTAATGACTTAAAATATTTGGAAGTTAAGCATATCAGTGAGTACAAATGATTAAATGTAAAATAGCGAATACTAGGCCATGTATGTCAACTCAGAATTTAATTTCGAATTTTTTTATAGTTTAAAATTTCAATTTTAAAATTTCTAATGAAGTTTCTTTTTCAAAACTTAATCCATTTT
Source organism: Latrodectus elegans (assembly GCA_030067965.1). Lineage (NCBI taxonomy): Eukaryota > Metazoa > Arthropoda > Arachnida > Araneae > Theridiidae > Latrodectus > Latrodectus elegans. Next base: position 27,334,282 of record CM057812.1, read on the forward strand.
TTCTTAACTTCATTAATAAATATGCATCAAATGTAATATTAGAGTACTCTGTACTTTTTAAATTTTGTTTTAATTAATAGTTAAGAGTGTCTAATGCTGTGCCTATTAGCTTTGTGTGTATACGTGTGTGTGTGTGTGCTTTTTTAAAATTTCTTAAATAAACTGTAAGATTTTAAACTGTAAGATTCTTAGAATTGTTTTTGTCTTGATAAGAGCCTAGCATCATAATAAAAAAATTTTTGTTTCCATGTTTTGAAATTAAAGTATGCTTTCAATAATAAATAGAAATCTAATTTAGTGGCAAGGCATTTTTCGTGACTAAATAGAAAAAAATTAAAAATGTGTGCGCAGATATGCAAGACGTCAAGCTTGTAGCCAGAAAAGAAAAAAATTAACACAAATGTTTTAAATCATTTTCAAATTCACTTAAAGCAGAAAAATATTTTTGTTGGAACTTCTGAAAATAGCGCAGAAGTCTAAGGCGTTGTAAATAATAATTGCATCAATCATGGTATTATTCAATTCATTGCAGAATACTTAATTGCATATTTCTAAACTAGTTTAAATTTATATCAATTTAAACTGATATTAGTTTTATTGATATCAGTTTATCTAAAATCCTAGTTTTAAGGACATCTCATCTGAAAATCTATTTTCTCTATAAGATAATTCTGAACTCAATTTTACTAAATAATATATTATTCTTTTTATGAATTTTGACCTTAGAAAATCAGATAGTCTCATATTTTTATATATTTTGATTGGATATCTATTTAATATTATATTCTACATTCATCATTATGCAACTCATTGTTATATTCCACAGCTTTAAACAGATTATCTTTTCATTTTTGCAGTAATTTTGTTATATTAAGAAAATAGTGTTGTATAATATTCTTTTTTAATATGTAAACTTCATTAAAAGATATAATATGAATGCTAAGAGCAATTTTTAAGACTTATATATTTTAAACAATAATATATCTGTAAGCACTGAAGAAAACTTTTATGTATATCAAAATTTATTTAAATTGTTATTAACACTGTCTTTAGGTTAATTATCAATCATATTAAGATACGTTCCAATATTAAAGATAATATTATGTTTATAAGGAAAGCATCTCTGAAAATGCTTCTTTGAATGTATGAAAATTTAGTATATTATATTATCTTTTGTATTCAAAAAAATTTTAGTAACATATTCAGTATTTGAATATATTATACATTTATTAGAAAAACAATACAATGTTAACAAAAATTATAATTTTTAAATAATTAAAAAATATTATATTCATTTATATGGATCAATGAAATGTTTTTAAATTTTTTAAGCAATACATATAGTCAATTCCTCAATACTTACTTCTTACGGGATGACTTTTAATCAAACATTAATTTTAATGTAATGTCTGCTTTTTAAAATTAATTTTCGTTATTTATTTTATAATTTTTTAAAAATGCACAGGAACATATTACATTTTAGATGTTATGGTACTATGACTGGTTTTTTGAGTAACTTATTTTAAAGTTGAAAAATGTGACCCTTAAAATATGTATTGTATTATTTTTATTTCAACAATTTTTTTAGTTTTGTTACACAAATCATATAATTAAAACTGAATTTAGTAAAATAAAATTTATTGTCTAAAATTATACAAAAAATATTACATACTAAAAAATATGAAAGAGGAAAATTAAAAATAGATCTTGTAAAAAAGTGCTTCACTATTTTATGCCATTTTTATTTTTATAGATTTTCGGTTACACACAAACAAATTTCACTTATTTTTAATAATTTAAATATTTAAAATAAATAATTCACAGCTTAAATTATTTTAAATAATTTAAGTATTTTAACTGTCTTTTACAAAAATAATGCTTTGCATAGTCATTTATTTTATTAATAAATTTTTCTCAATGAAAATATATTAAGAACGCGATAAAACAAAAGAAATAAATTTTCTCTATAATTTTGGTTATTTAGTGTGGATCAGTTATAAAATACCTCTTTCTTCACAAAAAAGACTTAAATATTGTTTGATACTCTGTTATCGGAATTTAATTAAGTGCTTCTTCTACACTAACTAATATTACACTTCACAGAAAATAATAGATCGACTATTTACTTTGTGTTTCTATTATATCAAGGTTAAATATTTATTTTGGGACATAATTTCCACTGAGCACTTTTTGCTCTTTTTAAGTTGCTGGGATACCATTGTGGCGAATAAAATGTTCCACTGACGAAGAAAAGCAAATAAATGTCAAACCCATACGACAAGAAAGACAAGTTGTGGAACTGTTTTTTACTATTTTATACCCGTAATTAGCTTATTGAGGTCAAACAAAAGCTAGGAATTCTGCTTAATTGGCCCGTAATTATACACGTGCGCGTTACGGTAGAACAACTTCACAGAGCAGCGAACTGATTTTGTGGATAAAAGGATATTTCCCTTTATACACACTAAACTGCTTCGCAAATGTTTCGTTTTGCTTAATTATACCTAGAAATTCTTTTGGATAGAATGAATGAGCGTCAGTTCTGTGGAGGTCGAGGGCTGCATTTCACTTCATTTCCGATTATATATGAGCACAAAGTTGTTCAGCCAGGTTGATATCTTTTGTACTAGTAGAACCCATTAATGAATCACTTTAACAACCTATAAAAGAGAAGCAGAATTGTATAAAGTAATTAGCTTCATAGTTGGAAATATGTAAATAAGGAATTAAACATAAACTCCAATATTCTAATCTAAGCCTGCTTTGTATAGAATTATTCAAACTTAATTGGCGATGTGTAGATTCATCAGACACTTTAGAGCAATTTTGAAATCCTATGATTAATGATTAGTTCTTACCGAACTTGAGCTAAGGTGTATTCAATTATAATAAATCATATTTAGCAGAATTATTAAGCGAAAAACAGAATTTTGCGTTAAGGTATTCAGTAATGAATTGTGATTTAAAAGTAACGCTTAATCATACTTGTAATCATTTTTAATAATTTCTAAGAAACTTAATTAAAAATTTAATTAGTTGATGAATGAAGCCTCTAATTTAAAATGAATTATTTTCTTACCGAGTTAGAGTAGAGTAGTTTAAAAAAAATTGTAAATAAATATCAAAATATTTCGTTTCAATATATATGTCGATAAAACTGATATTAACTAGATCCTAGTAAATCATGTGCATGGAAATAAATAAAACGAAACTTTATATCAAAATTAAATCAATTACCTCTATTATGTTTTTCTGGCTATTACTGTCTACTTAATTCAAATAAAAAGGAACCTTATTTAAACTTTTAATGGGTGAGATTTTTGGCATCATTAATTATGAGTAAATTAAAACTGATTATTAATTATACATATTGGTACAGGAGACTTTAAAAAAATAATGAGCATGTTTATTATAACGTAACTATCCATCGTATCACATTCCTCATAGCGGAAAAAATTAGTATGCGTTCAAATTTCCAAACATGTCTATGCTCAGTTTACTTCTAGTAACCAAAACATCTAATCGGATTAAGTCTTCTTCGCGAAATCTGTTTTTACACAATGCAGTACAGTAAGATTGAAGAAATAATTGAACAAAAATACACCATCAAATTATACGTATTGTTCGGGAAGAATGTGCCTTAAACGTACCATTTGCTTCAACAGGCCTTCAAAGATGACTGCATCAAGACTTCATGTAGGAAAATTTCATAAATCGCTTAAAGGAGGGGCGGGAAAAAGTTATCGGCGAAATTCATTCTGGACACCCAACACTTGCAAAGATGAACTCAAAGTGAAGCTTGTGAGCGATAGTTTGAAATCAGACAGTCGCTTAAGCATCCAACAAGCCACTGATATTCTGAACAATTCAACATCCTCAGGACATGGGACTGTAATGGAGGATTTGCAAATGCTCAAGTCAAAAATGTTCATGAGTAAACAAAAACAACTTTGATTTTTGTGCTGTGAACAATTAGAGTTGAATGGAAATGATCAGGTCTTCTTTGACTCTATCGTAATCGAAGATGAATCACAGATGTTCCAGTTTGATCCAGAATAAAAAAGTCAGACCTCCTAGGGGAATATCCAATCGTCATTCCATCCCTCTAAAAAAGCAAACCTGAAGAAGTCTCGCATCAAATTAATGCTCATTGCCTGCTTTAATATCAAAAGTGTTGCGCATTTGGAAATTATACCGACTGAATAAACTTTCTATGAGTTATTTTCTGGAAGTGTGCATGAGAATGAAGGTACAGAAGAGGGACAACTAAACTTCACCACAGCACATCCTATAACAAGGCCTTTACCATCGTCGATTGCTTGGTCTAAATCAACACCATAATTATCCACGTATCGAAGACTCGACTTAGTTCTTTGTGATATTTTTCCGTTTTCTCGATCGAAGATAAAGCATTTTGTAAAGCATTAAAAGTTTGTAGAGAACAATCAAGTCAATATTCCTTAAGAATTTCTTGGTCAAGGAAATCTAGACTTAAAAAACATAGGCTGTGCAAATGTATTGATGCAAGGGGTTCCTATTTTTAAAATTTTTGATGTTTTATACATATAGATTCAATAAATAAGTTTTTATGAAATCATGCTCTTTACTTTCATAACTCACCATGCATATTATTTGTTATACTATTATTGAATTATAGTATTGGTTAAGTATTTATAATTTATTTTCATATTCCTACATTTTAATTTCTACCTATTTTTATTTGCTTAAATGTATAAGGTTTTTATTTTTAACTTAGGTGTTAATTAGGTTTATTGTTTTATATAATTTTCTTAATTTTATATAACATTTTTCTTATGCTTTGATTTTATCATCATTTCAGTTTCAGATATTTTAAATAAACTATTTGAGTTTTATTCCACTTTTGTTGCTTTAGATTTCAGTTTCGAAATGCCTTTCCCGTTATTTTTGAATACGCAAATTGTAATCTGTTTTCTAAAACTTTTTTATAATTATTTTATGATTTGTTTTTACTTTTTCTTGTTCTTTTTAGTTTCGACTTCAATTATTTATTTTAGTCTAAATTTTCCATACTTGTATTATAAAATTTTTTTCTTCTTCCATAAAATATAGTTACACACAGATATAATATGTAATAATAATAATAATAATAATAATAATATATATATATATATATATATATATATATATATATATATCTGTGTGTGTATGTGTGTATTTTACATACGTGTTTTTAAACATAATATTTCTATGACAAATTTATATAATGCAGCTGTAATCCCCAATAACTATATTGAGCAAGAAAAAAGATTATTTTCAAATTAAAGTAAAATCATTAATCTACTTCCTTCATAAATTGCAAATATTTAAGCCATATGAAAGTATATTTTTTTAAATCTTTGAAGTATGAGATTCCTGTCAAATTTTAATTAATGTCATCATTAATTATAAGCGAATGAATACAATATTTAAAAAATGTAAATAAAATAGTATGTAACATGGTTTTATTGCATGTTCATATTATTACACATCGACTCAATCTTTCTCTGAGGGTAATTTCTATCATCAATATTGAATTATAATTGCGATTTAGCGTTGGTGACAAAAATTAAAAGAAAGTATTGTATGCGATAGCAGAAGAGAAGAATCATGGAATATTGATTTTTCTCTGACACTTTAGAACATGTCACGTCTCCCTAGAACTGAAATTTCTGTCGATTGGCTCCATGATTAATGATAAGATGTCTCGTCCAGCCATTAAATTTGCATTATTATCAAGAACTTAGTTAGAATGCATTTTACGACATTGATTTAACTTCAGATAATTTTAACAATTTTGAACCATTGCAGTTGCTGTCCAATTAAACTTGCGTTAATTATTTACAAGTAACTGCTTGTATATTTCAGCTGATAATTACTTCGAATTTTCAGACTGATAATACTCAAAATAAATCGTTTTAGGGTTATTACTTTCATCTAATTAAATGAATAATAATCTAATGGTGTTAATGGTTTATAAATTCTATATAAGTTGATATGTGCTTTTAATTATGAAAATTCATTTTGATTAGCCTATATAGATTATTATTCTCATGTATATTTTGCCAAATTTCTTTATAACTATTTTTTTGATCCAGAGAAAATTGAATTTCTTAAAGAGAAATGTCATTAAAATTTTAGATTAACAACACAACGCTAATGACAATTTTGAGATCGTAAATACTTCCTTTTCATAAGATTTCAAGACAGTGTAAGATTGTATTAAATTGTTATGTAATGATATTGTAATTCTAAACTCTTAACTTAGTTTTATATAAATGTTGAAAAATTAAAAGCGATAATAGCATAGTGAAGAAAAAAAGAAAATTATATTTACATCTAGAATATAGTACGAGGGTTTGACTCTTGACTTACCATTGTATTTAGAAGTGGACATTAAATAATCCCTAGATCTAATGCATTTCTATTTGAGGCACCCAGAAAAGGAAGCCGTGGTAGCCTAGTGATTAAGGTAATGACATTCCGTCTAAAAGGGTGGGATTTGATTCCCAATGCCGCTAAAATCCACAGAGTATATGCGATAAATGTCTCGTTAAATCTGTGAAATCGAAAGTCCTGTGGTCAGTCATTGAGCAGTTACCATGAGTGCAATGATCTGGAGAAAATTTCCACTTTCAGATCAATACCAAAATTGAAGTAATGGATCATCTGGTCGAGCCATCTGTCGGAAGATTTGAAGAGCAAAGTCGTACTTTCACCTTCGTGGTGCTCTGATTAAACGAAAGACGCACACTATAGACTTAAATTTGCATAGAAAAAGCATAGCGAGCTTGGCTTATTCAAGTGTCATTAGTACAACAACAGAAAGGAAGCAGGTGTCAATCTCATCACAGTAAGTGCGCTTTAAAATATAAACTAAATGAATATTTTGGTGAATCTGTTAGGATGATTAAACACCTAAAACCATAGAACAATATCCCAATGCATTACAATAAAAAAATCACAATTATATTTTAAATAAAATGTTTCCAAAGTATGAATTTTAATGTCCTAACTAAAGAGTATTTTTTTCATAATTCGTTCTTTACCATAATTGGGGCTTTAGAGATGACATGATCATATTTTTTAATTAATGTAAAAAATGTCACTACATATATATTTTAATATAAAACAAATTTGTTAATTACAAAGATAGTAAACTTAGAAGCGTATAAATGTATGATTCCACACATATTAAACATTGTTTTATACCAAATCTAGGTATCCGCAACCGTTAAAATAAAAACTCATCATTTATTTTAATTAACGTTATTATGCTGGTCATTTTTAAAATAGTTAATATTTTTTACAAGATTATATGAATAATGATTTTTTGAATTTTTATAAAATAAATATCAATGGCTGTAGGAATTATTTGTAATTGGGTAAATTTTAAAAAAATGTTCTAAAATATATTGATTATTCAGAATTTTGAAGTTTTTAATGAATTTATATAAGAAAAAATTGAATTAAAATACACAATTATATTTACACTTTTTTATCTATTATGTTTTCACTCAGTACATCATTTTACTCTAAATCTGTTAACACATAACTATAGATTTTCTCTTTAATTACTATAGTGTAAATTATTATATTTTGTAACACATTATTAATTCTAACACTTACTTCATAATGAATATTTAAGGAATTATGGTTTCTGATATTTCTTCAGCATTAAAAAAATAATGGATTTTTTACCAAAAAATTGACAGCAATTTTGATTTAATTGAATATTTAATTTATTTCATGAAACAAAAGTTGTATTAAATAATTTATTATTGAATTTAGTTTGGCATAAGTAATAAAATAAAATTAATGATTTATTTTAAAAAATGTTACCCTGTAATAAGTAATTTTAAATCAATGGACATATTTTGTTAGGAAAACAAACATTCTGAAGGTGAGAAAAATTCAGCATTTTAGGAAAATACACGTATTTATGTAAAAGATAAGGATATTTTATCTTTTCAGGAAACATGGTAGGTAACATGATTTAAAATTTTTCATTTTTATTTTACAGAACTAACATTGCAATACTCTATAGATATAAAAAACGATACAGATAAATCGAAATTCCAAAATGACATTTTTTTCACGTTATTACATTGCTAGAAATCTTTTTTAGAAGATATCAGCAAACAAGAAAAATAAATCTTTTTGCTATCGTGTTTTGAAACGATACTCGCGTAAACGGGCTTTTAAAAGGGAATTTTAAAATAACAATTTTTATCGTTAAACACAGTTTTCTTATTTTACTTCCACGCACCATAGAAACAATATTACTTTTCTAGAAGTGGGCTATATAGATCTTGTGTATTCATAGAATTCAGCTATTTTTTTTTAAACGAATAACTATTTTTATTTTTGAAATACATTAATTAATTAAATTTTTTATCTTTTTGGTATATTATATGAAATATTACACTAATTTTTATTCTTTGGCAACAATTCAAAAGAATTATTTTGCCTTTTTTGTTTTACAAAATAAGCTATATGATCATTTGTTTGAACATGCATAATTTTGAGAATTTGAATAGACAAGCATCAATCTAATTAAATATTTTTAAACCTTTTCTACAAATTTTAAAGTTTATAATTTCCATTTAATTTTTAGAAATTGAAATACACATTTATTTTTATTTATTAAAAATTGCAAAATGTTACAGAGATTTATTTTTTCACTTTCCCACAAAGAAATAGATTTCATACTCTAATTTTTGCTGTAAATATTACTTTAAAATATAATTTTTAGAGTACTTAGCTCTATAATCGCACTTATATGAGATTGTTCCCTCTTTAAGAATAATTAATTAGTAGAGGATTGCAACTCCTAATAGAATTTTATATTCATAGTATAATCTAATATTGTATTCATAAACTTCTAATTATTTTCGAAAATGAGTGATTTGATTTGTGTTTTTTGATAATTAATAAAATTATAAAAATGAGAAAAAATAACAAAAAATGAGTTTGAGCAATACATGAACATAAAATTTTTTAACATTGAACATCTTTTAAATAATTACCATGCAAAAAGTAATTAAATTTTTTCACTTTTTCAAATATATATATATATTACTTCAGTAAATCAACCAAATATTTCTTTTATTTTGCAAAATAGCACTTTCTTTTTATTAAGTATTAATATTTTTAGGGGAAAAATTTTAAAATTTTAAGAAATATGAAAATAAGACAAACTGCTTGCCTTATAATCTACAGTATATTATACCTTGATATCAAGATATAAAACTAGCTCAAATAGAAAAAAATTAAAATAACTTAGCCCTTTTTATGAAATATTTTTTATATATTTTATATAAAACTTATATATATATATATATACATATATATATATATATATGTATATATATATATATATAATATATATATATATATATATATATATATATATATATATATATATATATATATATATATATATATATAATATATATATATACTGGGTGATTATAATTATAGTACCGATTTTAAAAATCGATAATTTTAAAACAACTGGTCAGAATGACTTGATATTTTAGCAGAACAATCGTAAGGCAATGGAATTTTTTTTGGCGAAAGAAAACAAATAGTTCCAAAATCTTCCGGGTAAAATCAGGAGGAAAGTCCAAAAATGTATTCGTTAAACACAAAAATGTTGTTAGCCAAAAAAAAAAAAAAAAAAAAAAAAAAAAATTAGAGTTCAGGGATTTACTAAAGATTTATTAGCGAAAAGACAAGAATACAGCGACAACAGCGATTATGACAAAAAAAGAGCTTCATGGAATCAACACCTTGCTGATGATTAAAGCATGAGTTGTTCGATATGCCCTCTGCTACTAATTGGAAGCGCAAAACGGCATGCTCCACAACAGATCGGAGGGTATCTGCACTGATGCAATGGATGTGGTGTGTGATGCATGCCTTCAAGTCGGCTAGATTTTGAAAACTCCCGCTGTAAACAACATTCTTCAGGTACCCAAAAGCCAGAAATCACACGGGTTTAAGTTGGGGGAACGTGGCGACCACGTTGTTGGAAAACGACGGCTTATGATCCTGTCATCTCCGAAATTAGCACTCAGTAGCTGCTTCACATGAGTAGCAATGTGTGGAGAAGCGCCATCTTGCATGAATATTGTGCGATCCACACACTGACGCTGCTGAAGTGCCGGAAGGACATGGTTACGCAAAAGTGTTTCATACCGCTTGCCAGTAACGGTGCAGGTAACGGGACCCGCAGGTGTGATCTCCTCGAAGAAAAACGGACCAACGATAAACGCTGCCGTTATTCCGCACCACACAGTAACCTTTTCAGAATGAAGAGGTAATGGCTGTAGCTGGGACGGATTCTCGTCGCCCATATCTTGTAATTTTGCGTATTTACAGAACATTGCAAATGAAAGTGGGCTTCCACAGAATGTTCCATGGCCATCCGTTGTCCACTTTCATCCCGGCAAGAAATTGCAGTGCAAAAGATTGACGTGCTTCCAGGTCACCCGGTAGCAACTCCTACTCATGAGTTATCTTATACGGATAAAAGAGATCTTCCGTAGGATTTTACGCACCGTGCTGTTCGGCATATCCAGCATTCGGCCAATTCCCCGTGCTCTGCTGATTCCAACATCACTGTTAGTCTGTTCTTGTAATGCTGTAGTCACATCTTCTACTGCCGCAGCCGAAACTGGTTTTCTTCCTCTACTCCGTTTAACGTCAAATGAACCAGTCTCTTCGAATTTAGCAATCATTTTTCGCAGAACTTTTGCGGTTATTGCACCCCATTTAATGGATTTTAATGTCCGAAACTTTCTAATAGCTGTAAGTGCACAGTCATCGTTCTTATAAAAAAACTTCAAGAGCAGAGAGCGATCCTTCATAGTCAGAGTCATGATGAAGAATTTAGGCAAAGAGCTGGTGCTCTGCATTTTTATGGCAGCTAAGTCTTATGTGCACATGTCACGTATTAGTAATTTGCATATATGTAGACAATGTAAACGCTCATTTTAGAACAGCTCATTTGATCAGCACATTTTAGAACTATTTTTTCTTTCGCTAAGTAAAATTTTTTTTCCTTACGATTGTTCTGCTAAAATATCAAGTCATTCTGACCAGTAGTTTTAAAATTATCGATTTTTAAAATCGAGACTTTAATTATAATCACCTGGTATATATATATATATATATATATATATATATATATATATATATATATATATATATATATATATATATATATATATATATATATATATATATATATATATATATATATGTATGTATGTATGTATGTATAGTAGCAAATCCGAATAGGTGAATTAAGATAATATAGCTCGCTATGTTAAAGCAAATTAAAATGTTAATGACACTATGAACAGAAAAATCTGGTTGATAAAGCATAATTTACATCTAAATAAGATGAAAATTAAGGTGATTTAATTAAAAAACAAAATTTACACCTTACTTTAATAGTAAAATATCATATTTATACAATGTTTAAATGTGTTATATTTAGAAAATGTACAAGTGACCGAATATAATTTTTTTTATTTAGTGAACATAATATTGAATGATTATCTTTTTCAGGCTAAATATTAGACAAAATATTTATAATATATTATAAAATGTTTTATAATAGAGTTTTTGTATATATATATTGATTCCATAGATCATTGATGTCATTGAAATATTAAGAAGCACCATATTATAATATTTATTCGAAGATATAAATTTACTCTCTCACTATATTGTTAATAAAATTATAGTAAATTTTGTCTTAAATTACATTTATATTTACGTATAATAATAACTAACATATATATATATATATATATATATATATATATATATATATATATAATTGTGAGTTTTAATAACAAATATGATGTTGCACGTATTAAAATTATGCTAGACCAACTCAGGGATTGACATTTAAGATCGAGAAATGAAAAACTTATTAAATTTTCACAGTAGTAATTTTCTGGTTAATAAAACTTAATTTGCAATAAGAGGTAAATTGAGTTTTATTAACAAAAAGATTTATATATTATTATTATAATAGAATTTCAAATGTTATAATGCATATTGCATTTTTATTGCTTAAACTATAGCATTCAAATCATAAGTACTGAAAGAATCGAGTACCAGTAGAGGGATGAATAAATGTCTTTCTGGAGAATCCCAAACAGTCCAGTATGTGATGTGGAGAATCTGCTCAGTTTTACATTTAAATCAGACTTTAAAGATTTTCTTGCTAATGTGGAAATAACGGTTTTAAAGGTTCCATCATAATTGAGGGCGTGTAAAGAGCTAGGCTCTTGGCCCACATACCAATGATGCTAGGGAGGAATCTTCCCCATCTTCAAAATCTCAGAATTAACAATTGACTGATGTTTGAAAAACGTGAGAGATCAAAAGGAATTATTATCATGGTAACAGTCCTTCCTGGCAGTCAATCTGCTTGTTCTTTACCGTACATGTCTATATGAGAAGAAATAAATTGAAAATAGACATCATGTAAGTCATAATGAGCTTAAGTTTGAGAAGGATAGATGTACTGGTTTCATCACTAATTACAATCCAATTGTCAAGGTGCTGAAGAGTGGTTTTACTGTACGAGAGGATCCAGAAGTATCCAAAGTCAATTTAGAACACACACATAAATAAATTAATATATATATATATATATATATATATATATATATATATATATATATATATATATATATATATATATATATATATATATATATATATATATATATATATATATATATATATATATATATATATATATATATATATATGTATATGTATATATATATGTATTTATATATATATGTATATATATATATATATATATATATATAACTGATTTCAAAACTTGAGTGAAACAATATTATTTATTTAATCTACAAAACATTTATTAATTATTATAAATATATTTAAAACAAACTACTTGGCATTGATATTGTGCTCATTTTGTTAAATTTTGCAGTCCAAAATGACTTTTTTGAAAAAACACAAAATTTCCTCTTTTAGTTATCAGAAACACTGAATCTATGATTAACAAATACCACTTTCAAGAATAATTTTTCACTACTATAAAATTAAAAACCATGCCTAACATAGCAGTTAAATATTTTTTGGCAGAGATGTAACAAATATTGATTTTTTTTCAGAAATACTCTTAAAGAATTTTAATATTTTGAAGAGATCCTTTAAAAATGGTAATTTTGTATCCAATATTATAAAAAATGTTTAACTCTGACGAGGAAGATATGATAAAACAGTTTCTCTTTTCATGAATTTTAATTTTCTACTACATGGTTTAGCAAGTAAATTTATAATTGTGTTAATGAGTTTTCTTCTTTTTTAACCAAAATAAACTTTGATGTTAAACTAGAGAAATTTCTACCCTTCCTTGCTGTTTTTATTATTTAAAATGCAAGTTTGCTTTGTTAATTTTATCTTTCTCTTTAACTACTTTTGATTCTATGATTTTCATAAATTATCTATGACATTTTTCGGGTAGGATCATGCATAAAAATAAAATTTAAAATATAAATAATATTTTGAAATAAATTCAAGCAATTTTTTTATTATTTTGTTCAATATTGTTGCTTTAGAAATTAAAAATAATGTTTTTTTATTAGAAGTATATTTAGAATAAAAAAACATTAAATTAATCATAGTAGCAAAATCTTACTCATTTGTTACTTAAAATGATTATTTATTTTTTGTACTCATAAGTTAGAATATTTATCTAGTTTAAAAAATTATGTGTGCATATTAAAGGATTTAACGACATCATATTATGAAACTATTATTTAAGTTAGAACATAAGAAATCATTTCTCGCGCGTGCGTGTCAAATAATTTTATCATGTTTAATATCTTCCATGAAATATATATGCTTAAAAAATTCTGCAAGGAATAATGTTGACACTTTTATAAATATTTAAAAAATTTTATTGGTTAAAATGTAGGAGAAATAAATGAGTATTTTGTCCATTTACCTAATATGTATTCAAAAAATTTATTTCATAACTTTTTAAAATTTTGATTTCATGATTTCCTTGAAAATTTTCAATATATTAATTATTTGATTAATAATAAATAATTTTCTGCAAATAGTTATATTGTTCATTATTTATAAATAACATTCAGCACAAAATTAATAAAATAAAAAAATAATTCAATATTTTGTTAGTTTTATCATTATCCTTATTTGTTTGAGCGCTTTCAGTTACTACATTATATTTTAATGACAAATATTAAATTATTTTACATAGGAATCAACATATACGATAAGTATTTATTTTTAGCAAAATCATTTGTGTTAAAAAAGAAAAATTAAATAAAATTAACTCCTCACAACAAATACCGTGAAGCACTTTTTTGTCTTGCGCCAGCTAGGCTGACAATATGGGTTGCGCTGCTCCACTTTTCCAACTGAACCATATTTGGTGTGGAGTCAGACTTCCTCAATATACACACATGCCATAGGGACCCGTTTATAGGGTAAGCAACCATTCACACCTCATTCACTCAAGAAAAGGATAAAGACAGAATAGATAGAGAGAGAACGTACATTCATGCTCGAACCGGGATTCGATCCCAGGACCTCCCTATCCACAATCAGGCACACTGATCACTAGATAAGTTGGCCGGCAGCATTTTTGGCTGATTTTCTTAAATGGAATTCATTACTATAAAAAAATCTGAGTGGTTATTTCACTCGTGTTTCCCAAAATTATTTGCAAATTTATAATATATAATATTGGCAAAATTATTTATTAAAACATAGGCATGGTGCCCGAGATTATTTTATTAACGGAGCATTCATATTTGTTCTACTAAGTTTCTTTACGTTTTGTAGATAAAATCTTCAGAATTGTGGTATTATAATTTTTCTTCACATTTTTAAAGGAATTATTTTAGACGTTAATTATTGTTAAAAAATATTTTTTAACTGGAAATTAATTACTTGATGTATTTTTCTTGAAAATTTCTTAAACGATATGTTAAATTTATTATAATTATTAATGAATATTAACTAAAAAAATCAGGTAAATACTTATAAAAACTGAAATAAAAATCTTGATCATGATTTTATTAATATTTTGCTGATTAATGGAATAAAATTCTTATTATCAATTTAAGTATATTTACAATGAAAATTAATCCTAAAATATTCCTGTAAGACAACATGTGAATTCCCTAATTGGTTGAGTTGTATGGTGCAAGGACCAAAAAGGGACAAGCTGTGCCAAAAAGGGACAATAGTTAATTCATTAAGAATATTTAAAACTTAACATTTTAACTAAGTAATGCTTAGTAACATAAATGTAAAATTAAAAAAATATTTTTGCACTTTTGAATTCCTTTGCATTTTAAATCTTTTTATAATATTCTGAATAATATTTTATTTTTAATGCAATTCATATATATATGTATCGAATAAAAAATTATATATTAAATAATTATTGAAAAGATTTTAAAGTTTTATTAAAATTTCGAACATAACTCAGCATAATTACAAAATCAGAAAACATAAATCTATTTTAATAAGCCCCTGCTAAAAGCAATTTTGAAAACATTTTGTAATGAAAAGGAAAAAGCACATGTGTTATAATATAAAATATTAAGATATTACTTAAAAATAATTCTTTTATAAATAAAGCACTCTCTTTATTGTAATTTATAATCTTAAAAATTTTTAATTGATCATTTTTCCTTATAAACAGCTCATTAAATGATATAAAGATTCTCAGAATGTGATTTTTACTACAAAAATATTGTAAAGTATATGAAATATTCTATATAGTTTTGTATTGGTTATAAATTACAATAAAAATTTTAAAATGGCTATCGTATAAAAAATTAAATAGATGCTTTATTATTTAAAGCACCTATAAAAATGTTGAACATTTATAATGGAAAATAAAAATAAAGATTATTCATGGAATAAACTTTTTAAAATATACTTTAAAAAGCCGTAGGAAGTAATAACTATAAGTAAGTATTATCGTACAGTTTTCTCTTACTAATGTTTGAAACAGCATACTTAAAACCAAAATCGTTAATATCTGAAAAACTTCAAAATTGTTACGTTAACAAGTACAAAACTTCCGACATTTCAAATTGAAACCTTTGTGTTTGATTGCCTCATATATGAATTTATGTAGAACATTTTCAAAAGTTTTTTCTCCAAATAGGTATTTTATGGCGTAACTATTCAAAACATTGTTCAAAACTGACTATTTGAGTCAAATAAATGCTTATGAAAGTTTTTAGCGAAATATTTCCTTTCTTTTTCCTGCTTTTTCCCCTCTGGGGCTTGAAAAAAAGGAAAACATTCCGATGGATTTTAAGGGTCGTTTTAATTTGATAAGAGATGGAGAGAATTCCTCGAATGTTTTTGGAAGAAAAGGCTTTGATATGCTCTCTATTGTTTATCAATTGAATTATTTTTACCATACAGATTTATTTTCCATTTGTTTAAATAAGTTTTTTTTATATTTATTCTGAAAATGGTCGCTTTCTTTGCTGAGTTTTTCAGCTTTTCATGACTTTTGAAAACGATTCTTTTCTTACAAGAGAATTATTTTTGAGCTAATGAAGTATTTAATCCATCTCTGTTAATAATTTTACATTTCGTTGAAATATTTAAGTTACTTAATTTCAGAAAAATATAAACTCTTAAATAGAGTAAGAGCAAAATATATATATATAATAGATCGAGATTAAAAATAAAATAAGCGCAATAGAATACAATAAGAAGAGTTAGTATCTTAATTTGAGTTCAATCAAAAATTTTATTTGTAGCATTTCCATTTCTTTTTGGTTCAAGATTTTCAAATCATATTTATAATCATGTTTCATAATTTTTAATTCTTAACGTTTTCCTGGCATTAAGCTGTTATTATTTCATCCTACTTATAAACTCGACTTTTCTAAATATACTAAGTTTAAACTCTATTTAAATTTTACTTATTTAACTTTTAATCGCTGAAAATATATTCTGAATACTATATATCTCTCTTAACTTATGCTTCTTAAATAAGTTTTCATTAACATCTGAGGTTTCTGTGTGTTTTCTGATGCTTTTAAGTGTTTACGTAAAGAGTAAAATCTTTGTTAGGGCATATAAAGAACTATATATAAGCAAATAACTTGTGCTAACATGTATTATTACTGCTCAAAAGAGTTAAAATTTATCTCAGGATTGGATCAATTAGTTAACAAAGAAATTATTTAAAATTGTTTTCATTACTTTTGAATTAACTATTCAAAACTATTGCAAAAATTTATTCCAATTAAAAGAGTTAAAAATTATTTAAGAACAATTTGATTTGAATCAATCAGTTGAAGAAAAAAGCGTATTTAAAGCATTTTTCGATAGTTTTGAGTTAACTATTCAAAACTATTGTAAAAAAACTTTATTCCTACTTCAAAAAAGATTATTCTTACTTAAAAGATTTTAATTTATCTAAGGAAAAATATGATTTGGAGCAACCAGTTGAAGAAAATATTTAAAGTTTTTTTTTAAATTGTTTTTAAAAAAAAACTTTAAATATTTTCACCACTTAACCACTGAAATGTCGGATTTACGAAATTATATTACAATTATATCGAAAAATTAATTTTAAAATTTTATTAGTCTATCATTTGAATAAACTTCAATACAGTTATCATAGAATATTATGGAAGGTATACTTGATAATCTCTTACTTTTCTGATGAAGTAGGAAACGGCACTTCTCTTCTTTTACATATGATTTCAAATAGCATGGAGTAATGAGACTGCCTAGATAAAAATCATATTCTCTAAGCTGTTTGGATAGTATTGATTGGTGTCGCTGTTGTCTTGTACCAGCTAAGCTAGCATTATGGGGTGCGCTGCTTCCCTTTTCCAACTTTAAACATATCTTGTCTGGAGTCCGAATTCTTCGGTACACACATGCCATCGGTACCTGTTTGTAAGGTAGGCAACCATTCACAACCCATTCATACAAAGAAAGGAAAAATATAGGATTGACAGAAAGAGAAAGTACATCCATGATCAAACTGGAATTCGAACTCAGGACCTCCCTATCCGTAGACAAGCACTCTTACCACTAGACGGGGTTGATGGCTGATTGGTGTCGTGTCCACTTGAAATCAAATCAGATTGTTCCAAGAACCAAAATTACACTTTGGTAATATATACAGTTTTATCATTATAAAGATTCATTGAAAAGAAAATTCTTCAATTGTCTGTAAACTTCTTCGGGCAGTTAAAAATATGTTACGTGGGTGAGCTCCTCCTCAGAACAGTTTCTAAGTGATTTTTAAATTCTGGTGGCGCTTGTATTTATAGTCATGCCACAGAAGTGTTGGGATCTAAGTCTGGAAATAGTCCTGGTAATAATCCTGTCTGCATTGATAACGCATGATTGATCTTCCATTTTTATGTGCTTTTTTTAGTTTGTATGTAGCGATTACATTATGTCTCTCTTAAAGTTATCCGCTAGGAGTTTCCGAGTTAAGGTCTCTTGCCTCCTTTGCAAGCCCGTCTGCTTGCAAAGGAGGCAAGAGACCTTGGATAGTGATATTTAATTGTATTATATATATCAAATACATTTTTAGCAAATGAAATGGCAACTTATGAATTTATTAGATGTTAACAATTCAAACCCAACCTGGATTTCTCCTAATGATAAAAGTAATGAACAAATGCTTCATTTTAATACATTTTAATTTTTACAGTTATTTTACTTTATTAATACAGTTTCTCATACTCCTCATGACAAACTCTCTCATAGTCAACGTAATCCCGACTTCTGTTCGGTCTTTCATAGCGAACTAATGGCCATCACATCGGATTGGAATCTATCATGAGTGAAACTATTTACAGTGATGTTATATTAACCAATAGCCGTAGTTCAATTCAACATCTACAAAATTGGACCTGCTTGGGAGACCAAACAAGCCTTTCTACTCTACACAAGCTTAAAATTGTCTCCCTTCGGCATAATATCTATTTTCAATGGATCCCGTCTCATGTAGATATTGGAGGCAATGAAATAGCAGACCCTTCAGCAAAGGAGGGCTCAGGCCATCCTGCTCCTTCTTCTTCCACACTTACCTTCCTAAAACTCTTTTCTTTGAGAAAAACCCAGATTAAAACCGACTGGCAGGTACCTTTGGCTCGCCACTTCTACAAGGATAGAAAGGACTTTCTCTGGCTCCTTCCTGTGATAGGGAATCCAGCACTTGCCTTGCACGTCCCGCCTCTGGCCACTTGAAATGCCTCACTTTTGTAGCGGGTAACAACACCTTCCCCCTCTGTCCTAAATGTCATGGACACCAGGCTTCTTCTGAGCATATTCTGAATTGTATGAATATACTTTGGGACGAAATCTACACTTCTCCCCTCTTTGTCATCGATTTCCTCTCAGTCAACGGATTCTTAAATTTGGTATGACTCCGTCAGAACCTTGGAGATAAGCAACAGCAACATTTTACTAGCTTGAGAAATCTAAATACGAATAAATATAAATAAAACTCAAGTTAAACGAGTGAAAAAAATAAATTTCGTTTTAAGTAAATGCATGGATTATTAAAATAATTTAGTTAATACAAGAAAATTTAAATTGAATCATATTTAAAGGAAATGATGAAATTTTGAAATTTATATTACTTTAGTTGAAATATTTTTTGAACATTTCTAAAAGAAAGCATTTAAAATAACAAAAAAAATGTCAGAAAATTTATTATATGAAAGTTACAGACTTATCGTCATGAAATTCAGAATATTTTAATCTGTAATACAAAAAAATTTATATTCTTATTTAATTTATTTAGATAAATTGATTGTTGGTAGCACAATTTATGTAATGCTAAATCAGTTTTAATATTTTCTAAATCTGCGAGTACTTAAATATGAATTTCCAAGTTAGTCAAAATAGAATATAAAACTATACATTCACTTTATGAATAAATGAAATATAGAAAATTGTGTATTTATACAATTTTTTATTTCGTCACTAAATTAAGTCTTTTCTGGGATTTAAATCCTTTCTGAGATACAAATGCTTTGTTTAACCTAAAAAAGATTATATACCAAAATAAATATATTAATTTATTTCTACCTCAAAATTTGCAAAACGAATTTTATTACAAAAACAGTGAATATATGTGAATGTATAAAAATAATAGGAGTCAAAAAGAATACTATCATAGTGAATGATTAAATACATTGAATAAAATTAGTTATTAGTCACATATTTAAATTTTAAAAAATAAGACTTATATATATATATATATATATATATATATATATATATATATATATATATATATATATATATATATATATATATATATATATATATATATATATATATATATATATATATATATATATATATATATATATATATGTGTGTGTGTGTGTGTGTGTGTGTGTGTGTGTGTGTGTGTGTGTGTGTGTGTGTGAATAACATAAGACTAATTCAGAGAAAATATTGTTCCAATCAGAGCATAGAATAAAATTTAATAGAATTATAAAAAGAATTCGGAGAAATATAAATTAATAAAAAAAATAATAATTGGCTCGAAACTTATTTCTTTATGAGAATATTGCTTTCGCGTAATTAGTATTATAGACATTAATTAACAGTATAAATATTAATTACTTGCAACTTACTATTTACAAATTTGATTCTAATTTTCTATTTATATTATTTTATATTTACATATTCGTAATTGTCTAAATAGAAAATAGTACATGATTAATTTTTTATAAATCATATGAGATTTTACGCTAGTAAATCAATACATTCTATTCAATTTATTGTTTAAATTTAATTGAAAGTCTTGCTTATTTAAACTGTTTTGCATAAATAACACATAGCATTTCTTTATCAGGTATTGAAGAATACTTGAGAGTTTTAAATTAATATTTTAATCAGATACGACTTTAATAAAACAATATTGTGGTAAAATTATTTTCTTCAGAACCAAATTACTTAGGACTTTTAAATTAATATCGCGCCTTTTAAATTAATACGACTTAAACAAAACAATACTCTGTGTGATAAAATTATTTTCTTCCGAACCAAATAAAAAAATTCTGGTTTTTATTTGAAAATAATTTTTTTTTGTTTGTTTTCTTGCTCCAACAGAAAAATAATGATAACAAATATCAAAGGCGCATTAAAAACTTTTTGTATTACGAAAATAAGCACTTATATTCTGTTAAATTAGGTAAATAATAGATGAATAATTGATATTAATATTTTACGAATCTAAGTTTGTCTTTTAAATGTTGAAAATCAGAGTATTGTACAAATTTTTTGCCCAAAACAAATTACATAATTTTAGAAGGATGGATATTTTTTAACGAAATACTGTTATTATTACATTAATTAATTAATTAAGTTTTGCCATTCATTATATCAAAAATTTTTACAAAATTACCAATTTTGAATTTTACAAAACTTCTCTGTTTTATAATTTATATTAGATAAATGTTATTTCATTAAATTTCACAAAGTTCATTTTTTGTTAGATCTTTTATCATTTATTATTTTAAAATTAAAAAGTTACATTTATAAGGTAACATTACTTACAGCTATTTAAAAGACTCAAACATTAAGTATTAGAGAACATTTTAGGGAGTATGTTATATATTTCATTATAAACATCTTGATAAAGCATATAAAATTATTTTTTCATCATTTTGGTATGTATATTTATGTTCAAAGAAAAGGTGATTTCAAGAAACATTCAAAACCCAAAATTTATTTCCATCATTCTTTCAAAAAATATAATTTATTCATCGGTTCATGATGATTTAAACTAATTTTTGGTGTTTTTGTTGAAAGAAAATTCCTAATTCGTGAACTGACATTTTGAAGGATTTGGGAAATTCATGTATAGTTTGCCTGAATCTTAAGAAAACATTTAGTTTAAAATTTTTCGATAACCATTGCTATTTTAGAAAAAGTGTTAAAAATTTAAATTTTCTTTTATTATTTTAACATATTTAGTAGAATATTAAAGAATAAAAATAACAGCCATGAAACAAATATCCATTGAATATTATAGTTGATATCTAATCAGATTTTTGAAATAATATTGAAAAATACAACGTTAGATTATTGAATAAGTAATATTGTAACAGACCCATATTAACAATATTGACAGTAGATGGCGCTGCTGCCCAATAGAATTACAAACAACATCGAATGAGATGAGGATAGTGATGTGAGGAATGGCAAGGAAGAACCATCCGGTTCCTAAATACGTTTGTTTTGTACCACCCTGGTACTATGTAACCTTGATTTTATTTTATAATTATTAAATTTTTTCTTTTTGT
Organism: Latrodectus elegans; assembly: GCA_030067965.1. Taxonomy (NCBI): domain Eukaryota; kingdom Metazoa; phylum Arthropoda; class Arachnida; order Araneae; family Theridiidae; genus Latrodectus; species Latrodectus elegans. The sequence continues at coordinate 27,356,661 of CM057812.1, forward strand.
ATCTAATCTTAATTATGTGCAATGTAATAAATGTTTGTTTTGTTTTAACTTCCATTTTCTTACGACGCTACAATATGATTTCTGATTAACAACAAAAATAGCTCAAGAAATTTGAAACTCAAAATTTTTATTTCTTAAATCGTTTCTAGTAATTGATGGAAAGAGAAAACATTATTTTTATAGCATGAACCTTAATTTAATTTTAAAAGGTTTGAAATTGCTACACATAAGAGTATCTAAAAGGGAATATATAATGCATTGTTAGTTAAATGCTGATTAAATATTTTGCATATTAATGTTTAATTACAAAAGTGACACGCAAATTTATATTTCAAATAATTATGAAGGTATCATTTAAAATGAAAAATATTTAATATTTTGTTATGATGGTAAATTATCTATTTTTTCAAAAATTTTATATCATGGTTCTACATTATTAGCTCCATTCTCAAAAAGTTGTTCTCAAAATCAATTTCTCATTTTTTATATATATTGTAAGTTTTTACTTCTGATCTGTACTGTTTTTTCATCTAACATTAGCTGAGAAAATAAGAAATTTTTATTCTAATTCCTCGGTTATCTGTATTTTTTCCAGAATTTAATTTTAATTAGTAGCATATTTCTTCTGCGATTCCATTAGAAATATGCTAGAAATTAAAAATAAATACTTAATAATTCAAACCAAAAACATTTTTATTTTATGAATAATTAAACTTTGTCAAATCAAACTCATTTACGACATACTCAACGTCAATAAATAATTTTTTTAATAAAGTAAAGGTTAAGCAATGTTGAATAATTAATTGCTTTATACAATAATAAAGTCAATAAAATTAACTTAAAAATTTCTAAATGTTAAAATTCTCCAATGAATTTGGTGTAAAAGACCCATTTCTAATGCATGTATTTTTAAATAATAAAATTCTTTTTTTGAATTTTTAAATAAAATATTTTTAATTATTTCAAGTAATCCAAGTAGGAGCATAAATTAATGAATTTCAATAATGTATTAAATATCTCAAAAAATAATTAACATTTTAAACAAAATTATAGGAAACATCCTTTTTTTTAGTTGAAAAATTCAAATTTAGATTTGAAAATTTCCACAGGATTTGATAAACAAGCTTCATTTTCAGGGGCATTACCATCGAAAATGTAAAATTTCTCTTAAGCTTAGATGTAAAAAATGTACTCATCAATATAAAAAAATGTGCTCAAGTATTATGGTTTTTTCTGATCAAAACAAAAATAGAGGATGAGATTTATTTTTTTAAGACTCGGAATAAAATAATTGGATTTTTACGTACACTGCCTCATATCATCAAGGAAATAAAAAAAATGTTTTATGAATTTCTAGGAATGATGTATGAAAGGGGATTATTTTGTTTTCTATCTGGCTTCGAAATATGTACTTTCTTCCCCAAACACCTTAAAGAATAATAGCCTGTTATATCTACATGATAGATTAAATAAATGGAAATGATTATTTCTTTCACTCCCTTTGTGTTTTATTTTTTATTTTTTTATTTTTTGCAGCTTTCTTTCAATTGCAAATAAATTCCAGCATTGAATTTGTTCTGTTTTGTAGTACATTCTTGAGAAAATGGGCTGTAAGCCGATTTTTGACACGTCTCCAGAAACCTGGATAAAGAATGAAAATTGCATCAAACCGAATAAGATTATGGTATTTATAAACATATTTTAAAAATAAATTATAAAAAAAACACATTCGTTTGCTTTATCGGCCATAAAATTATTAAAACCTTTTAAATAATCTCTATAAAAATAATATAATATTCGATACTTGATTATAATTTAACTTCATTAAAAACATTTTTGTATTGGTTTGAATTATATTTTTGCATAGGTCACAATAAATTATTTCATTGCTAAGCACTAAGCTAAAATTAATATTCTTAATGTTTAAGTTCCTTTCTTACGATTGGTGTTTCTCCACAGTTTATTAAACCTTAATAAACGTAATTAAAAGTCCTTTTTTGAATTAAAAGAAATTATTTTTATAAAAATATGATTGCATTTAAGCATAATAAACCAATGAATTAAAACACGATAGATAAATAAGAATATCATTTAACAGAAATTTAATAAATGTTTACAAAATGCATACATAATTTTTTAAAAAGATGTACGACACATTCTTATAAGTGTAAAAATAAAAGAGAGCGATTGCTAATAATATTTATGCTTAACAAAGAAATATATTATAAAAATACTTTTATTTAAAATAGCTAAACATGAATATTTCTTTCAACAATATGGCTCACTTTCCTTTAGAGAGAAAATTTATATAAGATTTTTGAATATTAGCCATTTTTAAAATTACCTATAGTTAAAAAATCTGTTTTGAATTCTTAAACGCCCTTATATTTTACTCTACAATGTGACTGCTCAGATTGGAAAATTATTCTTGAATTTCTCAGTATAACATAAAACATTAAAACGTAAAATTGTTTTCTCCACACATATTTATTCAAATGAATTTAGATAAAGTTATTCCACTTTATTTAAATATTTATGCATCTAATTATAAGTTCAAACAATCAATGAAAATATTTCATGAATAGATGAAAGTAATTTGATATTATGTTTTAACTATGTGTTTTTAAGTAATGATAAAATTTCTAAACTAGCGTGAAATTAGGAGCTAAATATATAACTAAAAACTATTGGGTTGTTCGGAAAGTAATTTCGTTTTTCATAAAAATGAAAAACGTGTAGCAAATATATATTGTATTGCATTGCACATAGTTCATTCTAGTCCAATAGCTTTTACCATATTTCTGGTAGTAGCACGATTTCACACTCATAAAGTGGTTGTTTTTTACCAGCAAAAAGCTGATCTATGTTGGAAAAACGAAATTACTTTCCGAAAAACCCAATATGAAATTAATTTGAAATAAAGATAATCGAGCCCTAATTGCCCAAATTATCAACATTTATTGTTAAATAATTGTGTTAAAAAGGGAAAAGTTTCAGTTTATAAAGTGTCAAAAATTACAAGAAATGCAAAATAGGTTCTATAAATCTAATCTTTTATTAAGCTCAACACATTGGAAAAAGTAAGCCAAAATTTAAGATAATACTGAAATTTTAATTATATATTCCTTTTTATCATAATTGATTATGCACACTGTGTACAATCCAATAGAGCTATTACTAAATATTCAAATGAGTCTTAATTTCACAAGATCGAAATAGTTATATGAAAAATGATAAAAGCTAATATTATCAACTGCTATTAATAAAATTGAAATGCATTATAAAATTGAAAACTTATTTTTTAAAAATGGGAAAAAATAAAAGTTATGTGTCATTTCTTATATACTTTCTTATATAAGATATTTCAGAATAAAATATTTCATTTTTCAAAAGAATTTATTCGAACAAATTAATTTTATTATGCTATCATCTGTAATGTATATTTATTAATTTATAAAAATACACATATACAGTCATGATCATTTGAAGGTGTTTTAAGTAATTTATGGAAAATCATGTATTTATATACTTTATAATTTTGATTATTTTTAGTCCTATACCCAATATATCTAAGTGTGTGTATGTGTGTGCGTGTGTGTGTGTTATAATTGTAAAAATAAATAGTTTATAACTTCATTTACTTTTAATTATTTTATAAACAATTTTTTTTAATTTGAGGATCATTCGAAATGCAATTTAAGGAATACTATTACTTTTATCATATAAATAAATAGTATAGTTCAAAATAAAAACATTTTTTACATTTCGGGATACGATAAATCAGAACAGAAAATGATTTCCAGCATTGAATATTATATTAATTGTCATTTTACATATTACAAAAGTGATATTTATTGCAAAATATGCTTGCGTATGCTTGATGAAGCATATTTTAATTTTAAAATGCATTCTTTGGTTAAAACTGCTTTTAAAATAATTGTCTCTCTGGTTTGCTTAAATTTGTCCAGCGTATTGACACAAATTTATACTTGGGAGGAGATATATTCCTTTAGTAAGAGATTAGGTAATAAAATTAGCAAATTTTATTGAAATTATTACATTTTGTTGGCAAAATGCTATTTGTTACTGAAACTTAAAAGAAATGCATTTGAACAATGCAATGTTGAAAGAAATAAAAAGTTCTATAATGATAGTTAAAACACTTATGGTCTATGAATATAAAATTTTAATGTTAAATAAATATTTTTATAAATATTCCTTTTTATGAATTTCTTGTAACTACCGATATTAAGTTATATGTAAAAGTTTTTCATAATATTTAAATTTGGCTACAATCATATCCCAGATAAATTTATGCATGGATACATATATATATAAGTTCAGAAAACATTTCCAATTATATCATAAAGGAATTAATCAAAACCAAAACAACGAATTATTATAGCAATTGTCCCAAAAACGTTCATAATTATTTTTTCTCTTAATCATTTTACTTGGTATTTAATTTAAAAGTGGAAAATTACTTCATATATTTTAATGATTAGACTTTTTATTCAAAGATAAAGAATTTCTTTTAAATATTAATGTTTTAGAATATTAAAGTAAACCATTAAGTACAAAGTAAAGGACATCAAGGTAGTTAACAAAATTATTTTATAACTTCAAAAATATAACAATAAATTAAATTTCTCTATTTTAATTCAGACATTGAACGGTGTCTTTAGCTTTTATTTTTAGAAATAATAAATGGCAATAGAAATAATCACAAAATTCTGATTTATTTTTTCTTTATATATTTTAATAATATACATAAAATGATTTCATAAAGAAAAAAGAATTATTTTATCTTACAATAGTTACATAAAAGACATTTGAATATTACAGAAAAAGTAACAAAATGTCCTTATATTGTATGGAAGTTGAAAATTCAGCCTTTGTTTTTTGCTTTTACTGATTTGTATCTGTAGACACGCTTCCAGAAGAGTTCTGAAATACCTTAAATTAATTCTTTTATCCATTTACATTAAATTATTTGAAATATCTAAAACTATTATTATTTTTTTTAAAAAATTAAAGAATATGAACTGGTATATTAATACTAAATTAGTTATAAAAATATATTTATGTAAAAAAAAAGGCTAGGTTGAGGTAGGCAGTTTATTCTTGAAAACTTTAATTAGTATAAGAATATACTTAGAAATTATTGTTTGACATTAGAATGTCACGTGAAATTATTGCTTTAAAATTACCCTCAGCATAATATTTTCTTTAGTTTTATTAAATGTGATAAATTAAAACATTTAAATTTCTGTATGGAAATTTAGGAGATTATTCATATTTAATGAAAATACTTGGATATTATTTCACAATATTTTTGCTTTATTAGTTATGCGTATATTATGTAATAATATAATATATACAAAACACATCATTATACATCAAAAACCACTATCAATAATATTGCGCATTATATTGTAATATAAAGTGATGTGTTTTATTATGTAATCAATTTTTTAAAATCTGGAAATTTATTATATCTTAAGCGTGATTTCTTATGCAATTAAATTTTAAATTTATTTCTCATTTTTCATATTAAAAATTCACCTGTTAATAACTAAATATAAAATTTTAAATAATTATTTTAATTTTTATATTACATTTTATTAAGTTTGCATTAATCTGCAATTGTACTGTTATAAAAAATTGTAACAATCCGTTAATTTTAATAACTATATTTTTGAGTGTCATTATAGGCAGTGTTTTCCTTATATTTTGCAGTTATTTCATATTTCTTACATCTTTGTTATAATTTATTACAAACTAATATTTATTCTTCAGATTTAACAACTAAATGTGGTTATCTTCATAATTCTCATCCTGACTTACCCAAATGTCTTCACCTTTGTGATTTTAATGTTCATGTTTACCATAATATTTCCTTAGCTGTCACTCTGCATCGAGAAATAAATCTTTAATATTGATGCAACAGACTGGTGTAAATTCATTTTAATCTTCCAAAATATGAGATAAACAAAATAGTGAGATAATATTTACTGTGGAACAAATCGAGAAGAAAAGTCTTAAAAAAATAAAAAAAATTTTTAAGTGATATGATATATAGTAAAAGATTACTTCTTTTTCGATACGACTTATCATTCTTTTCTCTTCTTAAAATTTTTTTTAAAAAATAATGCTTTAGATCTGCGAGAAAGATTAAGCAAATAGAATGTGCTTCATCATTCACTAGCTTTCATTTTTATTGCTCTTTCTTGGATTTTCTTTTTATTTTCAAATTTTGTTTGGATGAGTTGATGTGCAATAAGTTTAGTTGTATTTTAAATGGAAAGATATATTACATTTAATGAAAGATAAAATCATGGAAGAAAAGCAAGTTTCATTAAAACGAAATTTAAATTATTTAAAGGAATATAAATATATATAAACATATGTATGTGTTAATGTTTTCATACACACTTTCACATTCAATTGCTATATATATATATATATATATATATATATATATATACATATATATATGAAAAAATTAATATTAAAAATTATTTCTACAGTCAGCAACAGTACTTTAAATATTTGTTTGACTACTTAAAAAATTACTCTATATTTCATTATAAATCATCATTAATTTTTTAAACTGATATTTATAATGAACTATAAATATTTATAGTTCGTATATTACGATATACAGTGAGTATGAACAATATTATCAATAATATTAAATATTCATGTCAGATGAAACATCAAACTTTGCAAAATCATAATTATTAATGTACCAGTTATTTCTTCTGGAGAAAAGCACTGTGAACAAGACCATTTTTCTTGTGAAACTTTATGCAAAAATATTCCAAAGTGACGAACCATGGCAATCGAAATCCCTAAAACATGGGAAATGTAAGTGAAACCGAAAAAAAAATTCAATGAATATAAAACGAATTTAATGAAAAAATTAAGCATACTTTGAGTTTATTTAGATAATATTGAACACAAATGATGGACAAGAGAAGTCCAGATGGGGATAATAAATATGATCTTTACTGATTGCTATGCAGAATTTATATTATCCACCCATTCTAAACAAAAGATTATTAATGAATTGTTTAGATATGGCTTCTTTTGTATAATGCCGATCGCACTTTGGAATCGTTTTTATTGTCATTTGATAAGTTGTAAATCATATCCTATAGTGTTGCATATATATATGATTGGATGTTAATCCAAATATCCTGCCCGGTAGCATCATGATTTAATATCTTAACTTTTAAAATTCTGTAGACGTTGAATAACTATCTTCGATCATGTAGAGAAACTGAAATCCTATAGTCCTTTAAAAAATTATATGTGGAAGAATAATTTCTGTAAAATAAAATGATTATTGACAGAAGATACCCTTGAAAGATGTGTACCTTTTACGGGTGCTAAAAGCTATGACCCTAATGGAAATTCCAACTCCGTCATCACCAACCATGTCTGTTTGTCAAACAAACTGTCGATACGATGTTATTGGCCAAAATATTGTTTATTGCCATCTGTCTCCAGTGGCTCTGAGATAGATCAACTTTCATTGGAAAGATCTTTATATTTTTTACCTCTCCAATTCTACCATTGCTTAGCATCTTGACTAAAGTAAATCGAAGTCTCTGAGAAGATAAAAGGCAAGAATTTCAACATAATATTGCGTGACAAAATAGGATTTTATGTACAATTTACGTATATTTGAAGGACTATAAGTGTCAATTAACCACGGGTTACTAAAGCTAGAAAGGATTACCCTTCGTAATATGCTCTATATTTGTAGTTTATAGCTGTTTGATGCATTAATGTTATGAAAAAAGATTCATAATAACTTATTACATACTTAACTAAAATTTAAAAAATTAAAAATTTAATTAAAGTTTGCTTAGAAATACTCTATGAATGAAATATACCGATTTGGCTATTTATCATTTGTTAATAATTTTTAATTTTTTCAAAGTTTTTTCAAGTATATAAATTAAGGAGTATGAAATTCATATAAAAATATATGTGGGTATTTTTAGGCATTAATTTTATTTTATCAGATTTATTTTATGTTTAACTTTATTTACCTCATAACTTTTTATCTATATTCTGAAGCATTTTGTTATCAATTTAAATGAGATGAATATAAATACTTTTATATTACATTTTATGTGTAGTACCTTAAAGGATTTTGAAAAGACAAGAATCACTGTTTGTATTAGTAATTATCTAAATTAACTCCATAAATCTAATAACCAGAAGACTACTGAGGAAATTCTCTTAAGTTATTTTGAATTGATAATTAGCAGGAAATAACAGAATGAGCAAAAGACTTCAAAGACTCAATTACTGATTTCGAAAATTCGTAGAAGATAATTTTCCTCTCGGAAGATAATTCAAGTGCGACAAAAAGATTACCATTAAATTTTCATCAAAGAATAATACTTTAAGTATTTGTCTTCCCTTCAATTTGAAGATAATTAGAATTGAAACAAAATCTTCAAAGATCCTCTGAATGTATGTTTTAATATTATAAGCAATACTTGAGATATTAATACTTGTTTCCTTTGTGTTAATTTCAGACATTATTTAATTTCCATATGACAAGATCATCAAAACTTTTTCCTTTATAGGTAATTTTTAATACGTAACAATATTTATTTACTCTTATGTACTTAATTTTATAATTTTATTTATAAAAAAAATTTTGGAAAAATCTAACATTTTTTTTAAAATTAGTCTTTATATTTATTTAATTATTAATTGATGTTAAACATCTAAATAAGTGTAAAATAAACTCATACACATTAATCAGACAATCATTAAACTCTGACATTATTATTATTAATAATAATAGTAATTACATATATATATTATAATGATGTAATTTATAATTCATTATTATATAAATATTTAATTTCAAAAAATCTATATTGTATATCTTTATTTTTAAATACCTTTAGAAAGAAACTGGCTAAAAATTTATTTTGAAATTTCAAAATAAACGATAATAATGTAAATGTGTCATTTAAATGTTAAGTAACGTTTCTGACCTAGGAACAATTCTTATAAAATATTATGCCTATGCATTGGAGAACATTACTCAATAGAGCCCCATCTAAAGTACTTGGAAAAAACTAAATACTATAATTAGTATAAATTATTATAATTAGTATAATCTGCCAGTGGAAAAAAAATAATTTATATAAAACTTCTTAAGCTATTAAAGATATTTTATTACTTTTGAAATAAATTTTTAATAGAGTATCATAATATGCATTAATCAAAATAAATTAAAAGCTTATATATTTATTCAAAAGTTTGGAATTCTAATGTTCATTACCAATTTTCAAATATTTCAGAATTAGATTAATCAAATGAGTAAATAAATATATGATTACAAGGGTTACTTTGAAATTTTTGAGATACGCGCAGACGAGAATTTGCAAAATAAAAATAACGGTTTAATTTTAAAATACAAAGTATTTCAACACAGAAGAGGATTTTTTACTGACTTACTTCAACTTGTTTAGCATAGAATAAAATTTAAACAGAAGAGAAAACGGAGTTGACGCGAGAACATTTTCGCTCTATGATTTTCTACGATTATAAAGCAGGATTAAAGGAAGAAGAATGCGTTCAACGGTTGCAATTAGCATTTGATGATAAATCTCCAGCTGGTGCTACTGTATTCAGATGGTTTAGAGAATTTAGAAGAGGTCGCAATTTTCTTCAGGATGAAGAACACACAGGAAGGCCGCCATCGGCAGTAATCCCAGATAATGTGTCTGTCATACGAAAATTGTTAATGGATGATAATCGCTGTCTCTATCAAATGATACCGAAGGAACTTAGCATTAGATCAGCAGCCATACACAAAATCATTCATGAATAATTACATATGAAAAAAGTATTTTGCCGTTGGGTTTCCCATAAGCAAACTGAGCACCAGAAAGAGAAGCGTATCAGAATCAGTAAAGAAACTCTTAAATTGCTAAATGATGGTGGCCACCGCATCATTTCTAAAATTGTAACAGGTGATGAAACGTACACACAGTTTTTTGAAGTTCCAACCCCTCAAGAAAGCAAAGCATGTGTCTTTGAAAATGATCCCACGCCGACAATTGTGAAAAAACAACGCGCACTGAAAAAAACTGATGTATGCCGTTTTCTTGAGAAGTACAGGATTGGTCAAGGCCATCAAGTTGGAAGGACAGAAGACAGTAACAGCAAACTGGTATACCAATAAATGTCTTCCAGAAATTCTAGAAGAACTGAATATTAGGGGACTAATGCTTCACAATGACAATGCATCTTCACATACAGCCGGATTAACAATTGAGTTTCTTAAACAAAAACAAATTAAACTGATTGAACATCCTCTGTATTCATCTGATCTAGCTATGTGAGACTTTTGGTTATCCTTTAATCTAAAAAAGAACTTACGTGGAGGTCGTTTTTATTCAGAAGAAGAGATTAATGTGGCTATAAATGCATTTTTCCATCTATCGAAGAAATGAATGGCTTGAGGCATTTAATCTGTGGAAAATTCGTCTACAAAAGTGCATTGATGCTGGAAGAGACTACTTTGAACACAGCTAAAATTTTGTAAATATAACCTTAAAAACATAGTTGTATCTCAAAAATTTCAGAGTGACCTTCGTATATAGTCCTTTTATGCACACTAGGATTAATTTTACTGGAACTTTGTGTTTAAAGTGGATTTCAAGCTATAAATGTCTACGCCGAGTATGGAATTGAATGCAGAAAGTACTAAACTTTTACCAAGAATGCTAACTATTCTTGCAAAAGCTCTGCATTATGTCGATTGAGGAGACTGATGATGTTTAAACATTAAATATTAGCAATAAAACAGTGGACAATACTTGTGTTTTAAGTAACAAAAGAAAATCATTGCACATTTCGCAATAGAATCTACGTACGATTACTTAATGTAAGTAATGTGTATAGTTTAAAATGTGCTTGAATAAGTATTTTAATTGGAAGTGTAGATCATGAAATTTAAGCATATTTCGAAATTGATAGAATGAATATCCAAACCTGCTTCACTATTCATTCTACCAGTTTCATCCATTCTATCAGTGTGCATGAATAAAATAATACAAAACACAGTACATCATTTTCTGATTATCTTTGATGCCTAAGTTTTATATTGTTATTCTGGTCTTCACTGTTCTCTGCAAAATATCTAGTCATGCGTTGTTGAGATAAACTCAAGCGCAATTCTACTGCTAATGTTTAAATTGAGGTATTCACTTGAAGCAGTGTGAAATACATTGCTCTTTTCTATTATCCAAATCCAGTTTGACTCCAATGATTCCAATCTACTTTTTTTTTTATCAGGAAATTTTATTTTTGTTGCAAAGGACACTAATTGTTACTACTAATTTCGCACCCCTTCAAGTCTCCAATTTACTTGAAAATTTAATCCCTTTGGCTTCAAGTAATTATGTTTATGTACAATGAGTATTTATTATTTCTTTTCCTTTATGGTGTTGCGATTTTAATGGCTGGTATAATATTAAATATTTCCAAACAGTTTCAACTGGCATGATCCTTGGTTTTTATGGAGGAGACATTCCTGCATGATGCATATAAGTTTAAGATATTTAACCTTTATCACACTTATTGAAGCATCACTTTGGCTGCTAAATTGTTAGTGATGAGGCCTTTCATATAAATAGCGTCTGAGTTATATTCCTTATGTAAACATGGTAATTTTAATTAACTAGAATAAATTACTTGCGGTTATTTAAAATGAATTGCAAAAATAAACTCTTTTATACACTTTAAGCATTTAAACTCCTTTAAATATGTAATTAATTTAATATCTATTTACAATATCCTTTTTATTGTTATCTACACAGATAGTAAATAACACAAATATGCTTACTTGTCAATAAATATTTAAGAAAAAATAACTTGTGCACAAAACTTCCATTAATATATCTCTAACAAAGGATTTTATTTACTAATTTGGTTTCATGTAATAAACTTTAAGTATTTATTAAAAAAACAATTTTGAATGAATTCCTATTATTAATAAGATTTAGAAACGCAAACCTATAATTTTACACATTTTATATATGCTTTCTCCAACTAATTCATATTTATTTGAAATTAAATGATTACGAATTTTCCACATGAGAGATTTCATTTTCTCTAAAATAAATTTATTCTAATTGAAAATATAGCAGAAAATAACATTTATTTTCTTTTTGTAGGATTTATAGTGAAACTCTCATTATTGGTATAAGAGTTTCTACGGCATTCTCACGAGAAATGTTCGCATTATTATTTGAATGTTTGCCTGAATAGCTTATGAGAAATTACTGCAGAGATTTTCTCATTCAAGAGAAAGGAATAACCATCTGAATGCGATATTTAATCGTATGTTTGGGAAGCAAACATTGATTTTTATTCTAGCATTTAAATTTTAAATATTTATCTGGTTCTGGCTAAAATTAAATATCCTATTCAAACACGATTTAACTTAAGTAATGAATTTTGCTTTGAATAATTTTTTGTGTAAATTTAATTTATTTTTGATGATTAATTTTATTTAAAATATTATAAAAATTATAAGCAAAAATTTATAAAAATACTTTTTTTTAATTTCCTACTAAATAAAATTCAACAGGAAAGTATAGGAATTATGAAAGAGCATTGAGTGTATGTGAATAAGTTGTATTAATTGAGATAATTTTGGATTGTCTACTTCCGATAAAGCACCTTATAATTTAAAATTGCTCTAAACTGATAAGATTGATGTCTAAATTTTTCCTACATTTCCCATTATGCAACACTAGCGGAGAAAATTTTGCCTTACTCAATTTTCAGCACATGCTATAATTCTCTCATTGAAACGTTCTTCAGCTGGGTTAGGTATTAAGCTTTCCAGTTTATTTCACCTTCTTCAACTAAACTTACGTGATTCATTCTAACTTCTCATCTTTTTCAACTTAAGTGCTATTATTTTAGATACGTAATACCCATAATAAAAATTCATCAGCGAAATTCAAAAAGAAAAGTTATCAAAGATTTTATAGAAAGTAGTGACTTGGTATTTGCCAAAATACTCATTCAACATAACAATAAATTTAGAAAATAATTAATATATTTAATTGTGTCACAAATTATGTGATAAAAATTAGAAAACATATTAACAAAATACCTTTTAGTATAAGGTTCAAAGCGACAACAAACACGTATAAACGTTGATGTTTCAAATTAAGTGTGCCTACTAATTAGAAGTCTCATTCTTGTTACGGAAAGAGAGCCGATCAACTTGCCTAGTGGTCAACCTGCGATACTGCGAGTAGGGAGGTCCTGGGCTCGAATCCCGGTTCGGGAGTGGATGTACTTTCTCTCTCTATCTATAAGTCTCTGTCCTTTCTTGTATGAATGGGTTCTGAATGGTTGCCTATCCTATAAACGAGTCCCTTCGGCATGTGTGTGTACTGAATAAGTCGGACTCCACACCAAATTATGGTTCGGTTGGAAAAGTGGAGCAGCACATGACAACAATAACTGAAGGAGAAAATTATAATATTTCTAAAATTTGTTTCATTTGCTGGAATGCTCTGATGTATTTTTTAAACCAAAACAAAAATAAATATTTCATTCATTCCGGTCAAATACATTTGAATAACAATTCTCCATTTTTGACTCAAGTATTGTGTAGCAATTCTTAATTATCATTGATAATTCAAAATATACCATAGTTATAAAGCTTTCAAAATTTTCGTCAATCCAATTTAAATTTGAAGAAGAATAAAATTGCTGGAATATATTATAAGCTACACATTTTTTAAAATAAATGGTCCTTTACAGTTATTGAATTAATATATATTATTACCGATTACTTTACACTGACATCGATATTTCGTTTAAAATTGATTATGATGTTAGCTATATGAAAAGATTCAAGAATGTGGTTTGCATATAAATAGGTAATTTTTACCTGCATTCTTCTTACTTTACCATTTGCGAGATTTTCATGAACAAGGAATACAAGCAATCTTTTTCCTTAAATATTTTAAAATCTATAAGTATGCAGTGCATTTTTATGCTGTCAATTTTTTAAATTAAATCTTTATTTTAAAAGAGAATACATAAAAAAACGCTAATGCAAAAGTACTTGGAACGAGTGTTTTACAAATTATAGAACACTTTTTAACTGATTAAGTCATATTTTAAAAAAGAGAAAATAAATCTTAGATGAAAACTACATTAAACTTGAAAATAAAATTAAGAAGATTCTTTTCCCTTTTTATCAATATTTTTCTTATTTCGATTACTTGTTGATAACGAAGTTGTATTCATAGAAAAAGATGCATAAAAAGATGTTCCAATGTTTTTAAGTGTCCTGGGGATTTTACTTATTATCAATCAATCGCTATTTATTTTGATAACTTTTGTTTCTTTCAACTCAGTCATTTTATTTAAAATCTGGTTAATTTGTGAATTAAACAATATTAATACAAGAAAACTCCATGAAATTTTCAACAAGAGGAATTTATGAAACGATCTTTTAAGAAATAATAAAAGATTATTTTTAACATATATCCTAAACATTAATCAACTTGCTGCTTAAAAAATCCTAATTATAATAATTAGCGAAGAAGTATATCATAAAAATTTGTGATATGAAGCAGTTTAGTTTGTTATAACATGCTAGAAGAAAACAATTAAATATTTAATATGTATGGTAACATAATTTTCTACTATATATTTATAATTTTTCAATCTGAAACAACTTTAAATCTTTTAAATAAGCTAAGCAAATAAGGGTATTAAAATTTATTTTAAATCTTCTTAAGCTGGAAATGTAAGTAAATATATTACTTTACAGTATTGTGTGACTAGTGATGTATTAAATTTTCTTAATCTCTCATTTTCGCAGACGAACATTAATGGAATATAAATACCTCTATTTTTATACTGTAATGTCACTTTATTGCTTATAATTTTTCATTTAACAATTTAAGAGTTTAGAATGTTTTTATTAGAAACTAGAGTGAAAATAAAATAAAAGTAACGAAACAGGCATCGAAAACAAATAAAAGGATTATTAAAAATTTTGTCATAAAGAAATATATACTGAGAAGATGAAAATATAAAGAATATATTTAATTTTTTGTTATAGATTTTTCTGATTTTTTCACAGATAATATCATCCAAAGGAAGTGTAATTTTCTGCAAATTTGATACAAATAATAGTTCAACTGTAGTTTTTCCATTACCTGAAAAAATAGGGGAAATTATTATTTCAAAAGAATCGTACATTTATTTTCAAAAAAATCATATATGATATTGTTTGGGAAGTTAAATAAAAAGAGAATCTCAAAAATAGCTTAGAGCATCTAAAAGTTTTTTTAATGTATTCAAAAATTTTGAATTATTAAAATATTGATGGGTGGGAAAGAATAATTTGCTAATAATTGAAAAACTATAAGTTTTGAATTTTTGCTTAGTGTCTTTATACTAAAATGCTACGTTGTTGAATATGTATTGTTTCCTATTTACAGTATTTTATTGTTGATGATATTCTAAATGTGTTCTTAAAAATAATTCATACACTGTATTTAAGAACGCAAAGTGCTTAAATTGTCCAGACGTCTTGTTTTATATAGCATATAAAATGATTGCTTTATTTTCAATAAATGTATATTTGTACATATTATTTTCATCAAATACATTATTAATTTATAAATAAAATGTTAATATTTAATTACATTAAAAATAAATATGATTTTATAATTGATTATATAGGTTTGCATTTAAGCTTTATTTAATTTGATATAGAAATTTGCTTAATTTAAAATTATTTACTTTAATTTAATTATCTATAATCTGTTATAACAAATGATAATATTGTTTATTTAAACTAAAAACGTAATCAAAGAAATGACTTAAACGGCCATAAAATACCTTTGCTCATACACAAATTTGTAATACAAAAATGTGTATATCTATAGAATTTTCGCTTCACCTATAAACCTCCGTAATTTTAAATACCAACATTTTAGATAAAAAGTTATTTTAAGCTTATAAAAATACTATAGCTAACTAAATTTTAAAATAATAGATATTTATAGATTGATTGGAATTTATTTTATTTTAAGCGCCAAAATTTGTATCATATTTTTCTAAAATTGAAATATTTATCTAATCATTTATAGTTTATTCGTATTTTTTTTACTTATTTTATTTTACATTAATTTCACTTCATTAATTTAAAATTTTATTGTAAAGGCTACATATTTTTGTTACTTGTTTTTACTGATATCATTTTCGTATGAACTTTAGTCATAATTTTATTTTAGTCTTCCCATACCTCATTTTCTATTTAAATCAATTACAATATAACAGTTCCAATCTAATAATCGTTTTTATTGTATAGTACTTTGCGCATAATGTACTGCTTACTTAAATTCATATGTTAAAAAATTGTGACACTGTTATCATACTTGTAAATACCATGAATATCTCATAAGAAACATAAGTTTCATGCATTTATTTAATAAATTAAGATATACTAACTTCAACTCCTGTTAATTGTTTGTCCAAATGAATCTGATAAAAAATAGTTTCAGAATTACTAGATTATTTTAATAGATAGTTTGCTGCAGTAGTAAAGTAATACGTAACAAGATTCAGTAAATTTCCCAAATAGGATTATTAAAATTTTCAATGTACCATTTAATGAGAATATATACTCTGACACGAACTGTACTATTTTTTACTATCAACTACAACTATATATTACAAGATTAATATATTTGTATCACTTAGTTTCTTTCATAGAGTAAAGAAATTTTTCAATGGATTACATGAGTAAATTAAAATTTCTCTGTTAAGATACATTATTTATTTACACATATAATTGTGATATATAACTATATTTGTTATATTTATCTATTTAATTCTAGTTGATATTTAAATAGGTAAATATATTTATAAATGCAATTCAGTAGTTACAAATCCTATATTACTCTCCCATTTTAATAATAATTATAAAAAAAATATTATAAGTTCACATACGTTGATAAACATTTACCTTAATCTACTGTAATTAAATCAAACATCCTTGCTTAAAATGGCATTTTAATTAAATTTTAAACATTTGGGCTTATTTTTTTAAAAATACTACAGCATATTATTATAAGATTAAAAAACAGTTAATTGAATTGATCTTAAGAATTTTATTTCGAACCTAAAATTAATAAAATGATAACATTTCATTATTAGATTGCATATCCTTACATTTATATTAATTTTGTATATACAAAGAAATTATTAAATATTTACTGTTATTTTAAATGAATACAATATAAGAGCGGACATGTACTATAAGTTTTGTGAAGTGTTTTTACGTAATAAAATAAAAAAACTTCAAAATCATATTAAAATATTCTCTAAAAAATTTAATTATTAGTTTATTGATATAAAGTCATGAAATCTTATCTTTATGTAGAAACAAAAAACTGTTCTGTGTATTAATTATAGTGTTGTTTTCTAAAATTTATAAATTAAAATTTTGTATCATTTTCTCAATGAATTTCAATTTTCCACATTCGTCACACATATTGAGAGTAAAGTCATATATATTGAAATAAAAAAATGACAAATTTAAAAAAAATTGAAGTGAAAAATGCATTATTTACGAATTTTTAATGTTTGTAAAGTATATTTACATTCACAAATCTTTTATGATCATCATAAAAGCTTTTGGTGTGATTCATTCAGACCTAAAACAATGAGAAAAACTAAAACTCATAATTTTTTATTTTTTTTTTGCATATTCTGCCTTGAGTCATGGTGAAAGCTCTTACCAAATGAAAAGAAATAATAATACTATCTAAGAAATGATACATCGCTACAGATTTCTGCATTTCTATCGAAATTTGAATTCTTTCTTTTTAACTCAAAATAACTCGGAGAAAGATAGCGTGATACTTTTGCACGATAGATTAAACAATAGGAAAATATTCTTTCTTTCAGAATTTTTTGTTGTTCTGCTTTTTTTTCATTCTTGTCATTTATTTTCTCTTCAGAACTTCATCGTAGAAACATAAAGCCATATCAATCGATTTAGTGATTTTCATCGAGAAAAATATGCTTGTAAGATATAATGGAGGGGAAGTGAAATGCTTTGATTTATGCATATTTCCAGAAGAAATGAATAACTATTTAAAATAAATATAAAAAAGGATGCAAATTTTATTATAAAAATTGTGTTTCTAATACGAAAAATAATTTGCATGATAAACAATATTTTAACAATAATCGCTGTTATAGGAGTGGATATAATTTCGTAATAAATTTTATTTTATATTTTTCATAAATAAAAACAATTTATATATTTATATTATGAAAATTCGTAAAAATTTACAAGAAAATAATTTTTGGAAAATGTACGTCATTTTCGTTTTTAAAGCCTAGTATTTTAGCAATACAGTATTTCTATTGATTTGAAGCTTTATTATAGTTTGCATGATGATCAGAAAATGTTTGAAATAGTTAAAAATATTATCAGTGAAAGTATCGAGATTTATCTCGCTCTAGATGGATGGATTGCATAGAAGCACATATCTAAAACATTAAAATTAACCTTTGAGTAATAAAGATCCCTAACTGGTCTGTAGGAGAAAGCTTGTGTGTCATCCTATTGTTTAATTAGCTGTTGTTCAAATGAAGAAGAACAAATATCAGGATTTAAAGTTGGTAAAATTATATCCAGTCAAAAACTTAGATATTCAGCAAGAAGATATATATGATAAGTTCTCTAAATTTGATTACAATGTAACTAATTTAATTCAAATTGCTAAATTCACTTATAACAATAAGTTTTTGAAGACCTCATATGATATCCAGTTAGCAATTAGATCTAATTTTCCTGTTTGCAAAATTTTTAATTGTTTTTATTCATTTTAAGCGTTTAAGATTTTTTCAAAATATGTATGTATGTATGTATATATATATATATATATATATATATATATATATATATATATATATATATATATATATATATACATAAAATACATATATATATATACATATATATAATATATATATATATATATATATATATATTATTTATTTCATATGAATGTCTTTTCACTTCATTTTGCACGTAAGTATGCCGAGCTGGTAGCCGAATGGCTAGCGCTCTTGCCTTCGGTTAAACAGTTCGTGGGTTCGAATCCCACCTTGGGCATGGATGTTTGTAGTGGTTCGGAATCCACTTTAAGACATAGGTCCCGGTCTAATTAGCCCTTGTGTGCAAAAAATGACCGTTGAGCGACAAAAAAACATTGCACGTAAGTATATAATATACACTGTCCATAAATTAAGGATAATGCATGTTCAGACAAAGAAAGAGACAGAAGCAAAACATATGTGACTTATTTGTAAAGTCAATTTATTAAACGAAATGTAAAGAACAAAAAAGATAATATATGTTCGACATCATTAATAAAAATTGCAATTTTTACTCCCAGGAGCAAATTTCAAAAAAGAACATATTTACAAAAACATGTATAACATGACAGGTATCATTGTTAATACAAAGTATGATCCACCTAGACATGCATACAACGCCTAGACATTCTGAGATCAAATTATTGATCTGGTCTTGAGGATTATTACACCAATTATCAAGCAATGCTCACCAAAGATCTGTTAGACATGTGGGGGGGATGACGGGCTGCAATTCATCGGGTAAGGTTGTCCCACACATGCTCTATTAGATTCAAGTCCGGTGAGTATGCTGGTTAATCCATACGGCTGATATCCTGTGATAGAAGGCATTAGTCTTCAATGTTTACAAGATGAGGACAGTTGTTGTCATCAATAAACAGAAATTTTTCACCCAAAGCATCCCAAAACAAACGTACATTTTGTTCCAAAATGACATCCCGATAGATGTGGCTTGTCATGGTTACCTTCTGAACATGCAGGCTAACTCTGGAACCCCGAATAATTCCTCACCAAACGATGAATCCAAACCCAAAACGAGCCCTTAACGGTGTCGTTCAATGGTGTTCTCTTGATAGTAACTGGTACCTGACCTTCTCCATATGAAAGTCCGGCTAGAATCAGACGTCCTCATAAAAGCTAAACCTCGACTCGTTGGAAATATCACAAAAGACCATTGTTGCGGTGTTCACAAAGCATATTCTCTACTCCATGCTAACCACAGGTGACAGTGAGTCCTCATCAATCAGACGTCCTCATAAAAGCTAAACCTCGACTCGTTGGAAAACATCACAAAAGACCATTGTTGCGGTGTTCACAAAGCATATTCTCTACTCCATGCTAACCACAGGTGACAGTGAGTTAACTGGAATACATCTGACAGGCCTACGAGCATACAGACCAATGGGCCCTAAGCGTTTGCACACGGTCTGCCTTAAAAGTGTCGTACCGGTACCTGAAGAAAGCTGACGAGACAGTTCTGATGCTGTGCTCCGCCTGTTTCTTTTGGCAGTAACAGCTAAACACCGGTCCTCATTCGGTGTTGTATCTTGGGGCTGTAACGTCTACTCTTATTACCATCATCTTGAAACCATTGCCAAAGCCTGTAGATAACACTCTGGGCAATTCCAAGTTCCTCGGATACTTCAAGCTGGGTACGTCCACATTCCAGATAGCCGAAAACATCGTCCAAGTGCTTCTTTTGTGCCATAACTATGCGGTTATTGCTCTGGAAGGCTGTTAAATCGCTTGTGAAAAATTTTTTACTTCTTTGCAACCATTCCTTATATACCCCTCTCTAACACTTTTGTCATTGTTAAGTACTACCATTGCCATCTGGAGGTATCTTGTAATTTGCAAATCATTTTTCAAAATGTGTGTGATAATCCTACATGCGAAATTTTTTCTTTAGAATTCACTTTTGTGTGATTCTGAATTATCCTTGATTTATGGGCATGAGTGTAATTTCAGAATGTATTTTCAACATTTTTCACCAGTAAATTACTTTAAGTTGTTTTCTTTTTATACTTTTCCTTCACTTTTATGCCATACATCATATATCAGTGATTTACAATATGATGGAAGCATTTTCCTTAGGTTAAATATTTATGAGTAAGCAGCATTTCTTCTGGAAGTTCTGGTACATTTTTAAATCCAATTAGCACAGTAACAAAATAATAGATTTTACTCTAGCGATCATTTAAAATCTCTCTATGATAAATTCTCCAGTTTCAATGTATGCCTTTGTCATATATATGCTTTTAACTTAATGGAAATATAATGGAGAAATGAATGAAATAAATATAAGTCATTTTAAAATATTGATAAAAAAATTACGATTGTAGTCAAAAGAGAAATTTAGAAAACGTGAACATGATAAACATACTTTGTACTTACTTAAAAGTTAAAACATTAATTATTAAAAATATACCTAGATATCTTTATTTTATAAATGAATTTAATATCAATCGAGTAAAAAATTATAACTGGATACTTTAATATATTTATAAAAATTATAATTTAATACTTTTCAATAAGTTATTTAAAATAACAATGTGGATTTTAAAATGTTTCGTAGAATTGGGTTTTACAAAACTGGTTTACAATTACAAATTATTATATTTTATAATTACGATTATATTATAATTATAAAACTTTGTGTCTATTTTGTAAAAATTTTACTTCATATTATCCACAAAATTTATTTTTACATAACTATAATAACAAAAAGAAAAACTAATTAATCCTTAATTAATAAGTTTGTCTGTTTACTGTTTACCTTATAAAAATCTGGAAAAAAGTAACGCAATTTACACTCTCCCTCCCTCTCTTTTTAATAAATATAACTTCAAATTTATCAACTAGACAGCTCAGTATTATGAGCAATAGTTTTTTAATATCCTATCAATTTAAATATATATATATATATGTGTGTGTGTGTATATATATATATATATATGTATATATATATATATATGTATATATATATATATGTATATATATATATATTTATATATATATATATATATATATGTATATATATATATATATATATATATATATATATATATATATATATATATATATATATATATATATATATATATATATATATATATATATATATATAGATAGATATATATATATGTATATATATATATATGTCGGTGTGTGTATATATATATATTATATATATGTATATAGATATGTTCACCAGTTTCAGAGGTGGAAGCAGAAAAATTTCCCAATACACACCCTGACAAATGTGTCATCCAAGTGTATAACAAGAACATCAAGAAGTAACACATACTTCTTGATGCTCAATGATGCTTCTGATAGAACTAGGAACTCACTTTCTGTTTCGAAAAATGTCCAGCGACTAGGACACAATTAATGAATTCTCGTGAATATCTTGAAATCTCAAATAAGTTCCATGACTATCATGATCGCAAGTTAAATATATGAAAGTGAAAATTGAAGACCAACAATGGAATGGCATGCAAAACCGCAGCTTAAGATCTTAACCATATTAAATTTATTATATCGAAGTTATTGGTTACATTTAACTCTGAGATGCTGTTTCATTTAAAAATTATAAAATCTACAAATTTTAAAATATCAGCAAACTAAATCCTTTCATTTGAAGAGAGTAACTTTATGCTTGTGTATTTTTAATTGGACTAAAATAAAGTAACGAGAGTAATTTTTAAACCTCAAATTCTGTATAAGTGAATTAGAAAGTTCCGTTGACAGCATTTCTTTTCTAAATTGCTGTATTCACTAAAAGGATCAGCGTATTTAAAACTCTCAGAGAAAGACATTTTTGAATAATTATTTTCACTGTAAGCTTCTTGAAATTAGGAACAGTTTAGAAAAGCTATTTCAAAGGTTATTTTTCTAGTAGATGTGTTTTTAAAGGATTTCTTTTTAATGGCTAAAGTATATATTAAACAGAAAGTAAATTTTATATTAAAATATATATTTTCTATAATGACTTTTCATGTAACATTTATTAACAATTCCTTAAAATTGTTTAATGTAACTTAAGTGCGCAGAACTATTTTGGAAAATAATTTTTCTAATAAAAATAACTGTGCTTTAAATTTTCATTATCTCAAAAATATGTTTTTGGTTTATATATGTGCATAATTATCTAATTTCAATATTAAAATAAAACTACCTCATTAGAAATAAATATTTATTTACATCACACATGTAAATGATTCATTATTTAAATCATAAATAATGCAGGACTTACATAGTATGAAATTGTGTAATTATTTTGGAATATTATGTAAATAATTTTACTTAATTTGCACCATGGAAATAATTGTATTTTGTAACTTTATAAATAAAAAATGTAGGAGTTTTAGATAATATGTAAGTGACATATTATTTTGTTACTATTTATGAAAATTCATTGTATGTGTGCAGTGTAAATACTTGAGTCTCAAAATATCAAAAATGAAAAATTCTTTGGGTCTTAAATAATATATATTAGCGTTCATAATTATTTTGCAGTATTATATAATATATATATAACAGAAAAAATTCACTAGAATGTCATAATGCCATTGATCAGAAACACATTTTACTATTATGTAATTACTTACTATGTAACACACTTACTTATTACGTTATTATTAATAATTATATTGAAATAATATTCAAATAAATTTATTTAATGAAAATATTTATAGAATTACAAATGCATACATTTTATTTAATATATAAATGCTCTTAATTATTCAAGAACAACATTCAAATAAATTAATTTAATCTTCGTAATTGAAAAATTTAGGTTTCAAAATGTGAAAAGGTTTTAATATTAATGAAAAATTACTTGTCTTCCACTTCTAAGCATTTTAATATAAATTATGCAGAGCTACTTCAATATTTATTAAAAGGCTTAACATACATTAATTAATTTAAAATTTTTTTCAATAAACGTAGCATAATGTTATCCGTTATTGGAATATATATTGGATTCTATCTGTAATAAACATAATCAAATTTAAAGAAACATATAAAGCATAAAATATTACGTTTGGTTAGAATAAATAAATATTAATCAAAAATAGCTTCATAATGTTAGGTATATAAAACAATTCTGATACATATTCATAAAACAATTAAGACCAACCAGTAAGAAACACTTATAATAACACTAACTTTAAAATAATTCTTCTCTTTGAATGCCTATGTTTATTTTTTAAACATTGTGATTTTAAAAGGAAATAATAATTGTTTAGATAATTTTTAAAAATTATTTATGGCAATACTATTGAAATAATAAATAAATTTCATATTAACATGAAGTTTATATGTACTAAAATTGATTATCAATAAAATAATTAGGTACATAAAATAAAACACATCAGATTATAAAAAATCAAAACCATGCTTATTTAAGGAATCATGTTTTTTAAAAATAGTTGCCTTATTGACTCTACTTATCTTACACATATTCGGAAACAATATCTAATGTTTTATATAAGTGCAGACATTTTAAGAATTAAATGTTTATTTTTACTTAATGTTTTTTTTACAATGTTAAACAGCAAAGACATATTTTATCATAGTAAAGAGAGCTTTCGTAATTTGTTGAAATATTATTATGTGATACATAAAGCTAAGCATTAAAAGCATTATTAAACTCTATTAAAGAGGGAAAATGAATTTAAAAAAACAATAATAATTAGACTAGCGATAGTAATACTAATCTAAAATTACAATGGATTTGGAAAGAAACATGATAAAGAAGATGTTGAAAAAAATATCTTTCGTTTATTTCCATTGATGAACTTTAGAACTAGGTTAGATCAAATGAATCTGAGAGCGCGTACCAGATATATTTACATAAAATAACACAGTAGAATCGGGATATAACTTAAGAGATTATTATGGATCTTTATGGACATTAAATGTAAATACTCTTCTTTAATATTGTGATTTATTACTATATTGAGTAACGTGCATTTTTTACATATAAGGCTTTCATAAATCAATAGTATGACTAATATTTTAAAGAAATGGAAAATCATTTTCCCAACAAATTCTGGTGTTAGAGCTTGACTTTAGTTTTAAATTTGATGACAATTATGTTTAGACAAAACCATACATCTCAAATTCTGATACATAATATGTACTAATAAATACTGTCATTGTGCAAGGAAGTAATCACTCAAGACTTTAGGCCTAATAATTTTGATTAATTACATGTAAAATTTGGCTGCTACAATTAGTTATGTTTACAAATGACTTAGGACTTTGGCTCATCGTTTTCTTGGAGAGATGATACTATTTGAAATGCAAGTTCTAAAGTCCAATCTAAGCTATTGACGAAATTGAAAATTTTTTTATGTATTTTACTTGTAGAAAACTCTTAAAGTTTAACGAAACATGGCTGTTTTATTTCTGTTTATTTAAATAAATTATCATTTGAAAAATATTGAAAAGATAATTTTTAAATAAAACATAAATATATTTTATTTATAAATAAAAATATGTTTTTATATACATAAATAAGTTTTTTAAATAATACATTTAGATTATTTTTAATATTTGAAAAAAATATTCACTTATTACATTTACCTGAGAAGGAGCTATGCATTTAGTGTCAGTCGGTCTAAAGTATGAAAATTTATGAAGTTTCAATAAAATTAAGCAATCAGAATTACATCTGAGTAAATATTATTTTATATAGACTTCCTTCATTCATAAAATTCAAAACAATCCGCATACATTGAAGATTCAAGACATAAATATCAAAGCCACTTTTCGACAGTGATCATTCTGGATGCATGAAAGAAACTTCATTTTGAGGAAATAATATAACCTATCGCAAGAATGAAGCACCGTTCTTGTTATCAAGTTTGTGCATTTCGGAGAAAAGAATTTGAGTGACTTTGCTTGAAGATAAATTTGCCTGGGGAATTTGAATGATTATCGAAAAAACTGCATGGGACTTTGTATTCAAGAGCTGTGTGAGTACTTATGCCAAGCAGATATTTCATTCTGAAGCCAATAATAATAGATTACGCGTAGTTGAACAACCTCATATTATTAACGAAATAAGACGTTAAAAGTTATCATTTCTGGTAAAAAAAAAAATCTGTAATAAACAGCTCTTCAATTGAAGACCAAATACAGTGTAAGATCGAATTGAAGTGTTTCTCCGCACAATCAGCCTTGAGGCTTCTTTTCCTAAGTGGGGCAACCTCAGATGTCCTGTGTCCTGTGTAATGGTAAATTGATGTCTGCGACTGTATAATCTGCTACTAGTCAAAACATTAAGTGTCCAGTTGTCGTAGATACTCTTAACAGCAACTGGGGAAAAATATAATAAATGCTAAAATTTCTAAACATTTCATTCGAAATCTTCAGCCTTCCCAATCAGTCTTTTATCAAAATCACTTAGACAGTATCATTTCTCATGACAAATAAGATAATCACAGGATTATCTCTTCACATTCTCTACGATAGGTTAAATACTAGTCTCCTCGGATCATGTACTTAACAGGTCATACAGGAAAGCTCATATTAAACAATATTTTGGCTCTGCAATGTATATATAAGCAAGTATAAATGCCTACAATTACTGAAAGCATATATATATGTATGCAGAAAAGGGTTGGATGATAGCAGAGATCACACCCTTTATGCGAATGATTTCGATTGGCGATAATTTACGCTTGCATCACTTTCAGTAACCTTACTTCTATACAGTAGATATGTAAACCAAACTGTTTCTAGAATTTCATTTTGACTTGGCGTTTGTTTCAGTTTGTCACCAAGGGTGTGGGCTCTCCAAGGATTTTAACTAGAAAAGTTACTTAAATAAAATTTTAAAAATGTAAACTCAGAAAAAATGTTATTTCAATTTGTCATTTTGACTTCTTTTAATGATTATAAATATATATCAAATAATACAATTTATACGCTTAATTTTGAGTAAAACCAGTACATTTAAGATCTCAATTCCATGATACCATTCTAATTATAAAATGATTAGTAATATATCGACATTATTTTTCCTTAGAAATTACAGCCTTTCATAATAAGTTAATTAGAAAACAATTATTGATTACGACTTGCCTTATTTATGAAGGAAAACAAACAATCAATATATAAATAAAATTGCATTTTAAAATATGTCATTTGCATAAATATATTAATTCAATTCATAATAGTTTCCTTATTAACACTTCTGCAAATGGGATAAATTCCTACAACTTGGTTTTATTTTCTTAAAGGTAAGAATAGCATTTTATATTCCATCTTTTCTTAAATTCTTATCCTATTTCATCTGAAAAGAAGAAGGAAAAAAAAGGAATTGAGTCTTGAAAGAAATCAAGCCCATCCTTCACTAGAAAGGGATTTCTCTGTTCGCTTGTCTGTAAAGGGTGGAGATGTCACGAAGCTGACACGCGTTTCTGCTTGTGTAACCGTCACACGTCACAATGTTAAGATGGCGAGAAGACGCTACTAGAATTAAGTCATTTCAAAATGCTTCATAGCATTCGTGTCTCTCTTTTCTTTTTCTCTTTCTGTTCTATTGAGATTTCCCAACAAATTCTTAATATTTCTGATATAGTTTAAGAATATATATTTCAACCCCCTTTCAAAATCGATTGAACAGAAAGGGAAAAAGAAAACGGAAACACGAATCCTTTGAATGTGTTGAATAAAACTAACATTTATAAATTGAAATACATAGACTGCTTGTTTATTCTTCTTTTTGAGTTGATTTACTTCAGTGAAAATGATGATATTTATGTACGTATATAAATTTTATAATGTTCATGTAGAACTACATTGGTTATTAACACTTAATTTCTAATTCATAATCAAAAATGACTTTCAGAAATAGAGATGCTTTATTATTTAAAATGTAGAAGTTTGAAACTTCTCGTGTACATCTAACAGAGAGTGGTTATATAATTTCTAACTTTCTGAAAAAAAAAATGAAAATTACTAAATTATTTTAAAATACTTTTTTTTAAATTATGCAAATATTTTGCATAAGTATGTAAATTTTAAGCATAGAGAACATATATTTTGCACCCTCTAAAATCCTAATTTGTTGATTGTAATATTTCTTTAGAATTTTAAGATTAATCTTTAAATTCTAGTGTAAAAAGAAAAAATCTAATGTTGAAAAGAAAATTGCTTTTGAGCTGGAAAATTTTTTGTATTACTATTAGTTGAAAATATAGAGAACTTACAAATAAGGAAACAGGATTGCATTATTATTAGATGGTTAATAACAAAATAGAAATTAGAAAACCATTAGAATACCTTTCTTCAGTATCAAACTATCAGAGCAAGAAACTAATCGTTTGTTGAAATATGAGGAAAAGAGTAACTTTAATTTATTATATGTATATATATATAATTTTCTGTATTTTAAAAAACTACTAAATAAAAAATATTTTAACCATAAGGTAAATATTTTTTATTTGGTAATTTTTTAAATACAGTATAAATAAAGGCTGCAGTTAAAGGAATTCTTATATTTCCTTTAATTGCAGCCTTTATTTGTACTCATTATTTTCAATAAATATTCTATAAATCTAATTAAGTGCATCTAATCAATTAATCTAATAAATCCAAAGAAATATTTATTGTGGTTACTTATATCATTATTTGGTACCACAAAAAATATTTAATTTTATTAGTTTGTTATGTATATATGCATAAATTTCTAAAATTTATACCATCAAGTAACACTTATCATTTAGACATTTTTAAATTACTGGTATCAAGAATCATAAAAATAATTCATTAATGATTAAATAATAAATTGCTTCAGGAACAAAACAGTATAAGTACTTTTATCACTGATAATTTTTTTATTTACAACTTGTTTTTAACGATGCTTTTCTATTCTGATTCTTTTTCTAAAAAAAAGTAATAATTTAATTCATCGGTAGCTGAATAGAAAAAATATCTTTCAACACTTAAATGGTGAACATGTGCTATTTCTAACTAAAACAAACAATTAATTGTATAAATGATTCGACGAATGGTATTTTTCAGACGGTATTGAAGCATTTTATTTGGCTGCTCAAAGTAAAAAATGTTTAAAAATACAACTTTTCTTAAACTTTCGAATCTTCCTTAATGAATAGGAAGCAATTAAGGAAGACTTCCGACTTTTCAATAAAGGGAAATACAATTATTTTTTTAGCGATTTCTTGATGGTTTGAAAGAAAACTTAAAATTAAATCTTAATATATAAATTGGCTTTTGAAATAGAATTTACATTTCTTATGCAGTTTCATATTTACTTTGTTTTTTCAAAAAATGTATAAGAATGCATTAATTGGTTTAATAGAATTCTGATCCTAGTCTTTCCTATTCTTTTTTTGAAGGAGTATTATTTTCGTAGTAATACAGCTTAATTTAATGAGTTCGATATCCTTTTTCTTAAAAAAAATCAATCTGCTACTAGTAAATACAATAACTAAAACCTCATTAATGTTTATGAACTTCTTAATGAGAAAAATAAACCTTCTTATTACAAAATATTTTTAAAATTTGATGAAATTGTCATTGTTCATTGAAAATCTTAATACACCTTTTTTCTACATTTTAATATTTAGAAGCTTATTTTTTATTATTTAATTTTGCAAAACAGCAAATGAACAAAATAATTAAGTAAATTAATAAAACTAAAAGTACTTAAAACATTATTATTTAAGTGATGGATGTCTTATGCATTATTGTAATCATATTATCCTAAAAGTAATAAAATTCTGAAAATTAACGATATTTATTTATATATCAATTACAATAAATTTATAAAATATAAATAATTTTCTTAATTATCAATATTATTTAAGAAAAATCTACAATACATATTAATTTTTAGCATAAAATATTTGTAGTTATGAAAATTATTTCTTGTTTAATAATTTTAAATATGAATGTTTTCTTCGTAAATTTCTTTCGTATAAGTTTAAATTACAAAATTGTTCTTCGTTTATTTTATACGACATACAAAAAGGTGAAAAAACATTGCATAAAATTTTAGAAAAATTAATAAATGTGCCATAAAAGTGTCAGATAATAGGAATATTTTTATAAACTTTTGTAGATAACACTTTATGTTTATGTAATAATTGTTTTATAAATATCAATTTGTCAACAAAAGTTTTAAACTTTCAAAAAATTTCTTTATCATGAAAAATATTTATTATTTTTCTTCCAGGTAATATAATTTTAAAATATCTTTCTATGCCTATTGTCTAATTTTCCCTGCTTCACATTTACCCCAATAAAAACAACTGTCAATTTTATTTAATTTTTTAACTAACATTATTTAAAATATGTAAAATTAATATTTTTACCTTGTATTTAAAAAAGTAAATAAGTAATTATGAACTAAACCATCAGATTAAACATTAAACTATAATTATTTAAAAAAATATATAAAAATATGTTTACGTTTTGCACTTTATATCAACAACAAAATGTCTCAACTTTGTTACTATAAAATTACGTATCCTGCTAAGTAATTTGTCATTTATGCTATATGCATGTATAATATTCTTAATTTTAACTAAAATTTATTTTTCATTTTCAAATGTATGCTTACATATTTATAATAATTAAAAAAACACTAAAATAAGATATATCTTTTAACTAAATTTTTCAATTTAATTGTATAAAAGTCAAATTTTATAAATTCAATAAATAAATAAATTAATTTAAAATATTCAATCTTACGGTATATTGCTATTGAAATTAATTTAAAGTTCTTATAAAAACTACTTATACTAGATATATAGGAGAAAGGAAATATAAATTTATTAGAGTAGCCCTTATAAAATGCGAATAATATAGATTATGTGAAATATAGATTTTAAAATTGATTCTAATTTTACGTTACTTCATGATTTAACACGAAATGAAGTGTGTTATGATATATTAAATAAGCATCGAAGAAATTAAATATCAGTACATTTTGATAACTTTGTTTATTATCATGTTTATTTATCATATCTCAAAGCTCTCTATTCATTTTATCAATATATTTCATAACTCATATTATACTATCATATTTCAAAACTCTCATTGTAACTTCAAACTTTGTAAACATTTTTATTTATATTCACAGAAACGCATTTATATTTTCTTAAATAATTCCTTTTTTTTTTTTTTTGCTTGTTTGTTTGTTTCAGGTATCATTATGCAATACCCTAAAAGGCGAATGTGAATACATATGTATAACTGATAAAAACAGTACTCATGAAGAACGAATTAGTATCTATGAACGAACAATTTCAAATGGAGTTTCTAATAACATGACACCCAAATTTCAGATGTGTGACGTGTCTCCATCTAGCGGCGTAGCCATGATTTATAGCGTGTCACATGGTTTTAAATTATGGTAACAGAATGGGCTCACGTCATGGACAAAAGGTAATTTAAACACCATTTCAGTGAGTTAGTTGCCAAATAGTAGACAAATTCTAGCTAATATATATTCAGAAAAAAATTTTTTGCTGGCATAATATTTGTCATTGTTAATAAACTGTGGAACTATAAAATGAAAAAGACCATATATTTAACAAGAAATATATGTGTGTGTGTGTGTGTGTGTGTGTGTGTGTGTGTGTGTGTGTGTGTGTGTGTGTGTGTGTGTGTGTGTGTGTGTGTGTGTGTGTGTGTGTGTGTGTGTGTGTGTGTGTGTGTCAGTCAAGAGAGAGTGCCAATAATATTACAGGAAATATTAAAGAAAATATTTAAATTATATTTTTAATTTTAATCAATTTTTTCAACATTTACTGTAAGAACAGCTTAAATAATCCATTTACTCAAACTCACTTTATTAAACTATTCAATTCAAATTATGTTTTATGCTTGCATGTATGTATACAGGCAGTTTGAAAAGGAGATTAAAATATATAACTTGACTTACCTTATGTTTTATTATATTAACAATAATAACTTAATCATATTTTAGTTTATATAAATTTTATTAAAATTTAATTTATTGGTTTTTTTCCATTTGTTTATCTTGCTTATACTACATTTACATTGCTACATTAATTATATATTAGATTATTGAAAGCATTTAGCTTACATCAAAAAAATTCAATTCATTATATTTCAGTGGATTATTCATAGGAAATTTATCACGCCAAAACTAAGAATATTTATAATATAAATAAGTTCAAATATTTATATAAATAAGTATTAATAATTTTTCTTAATTTGAATAAAAAAAACTAACACATTCATTGGTTAGCATACAAATTTTTAAGAGAGAAATACAGTTTGAATAATAACTAAATTAATTAAATAAATATGTAAATTTTTTAAAAAATGTTTACAGAATAAACAGAAAAAATTTAAAAAATTGAAATATAAGCCAAATCAGAAAACTGGAAAACGTATACCATAAGCATAAAGAATCACTTAGAAAAAAAAAATAAATAAAAATAGGAGAAATAATAAAAACAAGAATCAATAATGTATGTATATATATATATATATATATATATATATATATATATATATATATATATATATATATATATATATATATATATATATATACGAGGGTTTCTTTCCTTTATTACAATTCACTTAACATGATTTTATAAAAGACATTTCACAAATATTTATAATATTTACTTCTCAATAAATTACATTTCTAGGGTAAAAACTTGATATGTATATTTGTTACCGCAGGATTTGAAAGTGAAATAAACACTTTCAAACATAACATACTAGATAAACTTTCTATAGAAATTTCATGTGGTAAATATAGATAAATGTTTTTCAGCGACAATCATAAATTTTTATTCCCATCTTTATAGCTTTAAATTGTTTATTTTATTATCAAATTTAATTTTCTTTTCTTTCACAGTATAGTTCTAAAACTCTCATACTTGTAAGTGCACTTTTTTTAAAATATAAAATATATTCTTCATGAATAAAGTCATGAACGAAGTCAGGAAAATTCTTCATGAATAAAGTAAGAATAAAGTAATTTTATAAAAGACATTTCACAAATATTTATAATATTTACTTCTCAATAAATTACATTTCTAGGGTAAAAACTTGATATGTATATTTGTTACCGCAGGATTTGAAAGTGAAATAAACACTTTCAAACATAACATACTAGATAAACTTTCTATAGAAATTTCATGTGGTAAACATAGATAAATGTTTTTCAGCGACAATCATAAATTTTTATTCCCATCTTTATAGCTTTAAATTGTTTATTTTATTATCAAATTTAATTTTCTTTTCTTTCACAGTATAGTTCTAAAACTCTCATACTTGTAAGTGCACTTTTTTTAAAATATAAAATATATTCTTCATGAATAAAGTCATGAACGAAGTCAGGAAAATTCTTCATGAATAAAGTAAGAAATATTTGTTGATATCCATACATTTTTTGCAAATTTATAAAAATGATACTTTTTAACATGAATTTACACTTTAGAAAAATTAAATATTCTAACTAAAATAAGGTTAAATTGCATTCAATTTTTTTGATAGTTATTATAATCCTTATTAATTCCATCACACAAAAAAATTTTCGTAAATGTAAATTATGTTTTTTAAAACTTTCATTCAATAATATGTTATGATTTTTTATTCATATCCTTTTATTTATAAAAAATTTCCTTTAATTTAAATTAGCCCCAAAAAAAATTACAATTTTTTTAAAAAAATTAGGAATTTTTCATTAATAGTGTTTTTTTTAAACTTAATTTGAAATTTTAGTTCAGTTCCTGTTTGAGTTCATTTTATTTTATCGTTAACCATAAATAACATTACTAAATCTTTATAGCAAATAATTAATTTTTTAAACAAAAATGTTTATTTTTCAAAGTAATATGTTTAACCTCTGTAAAGACAAAATCTTTAAAAATTCATTGAGAATTTATCAAGAGAATTCCCTTACTTACATTTTTACTAAAAATATTTAAACATTTATAATAATTATAATTTAAAATAAAAATAATAAATGTATGTTATAGTATAGATATATAACAAACAGTGTTTTCTTTCTCAAATAAGTGTACAAGTTGTGAATATTGTAAATATTTGAGAATATTGTGACCATTATTAAATTTTAATTAAACAACGAAACTTTAATCATGATAAAAATAGTTTTTAATAGTTATTTTAAGATAAGAAAAACATTTACTTTTTGGCACGAAGGAACTGACTGTCGGGAAAAGAAATTAAACATCTTTTTTTCTAATGGCTGATTTTAGACAGTTATGACTGCAGCATAGTCTATTAATCTATTGTTCCCTGATATTCAAGGAACCGGTCAGAAACAGTGACCTCTTAGCCACCAAGGCGTTGCCCCGGGTGCTCTACAAGGGTAGGCCACCATCGCACTCTCAGACATGCCATAGGGACCCGTTTATAGGGTAGGCATCATTCATACTTCATTCCCACACACAACGAAAGGACAAAGACAGGATAGACAGGGAGAAAGTACATTCATGCCCGAACCGGGATTCGAACCCAGGATCTTCCTATCCGTAGTCAGGCATGTTGACCACTAGACAAGTTGGCCGGCAAGAAATTAAACATTATTATTATTATCTAATTATGGTTTTCCAAATAAATAATTTTCTTTCCAGTATTTTCGATTATTTATATCAAGTTTATCTTACTTTATATTTCGCTTAATATATTTAATTAAGGAATTTTTATATTCTACACCTTTAATGATTACTTTACATTAAAATATTCTTAAAAATCTACAGTTTTAAAGAACAGTGAAAGACTTGCAACATAAGTTGTGGAATGAAAGCTTTTTACGATGAAGACAAGTATCATCAAAAGTTTAGTACATCAAAAATTGTCGTTGTTTATTTTGTTTTTCTGCCATATATATATATTTTTTTACTTTTGAGCTTATGTTCATTTTTTCTTTTGTAGACCTGCAGATCGGACCGCAGAAGAGTTGGAGATCCTCTTCAACCGTCTTCGAAGCATCGAGGCTTTCGAAAAGTACCATCCGACTTTGCTCCAACAGATGTGCTGCTTCGGATATTACGAAGACTTGGACAAGGGAGTTACTCGTAAGAGGGTTTTTCAAACATTCTTCATAGTTTCGCCAATACTCAGGGGGAAATTTCTAAGTTTTAAATTACTATGAAGTGAATATATTTTGATTCTAATGAAATTTCACAGATTTTTTTTTTCTAGTTCTACATCCTCATTCTAGTGACATTATTGAAAAGTTTTTAATATTCAAACATAAAATATAATGTAATCAAAAGTACTTTAAACGTGTAATGATAAATAAGGAATA
This sequence comes from Latrodectus elegans, assembly GCA_030067965.1. NCBI lineage: Eukaryota > Metazoa > Arthropoda > Arachnida > Araneae > Theridiidae > Latrodectus > Latrodectus elegans. Next base: position 27,391,945 of record CM057812.1, read on the forward strand.
AAAGAAAAGAAATTTTTAAAATGTAAATATAAATGGAAAAGTATATTTATCATCTTAAAATATAATAAATACATTTACAAGATTAATAAATTCTATTCATTTATATTAATATTTTAGTTAATGACACTTATTCCTTTTTTATCATTCTATTATGAAAAACCAAATATAAGATATATTTATTAATATATGAAATGTCACTATAGTTAAGCAAATTAAATTTAAATAACAATGAGATACTTTATACTTTATAATGCATAATTTAATAATATTTCATGAGAAAAAGGCAATAGCGAGTAATATAAATATAATAGGTTATATATTTAAAATTTTTATTTCAAATATGAATATGTTTGCTTTCATATTTTATTAAAAGCAGTCTTAAGTATTTTTAATCAAATATATTGACATGGAATAAAATTCAGTTTTTCAGAGAAATATATTTTGATCCAGAATTTAAATTTACATTTAATAAAATATTGTTCGTCAGTAAATTTAGCAGACTTTACTTAATTATTATTTTAATAAAAGTACATAAAATTGAAAAACGAAGTTCCTTTAAGTAATTTCTTTAATATTTTGTTATAAAAACAAATAATTTTTATTCGCATATTCTTATAATTTTATAGACTTTAAATTATTGTTTTTAGTAGTTTCCAGGTATCCTTATATCTAAAGTATTTGCATGACTGTGTAAAAAAACAATTTGCGGAACAGAAAAAATTTTAATTTTATTATTTTTCTTGTCATTTTATTTATATATTAATTCAGAATATGTAATAGAATAATCCACATAACAAAAATTTAAAAATCATTTGAAAAGATATTTTACATTTGAATCATTTTACTAAAATTATTGGAAAATATACAAAACATATTATATACATTATAAATCTATGCTTATATAAAACATATTTACATAGGATGTCAATATAACTTATTTGTAATATTTACAATTATTAATATGTCATTTATACTAAAGCATTTTCCGTTTAGACAATACAATGGCATACATTACTCTTAATATATCATATACTTGTAATATAATACATTTCTTTGTATTACAATATGTAATACATAATCTTAAGATTATTATTAAATGGTTTGTATTTTTTTATTTAGTGTTCCGCCAAGGTGATAAAGGTACAAATTGGTACGCTGTTCTTGCCGGCTCTCTGGATGTTCAAGTAGTACAAACAGCTCCGGAACAGGTGAGTTACGTGCCATTATTTCAGCAATATATATATATATATATATATATATATATATATATATATATATATATATATATATATATATATATATATATATATATATATATATATATATATATATATATATATATATATATATATATATATATATATACATAAAGCAACATTAGAAGTATCATAAGCGAAAATTGAAAGATACAGGAATAGATATAAAATTGAAAAGTAGAAGAATAGATATAACACTTATGTCTAGCAATACAATCAGAGCAAAAGCAGTTACATAGAACTACTAAAATATACTTTATAATACATTTTTATAAAATTAATTATAAAATATTAGATGGAGAATAATAATCAAATACTAGGTCGAGAATAAGACATTTAAAATATGAAACATAGTAAAAATTTGGAAAAATGTTCAATATATATTTTATAATTTCAAAGAAAATGTAATAAAGGAAAATGGCGAAAAGTACCAACATGGACCGTTCCAACAGTGGGTGTCGACGGCATTCACACCCCAAAGCCACACCAAAAACCAAAATACCAAACCCAATAGATATTTTGGTTTGAACTTTTTGGTGGGGCTTTGGGATGCACTGGCTTCGATTAAGACTATATCTTGGGCCAGTGCAGAAAAGCCATACTTTGTGTCGTAGTGATCAACAACCCCTGATGAAGCTGGCCATGTTGGTACTTCGTTCCATTTTCCTTTATTCTATTTTCTTTGAAATTTTAAGATATATATTGAACATTTTTCCAACTGTGTTTACTATATTTCGTATCTTCAATGTATTATTCTCCATCTAGTATTTGATTATTAATTTTATGAAAATTAACTATTATATATATATATATATATATATATATATATATATATATATATATATATATATTACTATAAAATAATTAATCTATATTATTTGATAGCGCTGAATACTTAACTAAATATTTTAGCACATTTAAATATAATTTTACATTTATTAATGAAACGTTGGACTTAATTCCATTTTTATAATAGGAATAACTTTTTAAATAATTATAATATTTATCACAGTTAATTATAATGAATGTTAATTAATCACTCATTCATTGCAAAAATAACTTTAATTGTTAATGTAGAGATTATTTTGTGTTCCCTATTCATGAATTATAATTAGTTTTTAAAATATAAATGTTATTTCAAGATGCAAAAAAAAGAAAACTATTCAGTTAACGTTTTTAAAACAAATATTCTTCGAATTTGTTCTTGAAAAGTGAGTAAGAAGACACGAATGTTTGTAATTATATTTATGAAAATGGAACTAATGTAAAAAGAAAATTAAGAATCCATAAAAATTACATAAATTTAAAAGTTGTAGGTTCATTGAAGGATTTGGCATGTTGATAAATCATTAATTTAATAAAAAAATTGCAATTTATTTACACAGTTGAAATCTGCTTTATACTCTTCACTAACTTTAAACAATCATTTCATATAATTAAAATTTAATAATATAATTTTAAGTCAACTATAATACTTATTGATGTACATTCATATATTATATGGAAAAAAAAGAATTTTTTTCTTAACAATTTAAGCATAATATCAATAGGATATGAAGTAACATAAAAATATTGCTTTTATACACTACTGGCTATTAAAATTGCTACACCAGGAAGAAATGCAGATAACAAAATGATATTTATTGGACAAATATATAATACTAGAAATAACAAGTGATTAAATTTTCAAAAAATTTGGCTTGATAGATCCTGAGAAATCAGTACCCAGAACAACCACCTCTGGCAGTAATAACAGCAGTTATACGCCTAGGCATGGAGTCAACCAGAGATTGGATTGCATGTACAGGTACAGATGCCTATGCAGCTTCAACACGATGCCACAATTCATCAACCATAGTGACTGGAGTTTGGTGACGAGCCAGTCGCTCGGCAAACATTGACCAGATGTTTTCTATTGGTGAAAGATCTGGAGAACATGCTGGCCAGGGAAACAACCGAACATGTTTCGTATCAAAGAATGTCCGTACAATACCGGCAACATGCGGTCGGGCATTATCCTGCAGAAACGTGGGGCTTCACAGGGCTCGAATTAAGGGTAGAGCCACGGGTCGTAACACACCAGAAATGTAACGTGCACTGTTCAAAGCACCGTCATTGCGAACAAGAGGTGACTGAGACGTGTATCAAATGGCACCCTATACCATCACGCCAGGTGATGGGCCAGTATGACGATGACGAATGCACTCTGTAAGTGTGCGTTCACCACGATGCCGCCAAACACAGATGCGACCATCATGATGACTTGGAATCATCCACACAGAACCTGGATTCATCTGAAAAGATGACGTCTCGCCATTCGTGCGCACAGGTTTGTCGTTGATCACACCATTGAAGGCGCTCTTGTCTATGACGCAGCGTCAAGGGAAGCCGCAGCCATGGTCTCCGAGCTGAGAATCCATGCTGCTGCAAACGTCGTCGAACTGTTCGTGCAGAACTTGTTGTCTTCCAAATGACCCCGTTTCTTGACTCACGGCTCGTGACGTGGTTGCACGATCCATTACAGCCATACGGATAATATGTCTGTATTTTCGGCTGCTAGTGATAGGAGGCCGTTGAGATCCCGCATGGCGTTCCGTATTACCGTCCTTAACCTATCGATTCCATATTCTGCTAACAGTCATTGGATCTCGACCGACGCGAGCAGCAATACTGCGATAAGATAAACCGCAATCCCGGTACTCTACAATTCGACCTTTATCAAAGTCAGAAACGTGCTGGTACGCATTTCTCCTTCTTACACGAGGCATCACAACAACTTTTCACCAGGCAACAACGTTCAAATGCAATTTGTGTATGAGGAAACAGCTGAACAATTTCCTCATTTAATTACAATGTAGGTGTCACTACTGGCGCCTGCTTTGTCTGAATGCGCTAAAAATCTAATCATTTACATATCACAGCACCTTCTTCCTTTCGTATAAATTTCACGTCTGTAGCATGTCGCCTTCTTGGTGTAGCAATTTTAATGGCCAGTAGTGTATATATTACACTCTAAAAGTTATAATTTTTTTTGTATTCACGATTTAATAACTTCTTTATCCTATTTTTATGTATAATTTAATTTTCAAATTAATTTATAGTTTCTTCTAAATTTTTTCTAATAATATTAATTTCGTAAAACATTTTTATGCGCATTCATGACTAGATAAATGTGAATCAATAGTTTAAGCCTATTCGTATTACCATTCAAATTTTAAGAGTGCATTTATGTTTTAGATTTGTGTTGTAAAATTTTACTTTTAAGCACATGTTTCTAATTTTAATGAAAATTGTCGTTTACTTTTAAAGGCTAGCGCACATTTTGATTGAATAAATAAATTATATATTATTAACTTTGTGTGTGTTAACTTTTTACTTTAAATATATCTTACAATTCAAAATCTATATAAATAATATTTAATTACATTTTAAACCAAAATTTTTTTCAAATTTGAAATTTGTTAAAAGTTTAAATCGCATCATATATTATTGTATTTCTTAGTGTTAAGTATTTATTGCTTGTTTATCTCTTCTATTTTATTGTGATTCTCTTTATTAAGTGTCTTCTCAGTATGTTTATCTCTTTATATAATGTTTAGAAACAGAAATGTTATAAAAGAAGTGTACTAATTATATCGAAATCATATAAAATTTATATAGATTTTTGTAACACGTTCTATTGCATATTGGTAATAACTCCTTTGTGATTTTTGTTTCTAATCTGGTAATTTTATTATTTACTTTTATTGATTATATTATTATTTATTTTATCTATGTATAAAATTATCTTGTCTGGAATTCTTAATTGTTGGATATTTTTATTTATGGTTGGAAATTATTAGTGGATTTTTAGAAAATTTATGTCAACTTTAATTTTTGTAAGTTTATATATATATATATATATATATATATATATATATATATATATATATATATATATATATATATATATATATATATATATATATATATATATATATATATATATATATATATATATATATATATATATATATATATATATATATATATATATATATATATATATTTCTACTGATGTGTTACAGCTGATCAGCTGCCTAAAAAGGTTTCTATTTATTGATTTTTTATCCTTTATTCATATTTTTTGTACTTTTCATACTTAAATTTTATGTATGTTTAAATTTACAATGCATTTCAATGGCATAAATTTCAAATTCATAATGTTTACATTAAAAAGCTCAGAAATATAAAATTTTTAAATTTTTAGGAACATAATATATTTGTATATTTAAAGTATACAAAAAATTTTGTTTAAAAGGTGAAGGTATCATTTATATGATTTATTTTAAAAGAGAAACATACTTCAAACCGTTCAGTTTTTCTTGAAGTGCCAATTCTTTTAATACACAGCCTGGCATTTATTCGAAGCGATTTTTCTATCACAATAATAGTAAAAGTTTTACTAATATATTGAAGAAAACAATTTGATTGTTTAAAAATATCTAATCACATAATTTTTCTAATTTTTTTATGAAACATTTTTCATAAATAAAACAGTCAAAACTATAACAAAAATATCTTCTACTATAATTTTTTTACCTCATCTCTGTCAAATAAGCCAATTATAAAATATTATTATTGAAAAGTCATTTATCCTTAACCGAATGGAGTCTTTACCAAATATGATAACTAGAATGAATCTCAAGAACAAGAACGTTAGAATAAAAATAAGCAGGGGAATAAAATTGTAGAACATAAAATCTTGCCAAGAAAAGAATTGTATTCTTTCTCCAATGCTGACAACATAAAAGTGTTTAATAATTCATTAAATTCTCTTTTAAGCCTTAAAATACAAAATGTTGTATTACGTTGGTAAAACTATTATACATGTGCGACCTCTAGAGAATTCAGGAGGAAAACATGAACAAAAAGTGGACTGGTGTTCATGCAAATCTTTTTATCTTAAGATCTCGTAAATCAATTTTCCTGAGAGGTTTATTACTACCGTTTTCTCACTTTAAATCATTAAGGAAATCTTGAAACAAGAGGATTTTAACCATCACTTTTCTCCTGTATTTACTTCACTTTTTTACAAAGGTAACTCTTACTTTTTAAATAACTACTGGAAAGTAAAATGCGTATTAATTTTAAATCGTAAAAAAACATTTGTTAATTCCATGTAATAGTTTTTAATTATTTTTTTATTAATTTTACTTTTTGATTTAAGTACTCACTTGAATACTCTTGATTGCATGAATACTCTTATTGTTAACATGAAATTACTCTTCATTCAGAGTTTTATTCTATAACTCACGTGTTTAAGGATACACATTTCACCACGAAATTGAAAATTAGTTCATTATTGTATTCGGTTTAGATTGGTATATGCATTCTTCTTCTGTATGTGAAATGATAAATTAAATTATTTTTAACTGATTTCTCTCTCTCTCTCTCTCTCTCTCATATGCAATTTATAATTCATTTTATTTGAAAGTTTTGCATAACTATAGTGTAAATCACTGACAAATTTTTCTAAATATGGTTTCTCTATCCATAATATAAAAAATTTCCCTAGTTAGAAAGAACAATTTATTATCAGTATTCATGATATTTTAATTTTTATTTTCATGGGTTATTTTGTATCAATAATTTCCGAACGAAACAGGTTTGATGCTATTCGAAAAAATTTCTGTTTTATGTAGTAAAAAATTGTAGTCTTCAATCTTTCTACTCCAATTATGGAAAACAGAATTACAGCATTGCCATGTTCCTATTCACCACACACAATATTAAACTAGTAAAGCTAAGAAAGATTTGTTGTTGTCCTGTGACAAGTACAAAAGGAGAAAAAATGAAAAGGTAAAAAAGACAAGTAATATGGGACCAAAGGCATGGAACACTGCCCCAGCCGCATCTTCAGCTAGAATGATTTGTAAAATATGTGCTTGATGGAAATTTTCCATTGCGTCTTATCATCTTAATTATTATTATTTTACAAAGATTTTACATCAAAAAGTTAATTTTAATAATGAAATGAAAACATAATTCTAAAATATAGTTAATCCACACACACCTATCACAAATGCCAAAGCAATTTTTCAATAATAGTCGTATTCATAATTGATTGAACTCTTTGAACATATCTATTAACAAAGATACAAACAGGCATCTTTTTTTTTTTGCTTCTTTTCAGACTTTTTCGCTAAGAGGTTTGATTTTTCTGGACAGAAATCTTGACAATGATGTCCGTTAGCATAGATTAGGCTAATAGCTAAGCGAAATATCTAACTTATTGTCATAGTTTGAGTTTTAAAATCCTTTATTAAGAGTGAATCAGAAAACTAAACTGATCTGGAAAGAAGTCAAAATTTCTTTTAATCAACTTCTTTTAAATACTGCGAATTCTTATCTGGATGAAAAAAACATTTTTTGAGAACAATGACATAACCTATGACAAATTAGATCATAACGTACTTCAGTGTTATCTCAATGATTTCCTCTCTTTAATTAATATGAAATTTTTCTAAAAGTGAAAACATGCTTTTCTTTTGAAAATGAAAAATTGCATTATACAATATAAAATTAAAGTCTAAAAGAATTGATATTTTGGTCTTAAACAATAAATAATCGTCCTCAGAGTTTACACGAAGTGCATATTAACTTCTAAAGGCTATTGCATTTTATTTAACTACTGATCAACAATAATTGATTTGATGATGATCACATGTATGTTTTGAAAATCTTTGAGCAATGATTTTTTGTGCTTAGTAGTTTCGGATGGCAGAAATAGTCAGACAGAAATGTGCTGCAATAAATTTAAAAAGAATTTTCTTCGGAACTGCGCATACTACCGACCATAATTCTTATATAAGCCCATTGAACGTTAAGAAAACAGCACTTGCTTAATTTTTTTAATAAAACTATGGAATGCTTTAATTCCAATTTTAGTTGAAAAAGTTGCTTTACATGCGTTTTAATGGTTTGCTATTTCCTTTGATAGAGTATTTGAGTAATTCCCTATCTTTCCCAACTAAATTCATTTTGAATCGCTTTAATCTTTTTGAAATATAGTTTTGATGAAATTATTTAATTCCATTGGTTAAAAGAAATCACGTGGTCATTAAGAATGAGAATAATTTTTGATAAATGCGATTAAATTTAACCATCCTTTTGTACGCGTTTTATAAATTGAAAATATTTTGGAAAGCAGTCTCCAAGATAAAAATTCAAAATAAACATTGGAGAAAGTTTATAATCACCAGAAACGCCAACATTCACAAGTGGTTTGTTGTATCTGGAAAATATATGCTAATTTATATCCTTACTTTTGACTCGCACCAACAAGAGTCGCAATTCATCACGTACAGGTAGATAGTGACTATTGAAGGTATCGAAAATTGGATTTTCTTCTGCGTATTTCAGATGAAATAAAACAAGGTTTTTTTTTTTTTTTTTTTTTTTGTGCTGAGAAAGTTATCCAATTACGAGAGAACAAGAAATCGGCGTTATGTAGGGTATTTCTCACAGCAAGACAATCCGGAATCGTTGCATTTATTTATGTATTTATAATAGGACACAAATTTAGATGATCGTGAGAGAGAAGGGATACTTACTATCACTTTCCTTCTTTATAACAGTAGCATATGTATTTGGGTTAAACAGTAAAGTTTTAGTTTTTGATTTAACCGATTCAAAACTTCACATTTATACAATAGTGAAAATTTTGTCATTAACCACACCATTAAGAAGAGATTCATAGGAAAAACAGCTTCCCTTATAAAATAAAATTATTTTTGCTATATTTTTAAATAGTATTTTATTTAAAAATAAGAAATAATTATTTTTCGGTAAAAGATCTCTTCTAAATAATATTTTATTATTTAGAAGAGATCTCTTACCGAAAAGTCTAAATTTTTTAAGAATAGGATTCAGATTAAATATTTTCATATCGTTTAGGAAGAAAAAGATTTAAAGACTTCCACTACTTTTTCGAAGATATGAATTTTAAATTAGAATTTTTAAGTTTAATTATACATAATAAAAGAGCTTTAACAGTAAATCTCTTCGAGGTTTGTTTTCTTTGACATTAAACCGTTACTTTGCTTTTCACGCAGAGTAAGCTGACTACAACTTACAACTTAAAGCTGTTAATTATGACTAAATTACTACAAAATGTCCACATAGCACTATAAATAATCACGACCGTAATGGGAATCGAAGCTATGTAGCACTGAACTGATATTAGCCGTTTAGTTTTTGAATAAAGACTAACGCTTTTAAATATTAACAATAAGAACATATATTTTTATATCATGAATATATGTGAAGAAGACGTGATAAAAAATGCTTATTTTCCTTTTAGAAAAGAAAATTTCAAAAAATCGTAATCAAAATTGAAAACTTATATTTTTATGCATTTATTGTTAAAATTTTGGTACAAGTTTTTCTCAAAAATTGTTTTTATTCTTCCTGATTTACTATATACATCATACGAATGCATACATTTATTTTAATATAATTCAAGATGTAATGTAGAAAATTTTGTTGAAAAGTATTGAAAACTATAAAAATAGTAGTGGATTTTCAAAAAATAACTTTTTTAAATGGGATAAAAATGTTACATTTTTATGTTTAAATATAATTTTGATTCAAATTATCACTAAAACTTAAACCTTAATTTAGCTTTCAGTTCATATATGTATAATTAACTTAAATTTTAATACCCTGATTTATTTTGCATTTGGTTACCATTAAACAAGGTTTTACTAACATATTTAATAAGCTTATGAAAGTATTGCAATAATTAAACTTATATTTATTTTTAACTAATAAAACTTATATTTATTATTGCAATACTTTCATAAGCTAATAATAAATATATAAAACTAATAATTAATATAATAAACATTTAATTAATATTACTAATAATAAATATAAAACTTTAGCAATTTCATTAGCTAACTTATACAAATATAAATATTTTAACAAACACATTGTAATAGTTATTCGTAATTTCAAAACATTCAATAAAATGTGAATTTAAGACTACTTATAATGTCTTAACTTGACAAAAGATGGCGCCACCAGAATAACGTTGCAATGTATATTTTGGTGTTAAAAGTAGTTTATGTGATTCGTAGTTTTTTTACAACAAAAGAAGAAACCGAATAAATAATTCAAATATATAAAATTTTACACTGATTTAAAGATATCTCATTTCTTTCTAAGCAATATTTAATATAAATTAAAGAGTATCTTCTTAATTATACTACCAATACTTGACTCTGTGAAGTACCAAGTATTCATTTTCACATTATGTAAATGAAAGATCAAGGTTTAAAATAAAATAATTAAAAAAAATTTAAGAAATATATCAAATTTATTCCATTTATACTAATTTTACATTTAAAATTTAAATAAATATAGGTGAATATATACTTTTAAAACTATACTTATTAGTATATTGTTTTATGAAAATATATTTCACAGGCATTTATGTATTCCACTTACCAGAAATGAAATATACACTGCATATTCTCACAAATCTAATTTTAAATAATTTAGTAAAATCTATTTATATTAATTATAAATTAAAAATTTGTAAAATATGATTTTCAAATCAGCAAAAAATGATTATTAATAGAAACGAGCGAATTTAAACTTTTAATTTGTAATTAAACTTTACAAAAATAAAATCATTTTATAAACGAAGTTTATACAGTTATCATATCTTTTGAAGCTAGACTTAAGTAATTTAACTAAATCATTATATATTAAACTGTTTTAGAATATACAGAGATATTAAATGCAACATTTATATAAAAATCTACTGAATGACAAGTTAGTAGAAATATTACGGAACACTTTTTCTTTAATGTGATCTAAAAAAAAATTATGAGTAAAATAATAAAAAATAAAAAAATCATTTTATAAACATAATTTTTTTGATTAAATCATTACTTTTCCACCTTAACTTCATAAAACTTTTTTTTCGTTGAACATCAGATAGTTGTTAAAAACTAAACATTTATTAAGTTATTGAAATAAATTAACAAACAACAACAGTAAATCGCAAGCATTTGGCTCTATTGAAGTCATTAAAATATATTCAATTTTCACGATACAAAAATAATGGCAACAAAAAAATCGGCAATTCAAACAGCACAAAATGGAAATATATGTGCAGTAAAAAATATAAAAAATAAGTTAGATTAATAAACAATAGTTTATCTCATTTAAATATAGGGATCGGTGCTAAAACAATTGAATAAAATTACATAAAATTATATGTTTTTAAACTTAGGAGAAAAACTAGAAATTATACTTCATACTGCAATTAATATATGTATGTGTTTATATAAGTTAAAAAAGGCAAGAAAGAGAGAGAGGATGAAATAATGAAAATAGATGAGACAGGAGATGTTTTAAGTTATGAACTATTCGGGTTTATGTTTTAAGATTAGGTTCTAGTTCTACTACACCATTACATGATTTTCAGGTATGATATATTATCATATTTCGGAAAAGTTCGGAATTCTCATCACCAATATTATTTTAATTTACATACAAAATTATCTATCTGATATTGCTTTTGATGTCATTTTTTATTTAACTTATTATTTATATTATAAAAAATCTCTATTTAAGAATTTTTTTAAATTTTATTTTATTAATTTTTATTATTATGAAAAAATCTCTATTTAAGATACTTTATATAGTTTACTTAGTTATTCCATCTTTAAGACATATTTTTAAATTCAAACATATTTACGTTTGCCTATAAAAGTTATAATATTGTATTATGACATAAATCTTAATTAAAATGGAGGAAAAGCAAAATACGCTCCCTGAATAATTTATTAAGATTCTAAAATCTCAAAATAACAAGTGAAAAGTCAAAAATAAGCATTAAATTTATTTGATTTGCCTAATATTTTCTTTTTATTTGATTTTTCTACTCTGTTTTGTAATAGCGATTTGCTTCAATATGTCTTCGAGTGCCTGTCTTTTCTTCATGTTTGAATTCACAGATTTATGATCCTTATTCAAATGAATAATATCAAAATGAGATATATAAGTTAACCAGAAGAATTTCCATTTTTGAATTTCTAATGAAACAGACATCGCAAATAAAAGCTGTAGAATATAAGCAATGATCCTACACAATATCCAATATTAAAATTTAAATTCGCATTGTTCGCTCAAAGTTTTTGGCAAGTTTTTGGTTTTTAGACGGGAAAAAAATTGTTACAATGAACAATACGAATAACATTATTTTGCGATAATACCACTTGAACGTATGTATTGAAAGAAAAAATTGTTTTCATGTAAATATATTTGCATTTTTGCTACTGGATAGAATATAGTTGAAATAATGCAGCACCTCTAACATAAAATCTATATAAAAAAAATCTAACCGAAAGACTCATAAAATAATGCGAGACACCTTCAAAGTATGACTTGACATTGAGAGGGTTTCTTTTTTTTCTCATACGATACTTTCGACATAGTGAAGCTTCGTTAATTTTATTGTTTTGATATTTTTATACAGTCCATACGCCCTCATATTCACACGCACAGACGCCACCGCATTTTTACCGCTTGAACTCGTAAAATAAGCGAAGAAAGGTCGTGTCGGGACACGACTCCATGGCGACACACATCTAGATTGCAGGGATTCATTAAGCGATTTCATTGCCAACAAAGAAGTGTTATTTAGATAGGTAAAGATAGCTTCATTTTTTGTGATTAAAATTGTGATATGATCAGTGTTTCTTTTCTCCCACAAAAATAATATTTTTTAAAATAATGATGTTTTTCTAATGGGACATTTTTTCATGATGATAAATGTTGGGAAATATAACAGTACAAATCTGATTTCATTCGCAAAATGTGAAATTTATAAAAAGACCATTCATTAACTATCTCACTTTACCAAACTCGCATATTCATTCTGCCAGTAACTTAATAGAAGCCTTTTCACAATTTAAATTTGCGTTTAATTTCATTTAATCGCAAATAAGCAATAAATATATTTGACATTTCACAGTGGCCTCTTCTATGCATTTAATGCTTATTATCAGTTGAAAACTAAAATAATATATTTTAAATTAGAAAATATATCATTCGTACAGACTGTTATAAAATATTATTGCGTACAGAAATACAGAACCTATGGCTTCGCATATTTAACTTTTTTTCTAATCTATAATCTTACTATTCTATAATCTCTTAAAATTTACACTCTTACAGCAATAAAATTGAAGCCTTTGCATAGTTTATGTTTGCGTTTAGTTTCATCTAACCGCAAATACGTATTAATATTTTACATTCATAGTTTCCTTTCCTACGCATTTAATATGCAATATCAGAAGAAAACTGAAATAATATTTTAAAGTACAATACTACATGAACTGTACAAAATCTTCCAAAATATTGTTTACGTACAGAAATCTAGATAAAATTACTTTTCATATTTGACTTTTGTTATAATCTCTAAAATCAATACTCTCAAAGTAGCAAAATAATGGCTTTTGCACAAGTTTGCATTTAAGTTTGCATTTAGTTTCCTTTTCTACGCATTTAATAAGCTCTATTAGCAGAAAACTAAAATAATGTTTTAAAGTACAATACTACATCAACTGTACAAAATCTTCCAAAATATTATTGCGTACAGAATCTAGACAAAATTACTTTTCATATTTGACTTTTGTTATAATCTCTAAAATCTATACTCTCAAAGCAGCAAAACAGTGGCTTTTGCACAATTTAAATTTGCAATTAGTTTCGACTAGCCGAAAATATAAAAATAGGTAATAACGCATTTAATGCAACATCATTCGCCGGTGGCTACAATAATATTTTAAATTACAATTATGTATCATTTACATAAAATAATCCAAAATATTATTGCGCATAGAATTGTAGATTGTATGGCTTCGAAAATAATTTTTTTTTAAATAAAATTATTTTGTTTCTTTTGATATTATTGAATAATTGCAGCCTAACAAGATAGTATAATTCAACAATATAGAGCCTAACAATATGCAAAAACAGAAACAGTACATTTATTTTTATTGCTCAAACATAGTTGGGATTGAACCAAATATTCCATGATGAAGAGAGTGCTGTTATTTTTTTTAACTTGATTCAACATGGTGGGTAGTCTGAACATGGTAAATTATTTATTATTATTTAAGTTAATAATTAAATAACCAACTAAGTTGTCGTGTCATCAAAGCGTATAACATTTATAATTCAAAGTGTTAAGCATAATAATTAAATCTTAATTACTTAAGTGTGTGTGTGTGTGTATTTACGAGATCACCCAAAATACCTTTCCTTTTTATAGTAAAACGAATAAACTAAATAATTTTAAAAGATTGGAGCAATTCAAATAAATCATATTTTCTCAAATAAATCAATAAATCATGTGATGGGAAAATATTAGTTCCAGTATAGGAAGCAGTTTTATGGATTTCAGGGCTACATAAATATAAGACCACTTATTCTTTATTCAAATTAATTTCAGTTTTTTTCTAAGAAAACTTGTGTAAATTGTAGCAATGCATCATTAAAAAGTGCTAAAAATTATCTGATCAAATAGCTTAAAAAATGTAATTTTTGAATGCTCTGTAAAAAAAAAAATGAATAAATAAATAAAAATAAAAAAAAAAACTGGTAAGAAGATTAAATTAACAGCTCACACGCGCGTTAACCATAATAAACGAATTTCCCAGAATGCAACCAAACAAGATTTTTTTTACTTACAAATAACAGTAGATCAGGAAAATTGTCTAGCAATATAAGGCTTTCAGACTTTCTATTAGTGGATAAATCTGCCAAAATTTAAACAAGTTTGCCCATTTAGATTAATAATTTTGTCTATATTAATTTTTTACTTAATTCAATTTAATCTTACTATATTTTATTAAATTCAATTTCAATCACATTTTTTTTTGATCATTTCACTTTATGATTTAAAAAAATAGGAGTAAAAGAATGTTTTAAATTAACGGAAACTCTAATTAAAAAGTAAGTATTTGAGTAGTAAGAAAATGAGAAGAAATACTTTCTAAAAATTCCTGTAAAACAACTGTTATTCTTGGTTAATGAAATTTCCGATAAATCATATTTTGCAGCTATTATGTCAGACATTTATTCCCAAATTTTATATAAAAAATTCTGTATTTTGTATTATAATATAAACAATTAAATGTTTGATTTTTTTTTAAAAAAATAATAATCTGATTTTATGAAGCCATTTCATTAATTTGGACAGCTTCGAAAAGTTTTTTCTTTTAATTAGAGATTAATTTTAATATATATTAAGTGCAATTAGTTTGTTTTCAATGAATAAAAATAAATCCAAAATCTATAATGCATAGATTGAAACCAGTTTTAAGTTTTGAAAAATATTTATAGAAGATTTTGTTTGACAACACACGCGTTCGTGATGAATCTACGAAATAATTTGTCTTAGATAAAACAGCGTAAAACATGTATACTTACGATTAATTTTGTTTGTTATAAGTTAATTATTGTAAAACTCAAAATCTAAAAATAAAAAGTAAAAAACTGCATAATATAATGGAATAAAATTCGAAAGACATCTCTAATCTCTCTTTATCTGTTACGATATCATATTTTTCAATACAAAAATTTAAGCACATAGAGTTTTCATTATCTTTGTTTATATCTAAATAAAAAATGGCTAAGCAAACATCCTTAAAGTGCTTGATTATTTTGCTATTATTTGATCCTAGAGATACGAAAAAAATTGGAAAAGATTAACTGGGAATTCTGGGTAAATGCAAACTGAAATCAGCCATTATGTCTATCAAAAACGTCATGGGTGAGGATTTTAATTAAGGAAAAAATACATAAAGCTGCATGAAGGTCGTGATGCATTAAAAATCCTTATAAAAACTATTTTTTTACAATCACAACTTTTGCCTGGATATTTTTTTTCCTTTTTTGACGAGGACCACATGCGACGATCGTTACCCAGTAAGTCTCACTTCAAATGTAGAAGCTTGAAGAAAATATGTCGTTATGTCCCAACTTCTTGTAATCTGAGATATCCTGTTCCTTTTTTCCTTAAGCTCAGTACCACAACGAAAGCTTATGAAATAGATTCCCTTAAAATTTCGAATCCTTCTTATGGAACATCTGACAGAAGTTTTCGAAAGAGTAAGATGTCATTTTTGTGAGAATCTATAACAGATTTCTAACTATATAACCTAGCAATCGCAACTGCTTTTATAAAAAATATACATTGCTTAATTAACACTTTCGATTATTTAATCGTCACAAACTGTTAGGCCCTCTTTATTTTTTTTCTTTGAACTATAATTTTTTATTTGTGATTCATACTCACTGATTGCATAACAACTGAATCTAATTTAAGGCAATTAATACACTTATTGATTTCCAAAATAATTTTACACTGGGCTAGTTACTAATGTCTCACTTACAAAGAAACTCCGATATTTCTCTTGTATGCATCTTGAATACTCCTATAAATTGTTTTATCTTTGTTGAAATTAAGCTTATATTGTATCACTGACTAATTAATAATATATATTATGGAGACGTATACACATTCAGTAACATGTTACAAACAAATGTACATTTAAAATTAGATAAAAGATGCAGTTGAATTCAAAAAACTTATCTTCCATGCTCAACTGTAGCTGAATACGAATTCCAGATCTTTCACTTCTATTACTCTAACTGAATATTTGTTCACGAATTTTTTTGGATTACTTTTTTATATGTATAGTATATCTATAGCTGAATACATAATTTATAATAATTTTCCTTTTCACTAAGTAAGCTATTCTAAAACTGTAGCATGTAGTAATAATTGCAGCATATGATGAAGCCATTGGCATTTAAGTTACACCAATTGAGCACGCAAAAAGCAATGTTATGCATATTTTCTAGTATAAAAAAATATACAAAATCCCCTATTGATTTTAGATAAGTTAAAACAGACTTCCTTAAAACAATAGAATATTAATGGTTAATGGTTGGTAGGTGTTGCGTGCATGAAAAGAACTATAGATGACCATGAATGTGCATAACACAGGTGGTTATTTCCTTGATGTTTTAAACTAAAGGTTTTATTAGGTTGGGGAATAAGTTCGTAGCGTTCTTACCAGACTTCTATTTAAACAAAAAACAATAATTATATCACTAAGTTAATCAATTATATATTCGCCGTTGCTGCTTACAACCTCTTCCCATCTCTCAACCAATTTGTTGACGCCGTTCCGCCAAAAATCGCCTGGTTTGGTGTCAAAGATGTTGTTTTTAACGGATGTTGTTTATAAGATGTTGTTTGAATAAGTTTTTAAGGACTTCTTTGTTATAGAAAGTAACGCCCTTCATATGGTTTGACAAGGTGCGGGAAAAATAGCAAGGTCCGGAGAATACGACAGATGCTGAAGGACCTTCCATACGAGATCTTTGAGTGCGGTTTTGACGACTTGAGCAACATGGGGCCTGGCGTTGTCGTGAAGGAGTATGGTTTGACTAAGTAGATCATGCCTTTTCAATCGAACAGACTCATTCACGCGGTGTAGCAGACCACTGTGGAGCTCCTTGTTGACTGTGGCATTCTTTTCCAGCATTTCCCAATGCACCAAGAGGTCCTTAAAAACTGGCTCAACAACTTCTTTGACACCAGAATTTTTGGCGGAACGGCATGAACAAATTGATTGAGAAGTGGGAAGCGGTTGTAAACAGCAACGGCGAATATATAATTCATTAACTTATTGATATAATATTGTTTTTTGTTTAAATAAAAGTCTTTGGTATAAACGCCCCACGAACTTATTCCTCTACCAAATAATATAAGAAACTAATATAAGACAATTTAAATTTGACGTTAATGTAAACAAGAGAGAGAGAGAGAGACTTATTTTCCTAAAAGTTTATTATTATTATAAATATCTATATTTTACAGCATCATTATTTTAATATTTAATACCATAAATACTCAGATTGATTCTTAATTTACATCTGTAATTAAAGATGGCATTTATGAATAATTTATAGACAACACACCAGACGCTGCAATGCTTATCACATCGAACTATTTCTTGCTACAATTGTCAAGACAATTTGATTAATCAAGTTTAATGACCCGAAGTAATCGAAATTATTGTCATGCAATTATGCATATAATAACAAGGGAATTTCCGATTTTTCTTTTCAGCCGCCTAATTATCAATACTCTAATGGAAATAATGGATATTTTGCGTATCTGTCAAAGTCTGCATTCAGGGAGAGATCTCTGGGCATTTTTTAATCTTCTTAACCGCTCTACGTCACTCGCGGCTTTCAAACAAATGATTTTGTTTCTATGAGAGAAATACTAA
Organism: Latrodectus elegans; assembly: GCA_030067965.1. NCBI lineage: Eukaryota > Metazoa > Arthropoda > Arachnida > Araneae > Theridiidae > Latrodectus > Latrodectus elegans. Next base: position 27,410,570 of record CM057812.1, read on the forward strand.
AATATTTCCCAGTCTTACGTTAGATTCCAAGTGGGGTCCAGATTGCATGAGAAGGATATTAATGGATAATTCTATTGTTCTTTGATAAAGATAAATCAGCGACATTCTTCCACTTATCAGTCGTCGAATGTTCTTAAAATTCATTTTTTTTTAACTCTTTTGTTTCCTGCTTTATCTCAATGTGTTGATTTTTTTTTTTCACTTTTTATCGGTGATTGAAACAAAAATGAAAAAAAGCAAGAATGCTTTAGAAATTGACTATTTTGAAAAAAATCTTCGTGGACTTATTGTTATAGACTTTTGTTAATGATGTGGTAACTGCGATTATATTATCTAACCAGAATTTCTTAATTACATTTTAAATTTGAAAAAAACGGTGTAAAATATGTATAATTTTATGATTTAAATATACGTACTTAAATATTATTAAAAATATTCATACAAAATAGATTAGATTATTAATTTATTGTCATTTGCTCACTCAAAAATATATAATTTTTACTGTAACCAGAATTTCTTGATTTTCATTTTATTCGAAAAATCGGTGCAAAATTTAAATTATTTTACGTTTTAAATGAACATATTTAAATATTAATAAAAAAAGATATGCATACAAAATAGATTAAATTATTAATTTATTGTCATTTGCTTACTCAAAAATATATAATTACTACTGTAACCAAAATTTCTTGATTTTCATTTTGTTCGAAAAATCGGTGTAAAATGTATACAATTTTACGATTTAAATATACATATTTAACTATTATTCAAACAAGGTATGCATACAAAATAGATTAGATTATTAATTTATGTCATTTGCTTACTCAAATATATATAATTACTACTGTAACCAAAATTTCTTGATTTTCATTTTGTTCGAAAAATCGGTGTAAAATGTATACAATTTTGCGATTTAAATATACATATTTATATAATTACTACTATTACTTATTATATGATTTAAATATACATATTTAAATATTATTAAAACAATATATACGTGCAAAATAGATTAGATTATTAATTAATTGTCATTTGTTTACTCAAAAATATATAATTATTATATTCAAAAGCACACATTTTTAAACAAAATGAAGAGAAATAAAATAATTGTATTTTTACATAACGTTTGTATTTGACATTGGAATTTTTACATATTTAACTAAATTCAAGAAATCGTACAGATTTATATTTATAAGAAACATAGGGTCCGCTGACTTGTTATTAATATGAGAAAATATGAAACACATTTTTTAAGTATCTAAGCATAAATTTCATCGGAAGGTCTTAAATCAGAATAAAAACTATCATTTTACCAATCATATTTTTTGTAAATATTGTTTTTTACATTCATTTGTTTATATTAAAAATTTCTGAAATTACTATAATATATAACATATAGAAATGTATATATTTCTGATATGTACAATTACGAGTTAATTTGGATAATTTAGTATTTGAATTTGAATTAATTCTTAAGGCATTTAAATATAAATAATTTACATTTACATAAAAATGGTTGATTCTTAGCATCTCATGCATAGGATATCTAAATCAATAGTTTAAAGCTCAAAATAAAGCACATTCAAACTGTGTTTGTTTCAAATTTTAATTAATGATTAACGGTCTATAGATGGTATTTATTGAATTGGAATTCCGATAAGTCTACAAAAATTCTTGTAATTAAAATTCTATTAAAGTAATATTAACAAACAGAATTACACTTAAATAGTGTGAATGATAAAGACTTTAATTTATGCTTTATGAGTTAATTTAATATTCATTAAAATAAACGGATTTGGTTAAATTAAATGTATATTATAAAGCTACATTTGAAAATACCTTGCATTAATAAGAAAATTAAAAAATTTTAAGTTGAATGCTTAAGTTAATATCAGTAAAATTATTTTCAGTAACATTTTAAAGGCAATAATAAAATTTTAATCAGTCTTAAGAAGATACAAATTTGTAATTTTAAATCATGTATCTTTTTAGGAATTTTAATTTACGAATAGATATGTTTCAGCGTTCTTTGGCTGATTTCAGAAATGTGACATTAAGAATTTGTAAATGTAACATCTTTCTCCTATTACAAATTTTACATACATCTGCTTTTGCCTTATATTAAATTAGTTTCTCTCAAAATGCATGATACATTATATAATTATAACCGGCCAATTTGTCTTGTGGTCAGTGTGCCAGACTACGGATAGGAAGGTCCTGGGTTCGAACCCCAGTACAGGCATGGATGTACTTTCTCTCTTTCTATCCTGTCTTTGTCCATTCCTTGTGTGTGTGTGAATGAAGTATGAGTGATGCCTACTCTATAAATGGGTCCCTATGGCATGTGTGAGGGTGCGATGGTGGCCCAAACACTGTGTTGCACCCGCAGCAACGCCTCGGCGGCTAAGAGATCGCTGTGACTGGCGGATTCCTTGGGTATCAGGGAACAATAGACTATGTTACAGTTTTAATGGTCTACAATCAGTCATTGGGAAAAAAATTGTATAAATATATATATTTCTTAAAATAATCTATTACGGATATCATAAAAGAGTAACATTTTTGTAAAAAAAAAAATTGGAAATTTAGATTTATTATAGATTAATATTTATTTAAAACCTTTGAGAGAGAGAGAGAACCTAAGCTGATTCCAAAACTGCCCACTAGATTCTAGTTGAGAATGTATTATCACTTAATAGCGGAAATGAAAAACTTTATCTCCTACAAATCGCACTGATCTAAAATAAAGATTTTTCACTAATTTCGTGAAAAGAATACATAACATCACTTTTATCTAGAACAGTTCAGTTTATTTTTGTCTTCTTCAATGTAATATTTGCTATGGATCTGCCAAGATTTTTGCGTTAATGTTTTGTACATTTTCACTATTTTGAAAAATAATTTTCTATTTTTATACATTAAATTACTTTCTTATAGTGAAAAGGAAATTTAAGCTAAGCATATGTCATACATAATTATTTTCAAAAAAGGGCATAAGATATTATACACATACACATGTAAACATTTTCTCTAATTTAAAGTTTATTTGAGCAATTTTTGATTTAAAAAAATTAATGCAAATGCAATATTTTAAACACAATTTTTTCAAATGAGAAAAATTTTTTTTATTTAAATTATTGATTTTTGTTATCAACTATTTCATATCAGATTTTTGAATTTTTTTTTTTTTCAATTTCCTTAAATTGCAAATTAGCTTAGACATTTCTTAAAACTGAAAGACACGAAAAATTTTTTAATTTTTTGAAGTTGTGAAAATTTTTTAATGAGTTAGTTAAATGATTGTCACTAGTTTCATCTGAAAAGAAAAATAATTACTTGAGCTCGAACTTCAAATGTGTTCGAACAGTATAATCAAGCATTTTTTAATCAAGACTCATATGTTTGAAAATATATATAAAATGCTTATAAATATACTTATTTTGATCGTTCGTTAATAATTCTTATGTTATATAAGAAATCAGGAGTGATAAATTAAATAAAATTCCAAATCTTTCAAAAAAATTTTAAGTTTTACTTATATATACATACATATGTGTACTAGAGTTTTTATTTAATATTTACGAAGGTATTTTAATATTCCAAAAATTGTATACGCAAGAAATTCTTAAAAGCAAAAACTTGCCCTACGGAAAAAGAGTTTAAAAAAAAAGGTAAGTAAAATGTCCATACCACAAATAAATGGTTTTGCTTATCACACAATGCATCTTTTTTGTCACAAAATCAAAGACAAAAATATTTTTAATCACACAAATATCTTATTTTAACACTAATTTTAGAAATTTCAATAAATTTTTGATGTGCGAACAAATTTATTAGATTTTTTTAAACTGTGATAATACCATAATCAATATATCTTACATAGCGTAAGATAATTTTTGCTAGTAAACTTTTCAGTTTATCGTTGCCAGAATGAATTAATAAATTAAAATTTAATGCAATGTCGTTACAAAAGCAAAGAGATTAAATCGGTGTACCCTTTTTCCTTGCTGCTTCAGCAAAATTACTTTAAATTCAAAAAGAAAATAACTAATTTGAAATTACTGAAAATTGAACTCTATATATTAATTTTTGTTACTATATATATATATATATATATATATATATATATATATATATATATATATATATATATATATATATATAATGCAAAAGTTTCCAATGAAAGTGGGAAACCTTTCCTACCTCTGTTTCCTGTATGCAGTTAATGCAATTGAAAGGGCATTCATTTATATTTTATTTCATTGTCCTTCGAAAGGTTTTCAGCAAAACAATATACTTATCTGTTGATGACTCATATTAAATGTGCAGGAGTGAATTCGGTGGCAGGTCATTACTGCTTTGTTATCAAGCATCATAACTGCACAAAAGCAGGGGAGAGCTTTCAAATGAAGGTTAATCTTAATAAGAGGAAACTGCGGGCACCGTTTTGTGCCCATTTCCCTGATAGTGGCTTAGCTGCATGCACGCCAAAAGGCATTTTAGTGCAATAATACAATTAACTATACTATGCATCTTGCTTTTAAATTAATTTGTCATACGTTTTACAGAAAGAAAACGCAGTAATGAAATTTCTCATTGGTGAGAAATAGCCAATTAGTTTTTGTGTTTTCTTAAAATCATTTTTAGTAAGTAGCTGCAGTTTGAGAGAGATAAGTATTTTATTATAATAAATTTTAAACCCTTATACACTTAAGGAGACTCATATTCTACAAATTGTGCTTTATATTTTAGCGCAATTAGTGCAAATTTTCTTTTTTATTTTATTAAGTCGTTTTTTCACTTATTTTCAGTGAATGAATTTTATCTACTAATAAGGAAATATTGTAAAATAATATTTAACGTTTTTTAAACTTTAAAAATGTGAAAAACGCTCGCAAAAGTATCCTCATTTTGGAATATAGCAGCTAATTATGCATATAGCAGCTAATTATGTTTAAAATATTTTTTTCAACTTTCTTTCTTTAAAAAAAAAATGCATGTTGAGAAATATCCTTAAATTTTGTGCAGTTAAAATACCTAGGGGGAAACATTTTCTGAATTTCAAAAAAGCCAAATTGTGACATAAAAAATGCTGGTAAAAGTGTAAGAGAAATTGCTAAGCACGTACAAATCAGTCCAAACACTGTTTTTAGCTTCTTGAAAAATCCAAAGGGTCAGAAGAAAGCAAACACTGGCAGATTTGATTTTGTAAGGTTTACTGATGCAAGGTCCAATATTGGACATTTCTGCTCTGTACAATATTTAAAACTGAAGGTAAAAATTTTGTGTTAAAATTTAAGATGTATACAAGTCAGTGTGTACATCTTGACTTTTAACACAGTCAGATGTATACAATCATGTAGTATGTATACAATACTACATGATAGTATTGTAGTCAGATGTATACTATGGAATGTATTAGAAGTCAAATGTAGTCACTCTGATGTATACAATGGAATGTAGTCAGATGTATACAATGGAATGTACTAAAAATTCAAAAAAAGCATGTGTAAATGCAAAGACTTACAGAGCTGAAGAATTGACACCATGGAATTAAAGGAAAATCCTATAAAAACTTAAATAAATGCGTGGAAGAAGAGGAAAAGCACAAAACAAAACTGGAATCCAATATGTAACCAGGAAAACACTTTTCAACTACATAGAAAGATCGAAAAAGTTCATATTCAAGAAAAGAAAGCACCATCTTAAATGGAAGGAAAGGTGCATTGAGCATCGACTTGTTCACGTGTCTTGAAGTTCCGAATGGACTTCAGTTATTTTTTCTGAAGAAGAAAAATACAATTCAGATATCTCAGATAGTTATCAATATTATTGGCATTGTCTGGGTACACAAAAGGAAACATATTCTACTAGACAAATGAGAAAAGAAAGTTTAATGGCTTGGATAGAGGTTGGACACCATAAAGATACCAGTCTAGAGTTTCTGGATGGAAGACAAAAACATAAGATTACATTCAAATTTTAAATTCAGAGCTTCTTCTCTTTGGAGCTGAGCCAGGCAAAGAAAGTTGGATACTTCAACAAGATTGAGCATCAATTCATAAGGTCATTAGCGTTAAAAATTGGTCTGAAGAATACACTGCTGGACAATTGGTAAGGATGGATCACAAATTGCAATGTAGCATAATATTAAGAGAGACATGAAGCTTAGTAGGATAAACTGTTCAGACATTGCCACACTGTTCAGACATTAGAATAAAAATATTTATTGTTCTGGAAAGTACACAAAAGCTGTGAAACATCTGAAAGAAAAAAAAAATTTCATTTTATGCTGCATACGGAAAAATGGAACAATGCATCTAAAAGTCAGCAGGCACTTTGAAGAAAAGTATCAGTGCGGGATATGTCCCACGTGGAGTGTATTGCAACATTCCACATGTCGTATCATACTTTCACAACAATATCCAGCAGCTGTTGAAGCAATTTATCCTATTCCTCTGTGAGTGCCGGTATGAAGATGTTCTTATTTGTTAGAGGATATTTTCGACCAGCAACTTGCCTCCCAGAAGCATCCCACACATTTTCAATGGGGTTTAGATCTGGAGAACGTGATGGCCATACGAGGTGTTGAATACTCTCGCTGTCTAGACAATCCTGAACAGCGAATGTTCGATGGCATGTTGCGTTGTCGTCCATAAAAACAAATTTATCACCGACAGCACCACGGAAAAGGCGAACATAAGGAAGTAGAACTTCATTAATGTATCGTTGGCCCGTCATAGTCCCATTCGCAACTACATGTAACCACGTGCTCCCACTGATCATGATGCTGCACGTGAACACCATGACACAGCATGTCGGATATAGGTCTTTTCCTGGATATTTTCTGGACGATAAGCAGTATCACTCTGGCGCCCGATCAGCTGACGTTTACAATCCGATGACAGATTGAACCTACTCTCCTCTGACAATAGTACGCATGCCCAGTCCTGTTCAATCCAATTGTGATGCTCACGACACCATTGCAAACGTGCATTACATTGCTGTCTGATCAATGGGACACACACAACAGGTCTGCGGACGTATAGTCCTCCTCCCCTCAAACGTCTGGCAACAGTTTTTCGGGAGATCTGCTTTCCTGAGGCAGCAAGAAACTGATTTGCCACCTGTTGAGCTGTGGGGCGACTGTTCCTTTTTGTTAATAGAACGATATATCTGTCTTCTGCAGGCGTCGTACTTCTAACACGACCTTCCCCGTGCCGCCTACTACACATTCCAGTAGTCTTAAATGACTTCCAAAGCCGTGAAACAATATTGTGAGCGATGTCGAGCTTCCTGGCAACATCTGTTATTTTTCGCCCTTCTTCGATCTTTCCAATAATTCGGCCACGCATAAAATCATCTAAGTGATGTCGGGAAGACATGCCAAAAATTTCAAGTTCGTCTATTAAATCTTTCCTGTGTAAGACTTTGACTTCAAACAACAACTGTCCACACACGTCAAAATCTTTAAAGCTCTTAAGAACGCTAGCACGTGATGAACAGACGTGGAAAAAAATTTGCTTACGCATACTTCTTCTTACTATATCTCACACTTATTCTAATTTTCCACATTTTTCTTCCTTTCATTTTGTGGTTGCTATGGATGATAGTGTTATCCGCCCCTAGCAATTGTCCAGCAATATCTAATGTTCATGTTTTGCCATGACCTACTAAGCGTCCAGACTTCAATATTGTTGCAAATATATGGTCAGTAGTTGCTCAGCGTATTTACGCTAGGAGCAAGCAGTATGAATCTTTAATCGATCTTCGAGAAACTTTGAACTGTGTTTGGGGCAATTTTCATCAAATCGAAATTCAAGACTTATATGATTCAATGCTAAACAGAGTCTTTGAAGAATTACTTATCAAAAAGTCTTTTATTTTCCTTATTCAGAGCTGCCCTTCTATTTTTTTCAGATGCAGTTTAAATTGATTTTAAATTGTAGTAAGCAATTATTATTTTATTTCGTTTTACAGATGTAGTTATCTGATTGTAAATAAATTTTTCTAAGTGCTGTAATATAATTATCTTGTAAAAATTCGAACTTTTTCTTTTATTTGAAAAAAAAAAAAACTTCTACTTTTTTTACGTAGTGTAAGTATTGACGAAAAAAGTTGGAGATAAAATTTTGAATGAAAACTAAAACAATCACCATCTACTTACTAGCTCAACTTAATACATAATATGATAATTTATGAAGCGTAGTCTTATTAAATACAAATGATATAATTTTTGGTTGTTATAAAATAAAATATTGATTATTTTATACGCCTTTTGTGTGGGAAATTTACATTGATTAAACAAAACCTTTAACATCTTTAAAGGGATTTAATTTTTCTATTTTAAACTATATAATGCTTACATATTGTAATAAAAAGAATGTTGTTTTAAGTTGTTTATTGAAATGTTGTAACTTTTGACATCTAACTTTTTACTAATAATACAAATCATCTTTAAGTTGTAATAAAATTGTGCTGTATGCCTTCAAAATAACTTTTTGTCCTCAGTGTGTCTTAGTACTTAGCGACGATAAAAGCCAAAAACTTTTATATAGATTGCGTTGAATCAAATTTTTTTTTCACTAATATTTTGTGATATCCAACTTTTATGTAAGTTAGGAAATTTAATATTTTAAAAAATTCAAAAATACAAGTCGCTAGCTCTTACCAACAAAGTTTGTTCTTAAAGTATAAATATACTACATATACATTTGTCTAAAAGAAATTTACGTTTGAACTATTTCATTCCCAAGATGTATTTGAAATAAGATTATACGAATGAAAAGAAATTCTGTTTGTATTTCGATCATAAAAATAACCGCAGAAACGCTTAAATGAGTATATCTTACCATAATTAAAATAAGTGTTCCATGAATCTGCATGTCTTACAGATTTGACCTTTTTCTGAGTGGAGTTGCGGTAGCATGGTATTTTTAGAGACACATTGAAGTTTTATTTGGAAAAATATTCTCTAAGGTTATTGGAGCGTAAAAATCAAAGAGAGTAATTAAACTCGCTTAAAAAGGGGTGCTTTTTTTTTGACAATTTCATAAATTTTCATAAAGCTTGATTTTATAATGCTTCAAAATTTCCCTAAAGCTTAGTAAAGATTTTTTAGGATAAACCAGACACAAAACCTAGATGAGTACATTTATTTGTTTCCAAAGTTCTTGGGATTGCTATAAAATCACTGATAAACGAATCCAGGGAACTAAGCTTATGTTAAATTTTAAAGACTTAGAATATTTTTTGGAATTTTCTGAAAAGAAAGTAACGAAAAGTAATTCTACTGCTTTAAGAACAACAAATATATTACACGGCATGTGCGTGGAACAAATATGCATGAATATACCTGGGATCGAGGAGAGCTAATATAAGAGTTGCTTTTATGAAAGAGAGTAACAAAATCCATATATTTTATTTATTTGCACAATCTTTTTAAGAAATTGGTTGAATTCAAGCAATAAAAACAAGTAATCACCAACCTTTAGACGAAAAAAACCAAGTGGCGAATCAAAGATATGCCAAAAACAAGTATGTTACAAATACTAATTTGCTTAGAGTTCAATCTCATGAAAACAGTTTTGGTGTACCCAATTCATTAAAAGAAAGCTTGGTCAAAATCAATTAGGTGTCACCCTGGACAAATAAATCCTCAAACTGTTACACTACATTTTTTGGCTACCTAACCTCATTAAGTCAGTTTTGTAAAGGGACCTCACTTAATAAGCTATAATAAGCCGTCTACTTCTTCTCCGTTATATTATTCCTTTTACCAAATCTCAAAAAGCGGAATTTTTAATATCTTGAAAAAAATTAATAAAAGAAATTATTGAAAGATTTTCTTGTTCATTGCCACTTAGTTCCGGGGACAAGAGCACCCGTTTAGCATGATGTAGATACGTAGAGATTTAAACACGAATTAGTGATCACAGATCTTCTCACATTTATGAGTCTTCATTCTGACAAACTAACATCTTCAAATATTATTTCACAAGAAACGTATCAGAAGTTCGCTTTATGATCTCCAATTTTCAAGAAATTGATCATTAAAATAGGTGAAATTTAATGGTCAGCACAGATATTGTGATGGATGGCTACATATTCATGAATGTCTAAATCCATAAAAGCGATACCATCCAGGAAAGCAATAATGTACTTCTGTAATATGTATATATGAATAATTGGAGTTCATAATTTATATATTCAAATTACAATTGGATAAAACTTCATTTTAACTGAAAAAAATGTGCGATCAGGTACATATAATCTGGTTGATATTTTTTGTAAAGTGCATATTTGCTGGATTCATTGGGTAGAAAGATATGAAATTATGGTATAAGACTGATATGCGATTAAAAAGAAATCAAAACTATTTTTAAATTCTTTTTCATTTTATCCTAACTGTTGAATAACTTTAGACTCCAAATTATTTTATTGCTTATTACTTAGTAGAGAGAGTACTTAAAACATTAACAATTTGTTTTAAAACCATAATTAACAAAAATAATAAACCCAAAGGTTAATATTTGAAAGGTTAATATTTGTTATACTTATGAGAAAAAAGCTTTAACATGGTACTAAAACTATTGCATTGTTATAATACAAAATCTTTTTATTATTAATGCAATATTTTTGCATACTCTTACAATCGATTTTATTATGAGTCTATTTCTCATTAGTGTTAAGCGGGTAACTGTATTTTTAAGCGAATAATAAATGCTGCATGTGAGAAAGAGAGGGTGAGAAGAATCCTTTAAAAGGAAATTTATAGTAATAAAAATCTTAAGAGAGAGAGTGAGACAATTATTTAATGTTGTAAATAGAAATATCGACAATAAAAATAGTAATTAATAATTTTAAGAGAAAATTTTTTTACTTTGTATTTTTAAACATTTATATTTTACTGTCATTACCTCAAACATCACATAAAAATTTCCAAATTTGTAACACATACAACCAAATTAGTAATTGCATCATAATTAAAAATAAACTTTGCCGTGGGTTTGATTATAGAGAATTTCAAATCACTTATGCTGCTAAAGTATAGTGTTATCAGAAAACATAGGAAATTTTTTAAAAAAAGCACCGAAACTTTTATGAAAAATAAAAATAAAAATAAATTTACTATACATACACTGTTAAAAGCATGTGTCTAAAAAGATACTATGAATGAAAATTAATCTACATTTTTATTTTACAAAATTGTTTCGCAACAAGATTAAATTCACCCATTGAACTTTACTTGCAATTTAAAATCAGTGGGAAGTGTATCATAATAAAAAAAAAGATATTACGTTTTAAAAGATATTGGTCACAATGTGGGAAGTAAGGCGTGCTTTGATATAATTCAAAAAGGAAAATAATAGAAAACAATCATCTAAAAAATTAAATTATGAATGAATGAAGTTTATTATAATTTATATTTCCTTCACTGTGCACGCGCGTAATATTCCTTTTAGTAATTTTCTTACTATTGTTCGTTTAGTCACGATTTGTTTAATGAAAACAAGTTTGAATTTGAAGTAAACTGATCATAAATTTGTAAAGAAAAACAAAATTAATTTATAAATATTGTGTATTTAAATAACCCCGACGTAAAAGTGTACTCATTTAAAAAAATAAATAAATAAAAGTTGATTCACGAAATAAAAAAAAAAATGAAACTATGGATCAATTTAAAACTTTTTTAGCTTAATAGTAACCATAAATTTTATTAATAAAGAAATTGAAAAAAGTTCTGTGTTTGTTATTAGTTTCAAATTCAAGGGGTTTTCACTGAAATTAAATTTCTATTTATCAATTCAAAGCAAAAAATATATTTATACGTAAAGGTTTTATAACAATTTGTAATCTAATTAAGATTTCTATAATTTATGAGCAGATAAAATGCAAAATTTTGTCTCGTTTTTAAAGATAAAAATTTTATTTTACTAATAAGATACATTAAAAAATTTTAACATATAAAATACTTAAGAACAAGACAGAAAACGCTTTCAAATACAAATTTTTTTCCATTATATTGAGATCTTTCTTTTCCAGAAAAACAATAACATTATTATATTTAACAATGTGAATATTATATACAATAATATCATTAATATATTATTATAGCATTATAGAATTGTTTATATTATTATAGAGAATTAATATTATATAATATTATTATAGCATATTAATTATTATTAATATTATTATGTATAGCAATGGGAAATTATATATATTATTCATTTGATGTTTATCATCGCAAGATTAAAAATAATATTTTCTTAAATTTACTGCAACATAAATGATAAAATTAATATACAAAATATTAGAAGAAAAGAGATGAAAGACAATGTAAATATCTCCCATACTACGTTCATTTGTGTGTGTGGAATTTAAAAAGGCCCTGATGGTACTCCGTGTCACAATCTAAATATCTTCAAAGAGAGACCTTGTGGTCAGTCCTTGCAGCGTCAATGTCTCCCAGATTAGAAGGACACTTCAGTGCAATGACCTAAAGATACAATGTATTCTTTCGAACAATTGGCACCAATTAAAATTTCTACTTTTGAAACCGAAAAGAGTAATAGTATATTAATAACAATAATTTCCTTAATTGATTTCTAGTAAAAATGTTCTTATTCATATAGTGAAGATGTATATTAAGAAAAATATAATGGTTTAGAATTGTGATGTTAATGAGATAATTTAATTTAATAGTAAAAAATGATTCGTTTACTGATTACTTTAAATTGACAAATATTCAACTTAGTATCATATTGAAAAAGTTTATAAGAAAATTATTTTTTCAAAAGACAAACTTAAGTTTTCATGAATTTAATTTTATAAATAAATATTTAAACATAGAAGTTTTTTTACATTATTTACAAATTTTTAATATAACTTTGTTTGATTTACCATATAATTTCTTAGAATTTCATCTAGCTGATATGATGTTATGTAAAAATGTAAAACTGTGTTTGCAATTAACATTTTCGAATTCAGTTTCTGATTAAATATGAATTTAATGTATAATAAATATATTACGAATAATTTATGTAAAATATAAACACCCACAAGGCAAACAGGAAAGTTCTTGCCGTTTTAATGACCCAAAAGAACATGACCTACAGAAAACGTAGCCATCTGCCTTCAGTTATGCAAATACCCTTGCAGTAAAACTCGGGAATTGTGGATGCAAAGAAGTCCGTGAGTGCTTGGCGATAGTCTACTTCATTTGCGAAGGATTTTGCATGAAGATGATTCTCGAGAGAATGGAAAAGTTGGTAATCTAATGGTGCAGGGTCAAGTGAGTAAGGAGGACATACACAAAGTTTTCCAACCAAGTCGGTATGGTATTCCTGGCCAACAGCTTGCAGCTTCCCGTTTTAGGCCAAGAGCATTACACTCTTGCGATTAACCTCTTTCTGTTTTAATGCCTGTTGCACACGCTTCAATTGCTGCTAGTACTGGTCTGTAGTGACCGTTTCGCTCGTTGGTAACTGCTTATAATGAAACACTTGACGGTTAGACCACCCGACACCAGCTTCATCACGAAGGGACAATTCACCCGGTTTGAATTTGTGAAACCAATAACTTGCCGTACGTTCATTCGCAGCACTATTCCCAAGTGCTTGAGGTTTCGGCGACTTAATGATAAGTCCACTTTGAGGTCATATAGTAAACAACCCCGAAAGAGCTTCTTTGACATATCTATTTCTCGTTGTTACTGTACGAGTTGCAATTGATGAATGTGAGGTGTGGAATTGCTTGTAAAACGACTCATATTCCTTCTCTCGATTGACTGGAGTCATAACTATAAGTCATATACTAATTATCATATACTAATATAAATCATATAGTAATTATCATATACTAATTATCATATACTAATATAAGTCAAATACTAATTATCATATACTAATATAAATCATATAGTAATTATCATATACTAATATAAGTCATATACTAATTATCATATACTAATATAAGTCAAATACTAATTATCATATACTAATATAAATCATATACTAATATAAGTCAAATACTAATTATCGTATACTAATATAAATCATATAGTAATTATCATATACTAATATAAGTCATATACTAATTATCATAGACTAACATAAGTCAAATACTAATTATCATATACTAATTTAGGCTAGTGACAGCCTCGCTTTCTTCGAAGAAAATCTTTGATACCATTTCAGCTAGTGTTGAACAATGCAATATGTGTATAGCTTTTATATTTTTTATATGCTCTCATATTCAGGCGGCTGTTAAGAAGTTTTCCGGGATTTCTGTCTTGAAACACTTGAATTCATGAATTCCTTCAGCTTGCTCTTGAACACGAAATCACGTGAATTTCTCTATATATGAGATCTTTCTGTAAAAATCACATGTCAGATGTTCAAGAGATTTGTAAAAAGCTCAAGAGATTGGCTTTTCACTACGTTAGTATAATTTAAATAAAGAGATTTACAATTTATATTCTTATTGCGATTCAGCCTTTAGTTTGGTTAACTTTTCTCAACTCAAAACGAGATTGAGAACCATATATTCTTACCTAAACATTATAAAGAAACTTAAAGTAATTAATTAATACAACAAATATTAAATTCTAAAATTTAATATCATTTAGCATATAAAAGCGAAAAATAATACAAATGTATATTTATGCATTATGTGTATTTATAAAATATTAGCATACATATATACTTATTATTTTGTAAATTGCATTAAATACAATTATTCTAAATGCTTTTAGTATCAAGAGTAAATATATGTAATCGTGAAAGGAATGTACTGTTAAAACACCATAAACATTTATGATTATCTTTATTACTAATAACGATATAATCGAATACTCACTGATATCTCCAAATTTAATCTTAACTGCCATTCATTATATAATTGAAATTTGTCAAACCATTTGTGATCATTTAACTGAGAGAGATAATTCTAGCTATTTCAATATTCTTTCGTAATGTATGTCTATTGTTCAATTTCTTATCAATAAATTAACTATGACAGATTATATTTTAACTATTATTCAAAAGGTCATTTCAAATGAAAAAGAAATCGTTATTGTTATCTTTTCATGGTTCTTTTTTATATAGCTGAATTCGGAACAATAATTTTATATATATTATATTTCATATGAATTATAATTTTTTAAATTAGAATGACAGTATTATGTAAAAAATTTTCTATATTATTACTATGTGCGGAAATAATACTCAGGTGTAGTCTTATTTCAGGTTTTATTTAATGAAT
This sequence comes from Latrodectus elegans, assembly GCA_030067965.1. Classification (NCBI taxonomy): domain Eukaryota; kingdom Metazoa; phylum Arthropoda; class Arachnida; order Araneae; family Theridiidae; genus Latrodectus; species Latrodectus elegans. The sequence continues at coordinate 27,425,840 of CM057812.1, forward strand.
TTAATAATTTATTTCAACTTATAAAGTAAAAATTCATACATACGCAATGAATTGTTTTATATTTAATGTTCAATGATACAATATATTTTACATTGATCAAAGAATATTTTCAAAACTTATAAAATCGCTGAATAAAGAACACTTAAATATTGATGAAATTCCTGACAATATTTAATATTGTTACATAAACTTTTTTTTCTTAAAGCATTAAAAGAGAAAAAAAATTTTTTTTTTTCAAAAGATTTTCTGAGTAATTTCATTTTTTAATATATCTAGAAATACAAATATAAAAATACAGATCAAAAATTTATTTTTGTAAAATTTGATATTTATATAATTAACTAAACTTAAATTTTAATGCTATTTGAGATTTATTTAGCTACATTTTTTCATTATTAATTACTTCTACTTGAAGTTAATTTTTGTTAATTTCAGGTAGAAGTTGTTTAAAAAATTATACAAAAATTTTGTTGCAACTAATTACTTTTTAAAGAATTTATTTCAATAATTTTATCTCTTTTAATATTATCATATTAAAAGAGATAAAATTATGGAAATAAATTCTTCTTTTAATATTATCATATTAAAAGAGATAAAGATAAGTACACAAATCATTTGCAGAATATTAATTTGTAGACTAGCGAATACCTTCTAATTTTAAAGCTTTATTCAAAATTAAATTATTAATTTTTTAATAAATTAGATACAGATATTTTCGATATTTTTCAATTTATTAAAATAATGTTATCATCGTAATTGTTTAATAAACTTACTATTGCATCTAATATCCTAACTTAATAGGTTTTAAATTTCAAGTGAACGATTTAAAAATTTTGAGAGTGTTTTTGATTAAAACACTCAGCGAGAAGTAAGCTTATAACATCAATTTATTTTTTCGTTTGATCTTCGAATCGAGGCTTATGAAGATTAGATCAAGACGCCAACTCAAGTCGCAGGATACTATACGTCACGTGTGACTGCCTACACTTTCCTACGACAGCACTTCTTCGATCGTATTAGTTTTCGACATTAGTCGTCTAGAATAGACTGTTTATCGCCCTATTGGCTGTCATAAAAATTTTCCCTTTTATTTTAATTATGTTTCAATAAAATTACGCGGGCTTTTCAAATGTGTGACATTTTTATTCAATATATTTAAATATGTTTATGGATTTCATCATTAAACTAGTTCGTATTTAATCCTGTACACTAAGTGAGATTGATTTTTAAATTATTTCAAAATTCTTGACATTTGAATAGTTTACCTGTGGCATTCCTCTTTTTTATAAACTTGGATAAAAACATCGTTATATTGTTCCTCAAATAGATTTTAAAGAATTTTCATTATTTCTGCTGTTCTGTAAAATCCATTATTTTCGTATTTACAGCTTTTATTTAACAGTGAAAGCCCTGAATATGAGTGTACATTATATTATGAAAATCAAAAATTTATTATTAAAGTAATGGTAAAATTAATTTTACCCTTGTAAAATGAGTTTTACAACATGTCTATAATTTATAAAATATCTAATTAAGTTTGTGACATTATTAACTAAATTTATACAAAATCAAGTTCTAAAAACAATTTAAATTGCATACTTATACTCTTAAGGAGCTAAATATAAAAATTGTTATTCAAATTGTTTATACTTATTTATTAATAAGTATATGAAATTGAAATTTATAAAATATTTCCTGAATAACATTAGTCAAGGAGCCTATAATATTTCCTGAATAACATTAGTCAAGGAGCCTATAATATTTCCTGAATAACATTAGTCAAGGAGCCTATAATATTTCAATGACGCGAACAAAAATCTTGATATTTATAATTTTGTGTGTTGCAGTAAAAATTATATAATTATTCGAACAAATAATAGATTAACTTTGATGATACTTTAAAATACATATTTCCTTATTGAAATCAAAATTTCGAGTAAATATACTCTCATGACTTTAAATTTCATTTTTTTTAAATGAGAAATTTAGCAATGTTCGTCAACTAGGACAATTGGAAATAGTTTAAGTAATTTTGTGTGTGTCCTATAGTCAGGTATGCTGACTGTGTGTGTGTCCTACAGTCAGCATACCTGACTGTGGACTGTGAGGTCCTGGGTTCGAATTTCGGTTTTGGGCATGAATGTACTTTTTCTCTCTATATATCCGGTCTTTGTCCTTTCCTTTTATGAATATGACTGCCTACCCTATAAACGGGTAACTGGGGCATGTGTGTGCTGAGAAACTCGGACTCTACACCTAAAATATAGTTCTCTTGGAATACTGGACCAGCGCACCCCATAATGACAGCCTAACTGGCACATGACGACAACAAGTATTTTGTAGAATTGGTGTAAATTTAATTAATATAAAAAATAAAATTAGTATAAAAAGTTGAAATATTTTGTAAAATTAGCACTGTTTTTTTATTTGTTTTATTTAAATAAAACTAGAATTTCAAGTATGAAAATTATTTTGAATTTTTTTCTCCGATTTCAGAACACTTACACAAAAATGAATTATATTTTTTTATATATGATTAATTCATTATTTTGCATAATATTGAAAATAATTTTAAACTTTAAGCAACATCATTCATAATGATGTGTATGTTAACAGAAAAATAATATTATATGTTGTTGTGCTTCATTGTGGAAAGTAAAAACTATTTTTTCCATAATCTCATTTTTACACTCATAAACTTAAATATAATTTTTATAATTATTGAACTAAATAGCAGACAGCACTATTTTTGTTACTTAAGTTATATCAGATTAAAATTTAAATTTCTAAAAAACAACAAAATTTTTATATAAAACTGTATAATATTCTATGATAAAAATGTATCACAAGTTGAAACTTTTTTTTAATTTTAATATTCATGTTCAGTGGTAGCTGTTATGTCTTTAGATTTTAGTATCTTTGACAACACACATTTTTGCATGAAATAGGCCATTAAAAAATAACACAGATGCATTTGTGTTAAATAAAAAAAACATTTTTCAAAAATAAGTTTAAATCTTAAAATTATTGAATATTTTGATTTAATTTAAAGATACGGTTGTATATTTGAATACAACTTTTATTTCGTTACATTTGAATCTTAGAAATATACATGAATAATTTAATTAACTTTTAATATTTAAACTACTACTTGTGCTTTTCTGCTTTTCTGGTGGAAGGTAACGTTAACATTTAAAAGTATATTCTTTTATGAAACCAACACACACACACATTTAAAATTTAGTGACTTTTTAAGATTGAAACAACTACATTTAAAATAAAATTATTCAATGAAGTAAAATAAATTCAAAGAATAGATATTTAATGTTTTATCGTTAAAATAATTTCATATTTTTGCTCAATATCAAATACATTACGAAACACTGTTTGAGAAACAGTAGTTAATGTATAGTAATAACATAAAATTGCTTATAATTTACAAATTGTATCAAAAAAATAACTTTAAATTATATGTTTTTACAAAAATATTTTTACTTGAATAACGAAGAAAAAAATATATTAACATGGCTTTTCCCGAATCAGAATAATACGTGAATAATTTCAAATCAGTTTTGGGCTGTTCTTTTTACAGTGATGCAATTATGAGAATTTACGTTTATTTCACTCTCATAAATCTTTATTTTACCATAAATATGGAAAATTTAAATGAAGAAACAATATAAAACAAGTGACGTTTACAATAGGTTGAATCAAATTATCTCACTTCATCACAAAAATATTATCAGACAATAATAGTCAATATTTATCAACAATGAAAAGATTTTTTTTAATTTCAATGACAACTTATTCGACGCAGTTTTACTAAATCTCATTTTCATGTATTTTTATGTTCAGTCATTTTTAAGCATAATGTTTCTAATAGCGTACTCCATTTATCATATATATATATATATATATATATATATATATATATATATATATATATATATATATATATATATATATATATATATATATATATATATATATAATAGATATAATATATATAATATATTAGACTATATATATATATGTGTGTATACATATATGTGTGCATGTGTGTGTGTGTATTGATGCAGTGATATCGATTAGTGATGAATTAAAATTACATGTATTTTTAATTCATCACTAATTGTAAATCATATATATATATATATATATATATATATATATATATATATATATATATATATATATATATATATATATATATATATATATATATATATATATTTATATATATAAATATATATATATATATATATATATATATAAATATATATATATATATAAATGTGTGTGTGTGTATACATATATGTGTGTGTGTGTGTGTATTGATGCAGTGATATCGATTAGTGATGAATTAAAATTACATGTATTTTTAATTCATCACTAATCATAAATCATATATATATATATATATATATATATATATATATATATATATAAATATATATATATATATATATATGTGTGTGTGTGTATACATATATGTGTGCGTGTGTGTGTGTGTATTGATGCAGTGATATCGATTAGTGATGAATTAAAATTACATGAAGGTAATTTTAAAAGCTTTAAATTTGGTATAACAATAAACGATAAATGATTTAATATTATGTTTGCTGAGCAGTTGGCTTTTGAAGTGAAAAGCAAAATATGTTTGGAAATAATTTCCAACCCGAAATCATAACTTTTTAATATAGCACCTGTCTCCACTTTGATTTTGGCATTCTGATATCGCTTATATGTTGCATTTCTCAGGTATTTTGACAATCAGTCCCGTAAAAGGCGATTTCCTGTCAAAAGTTTATATCGAAATTGCTGATTCGAAAGTAGGAGAAACGATGCATTCTTCCGTGTCATCAATTCATTCTTTCACATAACGTTCGCTCTCGGCATGGACAGCTGAATGTTGCTTTAATCCGAGCTCTCTTCTCAACAGCAGCTGTCCAAACCTCGATTGACAAAACTGAACGCGTGACTCATGCTGTTTGTACTCAGCGTGAGATGAAAAGTAATTCTTTATCTGAATTCCAGTTCAAGTTAAGTACTTTAAGAATTCTCCCAACTCTCTTTCGGAGTGTAAGTTTTCTTTTACTGTTTAACCCTATCATTTAATACATCATTGTGCTGCACTGGCTACCGGGATGAAAATGTATTACATCTCAAAAGACGATTCTTTATTGATAGTTATGACTTCCTTCAGATTTGATTAATTTTTTGGTGTTAATTTTTAATCCTGTATGTTTTTAACAACAAGTGAAAAATTAATTACAGAGTAATTAATTCTGAAGCTATTATTTATGCTTTATGTAATATAAAAATTTATACTGAATGTTTTTAGATTCCATGCAATAAAAATCAAAGTGGTAGTAAAATGAGCTACAATCTACAACTTTTTTTTACTAATGTATAGCAACTGATGCCTTACAACGAAATATTATGCAAGATTGGAGTCGAATATTCTGCTTTTGCTAAAATATTTATTTCAACTTTTTGTTACTACCGTTTAACAAAAGAATTAATCCATAAGAACCACTTACAGTGGTTTTGATTAATAAAAGGTAGGGACAGAAAAGTGATATAATTAAGAAAACTTATATAGAAGTAAAAAACATTCTGATAATAATATATATTATAATATTTTTTTGTGAAATGCATTTTCATATTTTTAATAAGCGTAAACACATTAATTCGATATTTGGAAATTAGGATTAATCTTAATTGGATTAATATATATTCATATTTATTTAAACTTATGCATTTAAATAAACAGTAACCTTCATTTAAATAAATAAATAGTAAAAAGTATACTTTTTTGAAAGAGCTAACATTTAACAAATACTTTTAGACAAAAGAGTTATATAGCTATAAAACTTCAAAAATGCTTTCATTAAAATTTAAATGTTACAAGTATTAATTTGAATATTAATGTTACAAAAGTTATTTTAAATATTACGAAAGATTAGCTAATCTTAAATACTTCAAATTGTACAAGTAATATTGTATGTATACACATGTGATACATCTCTCTCTTTTTTCTCACTCTCTCTTTCTTTCTCACTCTCTCTTTCTCTCTCTCTCTCTTTCTCTCTCTCTCTCTCTCTTTCGCTCTCTCTCATATATATTACTCCCATTACCATGGCCAAGCTGGCAGCCGAATGATTAGCGCTCTTGCCTTCGGTTCAACAGTTCGTGGATTCGAATCCCACCTTGGGCATGGATGTTTGTAGTGGTTCGGAATCCACTTTAAGCCGTAGGTCTTGGTCTAATTAGTCCTCGTGTGCAAAAAATGACCGTTGAGCGACAAAGAAACCAAACCATCCCATTATCATCTATATATATTAACTTAATAAATATAGATTTATATATACAGCAATCAGTGTAGATCTCGCTATCAAAAAAGACTTTTCAAAATAGAACTAATTTATGAAAACATACTGGAGTTTATAACCGAATCATTTATTTTCAAAAGTATAAGGATATTAAAATGGTGAGATAAAAAAAGAAATTTACTACTCGTAACTCAGTCGTTGCAAATTTTGTTGATGATACTTGCATTTGTGTTGTATTAAAAACGTTTATCTATACGCATATAACACACCACAGATAAGTTGTGTATAACATTTTTTTCTACTACCAGCATATCTATTATTCGTGGAAGTTATATTGGTACATTTTATCAGGTAAAAAAAAAATAAACATGAAACCATATCATTCCTACAAATTCTCCGAAGAAACACATTTTCATTTTAATAGTAAATCAATACCAGTTACAATGGAAAAAGTAGGGCACTTATCAATATCAGTAAAATATCCAAATAATTTGTCACTATTGGTGAAGTGTATTGATGAGTCACACTTTTCTACATTATAACAAATTTGCAAAGTTATCTTTACTTTATATTTTACAGGTATACGATGCACCCCATTGATACTGTATGAATTTTCTAAGGGGTCATGAACATCATTTTTCAGTTTTGGGAACACAGATACCCGGTTCCTGAACAATAATATTTGGGATACTTTGTTTTATAATAAAAAAGCTGCTACCATATTACCGTTCTGCTATGCAAAACAATTTTATTCAGTCTATGAATAATTTCGTTCTGCTATGCAAAACGATTTTATTCAGTCTATGAATAATTTCGTTCTGCTATGCAAAACGATTTTATTCAGTCTAGGAATAATTTCGTTCTGCTATGCAAAACGATTTTATTCAGTCTATGAATAATTTCGTTCTGCTATGCAAAACGATTTTATTCAGTCTATGAATAATTTCGCTCTGCTATGCAAAACGATTTTATTCAGTCTATGAATAATTTCCTTCTGCTATGCAAAATAATTTTATTCAGTCTATGAATAATTTCATTCAAAATAATTTTCCTGCGGTAACATGCAAAAAGTGATGTTAATAATTTTAAATCGCTTATCCTAATAACAGTGATATTACTCAACCAAATTACAATAAAAATATCTATAAACTAATAAATATTCTAAAATGTAAAATTTTATCTTGATAAATTTTCCCCATGCATTTACTAATGAGAACTCATTTTAAAAATGCAATATATTATGACATATGCCATTTTCTAAAAAATAAGTTTTCGTATGAAAGTTAATTCAAAAATAGTCGCTTAGAGAAAAAAATTTAGTTTATTAAAAAGTAAAATTAATTTAAAATTTTCACACTAATTTAAACAGCTTGATTAAACTAATTTTACATTAAGTGAAAAATTTCTACTTTCCAATGGAATAAAAATCACCTCCTTTTCCTGAACTTTCTAGAATAAGTCTATTTCAAATTTAATCAGGCATTGTAGCATGCGAATTTTTATAAATGATAAAGCTGTCTCCTGAAATATAATTATAATGAAATTTAGTGTATTTTTATGAATTAGCATCATACTTTTCATTAAAACATTAAATACTTCTTTTAATTTAAGAAGTAAAGATACGTTTTGCTTCTAAAGACACCAAAATCATATTTGCTTGTTTTATATACACAAAATTTCTTTGTTTGTACACTTATTTGATTGATTTTTAACTCTTAATTATTTTAATTAAGTATCAAGATATAATGGATATACTTTACATCGAAGAAGGTAAATTTACATGGCAATCGAGAGAGAGAGAGATTGCATTGTATTAGAGAAACAGTAGCTTGATTTATAAATTTTTATACGTCTAAATATGTACTGAGCATGAGCAAATATTTAAATTATTCTAATTTCGTAAAATATGGATGAAATAATTTCTCAATTTTACGTGTATAATATGAACTTAAGGATTAGAAAATTGATATAAAATAAATTTATTGTTAGGTAGCTAGTTTCATATTAATAAATAGTTTTTAATGAAATGAAGACAAAGTGGAATCACAAAAATTTGCTTTGTTCATTTTTTTAAATCCTCTGCAATCGAAATTTAATATAAAAAATCTTTTTTCAAAAACATTTTTTGCCACTTACCCACGTAATAATATAGAGGATTTTTTTTCAAATTTATTTAACTGCTTAAATAAAGCCTCGTCAGGAATGGAACAGTTTACAAATTATAAATTTTTATCAATAATAAATCTTAAAAATATTATTAATTATAATTAAATTTAACCGTAACCGTTAATTTAACCATAAAAAATTATAATTAATTTATTTACGGTTAAAAATAATATTAGATTATTAAATATTTCACAAAACGGAGAGTTAAGAGGTATGTTTTTTTTCGCTTTCAGTATATGAAATATGTATGAGGAACTACATTTAACTTAAATCATATAATTATGTATAAAAATATATTAATTACTAAAAAATATATCTCCCAATCTCTTCATTAAATAAAATTTTCCCATTCCATTTTCATCCATATAAAGTTTAATTTAAGAAAGAAACATGTAAATATTGCTGGTTAATTTTCTGAGCATTCGGGGGCGTATCCTACAGTTTTGGCGCTAAAACGGTATCATTCATTTTGGCGCAGTTTTGGCGAAGACACGTGAATCAGACAATCACTTGGCAACCTGATCTTTCTCATCTTCCTCAACTGTCATTCAGTAAGCGAAGCACAGCTGGTGAAATCAGCTGTTGTGAGAACGGTTTTCAGGGACATATATCTGCGTTAATTGTTGTAAAATATTTTGATAGTTTATATTTGTGCCATATCAGTGTTTACAAATGAAATCAATGATTGTTTTTTTCTCTTTCTGATGTCAAAAGAAATCGAAAGTGTTCATAATGTTTGTTTTTATATAAGTTTCCGTTAAAATTTAAAATAACTTATTTATAAAATGAGTGAGTGCATAATTTAGTCAGCGATTTTGTCGATTGTTATAATGATGTGTTTTAAATGTAAAGCACTATGACTATTTCAATAGAGGAATGCTTTTTCTTGTTTACAATCAATTTTATAACATAATCTAAATCTTTAAAAATTGTGAGACATGATATTCGACGATATTTGTGTGGTATACTGTTACTGTGCATTTTAAAATGAAGCAAAGGACATTGCGTTAATTACATATTGAGAGTTATATTGCTTTACAAAATGTGAATGGAGGACAATTCCTTATAAATAATTATTATTCTTAATAAACTACTATGAATATTTGTGGATAAAAAAAATCATGCCTGTTTCTAGAATGCACCTGTCATAAAGTAATTTATGCAAATTTAAAAGTTTTAAAAAAATTAATGCCATTTTTTAAATGGCTTTACCAGCAAAAGTGCTGCAATTAAAGAAAAAATCTAAAAGCGTGCCATCTATGTGTACTCACAGAGCCTGCCGATTCTGGCCGAAGAGAGCGATATATTACGTCAATGAACCAAAGGTAATGAAGTAATTTTCACATTTGTTTTAGTATTTTTAAAAATATTTTTAACTAATTTTTAAAACAATATTTCCCTGATACAAAAAAATTAAGATAATTATTAATTGATAATGCTATGAAATTAACTATAATGTAATTCAAAATTATGCCATCCCTGTGCCTCCATATGGCCTAGTTAAAAAAAGTACTATATTACACCAATGAGCCTTGGTAATAAACACATATTCGTATTTTAGCGTTTGCAGTTATTTAAAATATTCTAAATTCATTTACCAATTTAGCAAAAATTCTGGAACAATAAGTATTCATTTAGATTGAAATTGTCCGTGCTAATGAAGTAATTATTAGCTTGAAATTTTTAAAAGCAATGAAAACGATAATCTTTATATGATTTAAATCTGAACTAATTTTCAAAGAATCTTATCATGCATTTTATGTTTCCCATGAGAAACTACTAAAATAACTCAACTGTAAATTTGGTAGCTTTAATTTGAGTAACTTTATATTTGTCAATAACAATAAATATAATATTTTAATACGCGTATGTGTGTGTTTTGTAAAAATGCTATTTTCAATGATACTAGTAACTAAATATTATCATCAGAAACTGATAATATCTCATATTCCAAACCATTTTCCTTATAAATGTTTTATTATTTTTAAAGAAAGGCATTCTCTTTTAGATGAGGAGAACTTAATATTTATTTTTTAATTTTTAATTAGCTCTCTATTATTTTAAAATCAATCTAATTCCCTTTTAAATAAGAATTATAATTTTTTTAAAAAAAACCAAGAATAATTTCCTTTAGCATATTCCACTCATAAATATGTATAAAATAATATTTTCCACAAACTTTAAAAGAAGAAATATCAATATATATTTCTGTTCTCCTAAATTGTAGTAATATAATTTTCTGAAAAAAAAAATAAATAAATAGAAAACATATATTGTATATTTTAAAGTAATAAAATTAAACCCGGTTTTTCTTAATTTATTACAAAATTTACTTTTACTTATTATATAAGTAAAAGTATGAGACATATTATTAATTTAAGTATGAGACATATTATTACTAAAAAATGAGAAGATAAACATAGATTTAAAACATAGTTAAAAATTAACACAGATTTTGTTTTTCAATTTTACGAAACTTGAGGGATTTATTCCTCTAATATAATTGAAGTAAAACTCTAAATTAAGGATTCCAGTGAAATTCATCCTAATGTATAAAAAAGAACCATAAAGTGGGTTAAAAGAAAAAGATAGTGTAATCCAATAACTAATATTTTTAGAACTGTTTAGGGCATTCATATAAAGTAGGCAAACTTATTTCCTTAAAAGCTATAGTTAATTTCAAAATTTTTCAATCTCCAATATACTTTATTATGTAACTAATAATCAGCTGATGAAGATAAACGCCATTAAGGATTTTTTTTAAATCTACATAAAGTAATATATGTTGCAGTATGTTTGCATGACTTATAACGGTAAGAATTTCTATTTTCAAACTCCCTTTTACAAATAAATTTTTAATCACAATAACTTAAATGTTTATATAGTGCTTATAGAACTTTCAAAACTTTTAAAAAATCATTTTGAAAATGTTGATATTTAAAATATATGAAATGAAATTTGCATTCTATAAGCACAGTTACTGTAAGTTAAAGTTATAATTACTGATTATAAAAACTATAAGTTTAAATTTATTTTAAATAAGTTTATTAGAAAAGATTATTTCATTTAAAGATTTATTTGACTGATAAGATATATTGATAAATTTGAAGTTAATTTTGAACGACTTAAAATAAGTTTGAAATCAACATTAAAATTGTTATTAATTTCCTATATTCTATAATTAGTTTTACATAAAACATTTACTTGACAGTTTTTTTTTTCTTCACAATTGATGGATTTCTTAAATATCCATGTAAAAAAATTCTATATCTGCATTAAAATATAGCTTTTATTAGCTTCAAATAAATTTAATAGCAAAATTTATGATCTTGAATTTATGAAACAGTAGTTTAAGTGGTATAAAGTATAGCTGAACAATATTTTGAATTTAATTTTAAAATACTTATTACATCAAAGAAGAATTAAAGATCGATGAAAGTAAAAGGATTTTTCAATGTTTATAGAGTATTTAGCGCAAAATTCTTTGATGTAATATTTAATCAAGGAATGCTATGAAACTGTGAAAAAAATTAAAAGCGCAAAATGAGCATCGACGAGGATGGGATTCGAACCCACGCGGGCATAGCCCAATGGATTAGCAGTCCATCGCCTTAACCACTCGGCCACCTCGTCCTGAATAGGGTAAAATATGTTAGTAAGAAACCAAATTTATTGTAGCAATGTTATATATATATATATTAATTTATTATTTATTGTATGCAGAGTTTAACACAAAACTGAAATTATTAAAAATGAATGTAATAAAATTTAGTGATAAGTATTATAGATCTAGTGAAATAATATTAAAACAAAAAATATTTTGATGAAAATGTAATTTATATAAATTTTTTTAATAAAACAAATTTAAATTGTAACCTTTGGGAACTTCCAGGGTGGATATTAATAAAGAAAAATAATAATTGTCATTAAAAAGTACAACACAGTAAATAAAAGGAAATTAATAGTTAACAAATAATCGTTAAAATTGACTCAAATGATAAAAATTTTAATTTATACACATATACATGTAATATGTATTATAGTGTATTGTTTTTTTATATAAGAAAACTTATATGAAATGTATACTTAAGAACATTTAAACTTTTTTTTATGTTTTTACTTATATATATATATAAATCTGCTATTTCTGGGAATATATTTTAAGATTTTTAACTATCAAAAGAGAACCTAAATTTATTTTAATTTGGTATATAAATTAATTTACATTGAATGTGAGAAATTAATAAACGATAATCTTAAAAGTATGTATACCTTTCATCTTTTATTAATTTTTTATCATTAAGTTTTTTAAATTAAAAAATCTCACAAACAAAATAGAAAATTTTCAAAATTTACAAATATTTTTGATATTAATTTAATTTAATGAAAATTAAATTGAGATATATAACTTGGATTCACACGGATATTCTTTACAAGTAAACAAACACACACACACACACACAAAATATTTACGTTCTAGGAAATAACTTCATTGTTTGTAAGCAACTAGAGAAAATTGTCACGTGACGTATTATCAAATTATGAATAAAGAAACTCCTTGTGGTAACCTTGGTCTCGCGCAGATTTTGCGCATCATGGTTTTATTGTTTGACCCTGAGCGCATAATTCCGATGATGATGAATATTCGAAGATCAGTTTTTGATAGCAGTTTCCATTTCGCAACTCTTATTTGCGAGTGTGAGGAGGTGGTTTTCATTTTTTAAAAAAGAATACAACTATAAATTTTTTCGTTGGCAGTGTTTACAATGGGGAGTGGGGGAGCTCCGGGAATCTTGTTAAATGTACTATTGATTTCATAAATTAGAAATGATAATTCTTTCAATACTTTAAATGATATATTATGAAAAAGAGAGGACCTGTTATATGAAATAGTTAAATTTAATTTTTCTTGTTTGAGATTTTCCTATAAACAATATAACATTAAATTGAGATTTAATGGCATGTTATTCAAATTTAAAAACACAAAAAAAAGTATTTAAATTTTTCCACCAATGGCTGACAAACCCTATGCCAAGGCCAGAAACTGCTACTCGTTTACCGCTACCCAGCGGGCACTGCGAACGCAGTCACGGAGGGGGATAGTGCTACCCATGCCATACCACCACAAACCCGTTTATAGAGAGAGCACCATTATACATCATCACAGAAGAAAGAACAGAGAAACACAGAGAGAAAATAACATCCATTCCCGAACCAGGATTCGAACTCAGCAGACACATCTCAGTAGTCAGGAACGCGAACCGCTAAGCCGTAGGTCAGCATTTCATGAAATATATATTATTTTACATGAAATACTGAACAAGACATAATTAAGAAAAAGTATTAAGAAAAACCACTTCAAATTTAAATTAAACATTTTTATAAGAGTTTTTATATATAATAGTTTCATATTAACGCACGAAATATTTTCTCTATTTTAAAAGAGATTAGAGTATACTGTGAAATTTTAAGCATCACTATAAAAAGTCCTTTATAATGTTACAAGTAAAGCAATATTTCTAATTTCCCTGAAGCTAAAAATTTTAATTTAATCTCAGGGAATTGCTTAAAATTTCTTTGCTTCAATAAAAATATAGTCGTATATACAATCACATTTTGATACAAATAACCCTAAAATACGTATATATTCATCGATACAAATGTGTTATAATTGATTAATATAATAACGTTTACACTCGTATACAATCAAAAGAGTCGAAATCTCTTCTATAGATTAAATCAAATTTAATTTTACTAGTTAAATTTAACCTAAAATTATCATTTTAAGCCTGTTGAAGTTTGGCATATTTAATGTACAACAAATTGAAACAAATACCTTATAATAATTTTATTTTATAAAGTAATATAGTCTACATAAATTATTAATTGTCTGTTTGCGAAAAATTGAATTAGTTTATTTATCATTAAAATATTTAATAAAATATATAGTATTCAGATTATTGTTTTTTTAATTAATTTTATAATTCATATATGTAAAATCAAATGTAAAACTTCTTTACACTCTACAAATAAGTGATTGTTGGAACTAATATAACTTCAAATATCATTATAAAGCACACTATAAGCACATACATTTATCAAATTCACTTTTCTAGCTAATTATAAAATTTATATTATTATTTTAACTTAAAAATCAATAACGTACTATACCTCCCATTTTGCAGATAATGTTAAATAAGGTTTTTATATTAAACACCATTGATTAATTTTTACCTCAGTAAAATTAAGAATTTAACTGATTCAAGGAGTTTTTGATTTAACTCAGTAATTTTGTTTCTTAATTTATATAATGTAACGCTAGATGAAAATGTTAAAGAGATAAAGATTTAAGGGGATATAATTGAATATTGGCGTGCTTCAAATATTATATACAATATGAAATAATATTTCAAATCTTAAAAGTAATTTTTCCGCCTTCTTTTGATTTCGTCACCTTTGATTAAATTTAATTCACTTACGCAAATTTCACCTGTAGATATGAACTTGTTACCCGGAAGTTAACAGCGTAGTTTGAAAAGGATGCGACTCCATGGATGTCGAGAAGATAAAGACCTAAACCCGTAACTTCCGCATAGTACAGGTGTAGCCAACAGACCACCTGACAGTTCTAACTATTTCCCTATAAAAACAAAATATTTTATTATATCGGTAAACAAACCTCTGAATAATAGATAGCAACTTTCTGGCATCGCCATTTTCCTGATTTTTTTTAACCCCATTTAAAATCTCCGAATTCAAGTGTTATGTATATATGTATGTATATATATGTATATATATATATATATATATATATATATATATATATATATATATATATATATATATATATATATATATATATATATATATATATATATATATGTATATATATATATATATATATATATATATATTAAAAACTACTAAACATCCATAAAGTCTATCTATCTCACAGTTTATCACTATCAAGTTCAATTGATGAACAACTTAGGGATAAGTACATAAATTTTTGTTTTTATTAATATATAAATTGTTTTTATATACTTTACATTAAACTTAATAAGATTTGAATAAAAAAACATTTAATATATATATATATATATATATATATAATATAAGAATGAACAATATATATATATATATATATATATATATATAATAAAGAATTCAGGGAGTTAAAGAGCCAGAAGAAAATAAAAAATATAGGAAATAAAAACTATCATAGATATTATTCGTACCGAATTATTTTTTAAAAGTATTCTATATATTAATTTAAATGATTCAAATAATAAAGGAAATTTTATTGCGTATGTATCATTGCATATAAAAATTGTCTCATTATGATATTTGAAAATTGACTGAAAAATTAAATGTTATTTTATGTGTGTGTGTGTGTGTGTGTTTTCATTACAATTTAATTTCAATTCAGAATTCATTACAGTTTTAATCAAAGCATCTACTTGTTTTCCAGATATCACTCATAAATTGTAATGAAAAATACTTATATAACTTATAGCAGAAAGTAAATTGATGAAATAGTTCTTTTAATATAATTCTTCAATAAAGAACCGACAATTTTGAAGTATTATAAGAATAAAAATAATCTTTTTACATATAAAAAATAAATAAAATCTTGCATCTATTTATTAATTGAGAATAATAACAACTTCAAGATTTTCTTTTATATTTACAGTAATTTATAATCTAATATTTGAGAAATTTATCACAATTTAATGAATGAAAAAAAAATTAAAGGAATGAATTTAAAGCACATTGCTTTGGTTTTTCATCAATTAATTTTTATTTATTATTTTTTTTAAATATTTTTTTCTTATATTTTCGATTAAAAAATAAAAAGAATCTGGTTTATAATTTGGCACTTTTTATAGATTCAAAAGAGCTATAGACTAGGAAATGGAAAATGCGAGAAAAATAATATTCTTTTGTTTTATTTTATTTGAAAATATGGTTTTAGTATCTAATACTGTTTCATCTGTTTTCAGTAATCAACAATATAAATTCGAAAATCTTATATTATATTTTGTAACTTGTTTCCAAGCAAATCAAACCTTGGCATTTAAGTTCTCGTGTTATTTAAATGTATCGTTCTTCTCTGCTGAAAACCTAATCTAGCCTCTATTCACAATATGTACAATGATATGACCGTTGTTAATTATAAAACCCGTTAAATGTTTATGTAGCACCTACCACAAATAAATTTTATGTTACATAAAACAGAATTTAATAAAAAATATTAATTAAAAAATTTTAGTAAGAATTTTAGGGAGCGTATTTCTATTCCCCCAAAATAATGAGGAAAATAATTAATTGAATATTTCATCAATAAAAAAACTAATAATTTTAAAATATTTGTTTTGATTCAAGTCTTAATTGTGAAAGTCCCTAAACACAAACAAATATTTATGATATTTAGATTGTTTTACAATTTTAATACTTTTCTTATCTAATAACATTAAACTCTTTCACTATAGAATTTACTTTTATTGAAATTTGTTTATAATGGCGTTATAATGAAATAAATCATTCTTCAACTTAACGCAAGTTTGAATATCCAAACTGCGTTAATGTAAGTTTGATAAGTAAATATTCTTTTCCGGATTAAGATGCTAAAATTCTCACCTTTAGATAACGGTATCATTACCATGATCCAATAATAAAATGGACACATTTGAAATTCGTAGAAAGACCTTTATTTCTTCGTATTTCCATTGCAGCTAGTTTTCGGCGAATAATTGATAGAATAAACCAGTTCAACAAGCAATCACTTAACTATAGCTAAATATTTTTTTTCCAAAAATGCCTGTGGTCAAAAAGGATTGTTTACCTTTTAAGTCTTATAACTGCTAAATCATGTTATTTCAATAGTGATAACCGCTTATGTGTGCGTGCGTGTGTGTGTGTGTGTGTGTGTGTGTGTGTGTGTGTGTGTGTGTGTGTGTGTGTGTGTGTGTGTGTGTGTGTGTGTGTGTGTGTGTGTGTGTGTGTGTGTGTGTGTGTGTGTGTGTGTGTGTGTGCTTGCTTTAAAACCTTAAACTATCATTATTTGTAATTAGAATGAGTAACACTCAATTATAATTTTTTTTTATTGCAATGAGGAGCCTAAGCTAGAAATTTATTCGGTAGCTGGAAATTTCATGGAATACGAATATTTATTTGTAAGTGTTAATAAAGACGCAATATGATAAGTTCTTAAAATTATCACTTAAAGCTCTTTGACTACAAGAATATTTTAACTTTTTATTTGACAGTGTCTTCTTTTAATGTTCCCATTAATACTAATATTTAATTTTTTTTAATTTAAAAAATTATTTATAAATATTGTAGTAGTTATAAACTAGTGAAATGTAAGGCACATTATACAAAAAAATTATAAAACAATAGAAATATGATGTTTATATTTTTAAGCAAAAATTATTTAAATGTTGATATTTCACTCATGAGAATTAGTAGTTAGCGAAACTTTTATGCTAAACAAGATTTTAGAAAATGAAAAACACTTTCAAATTTCTTTTGTAACAATTTTTTAATTGTACTTAATTAATGATAATTTTTAAATGAACGATATTTACAAAGTTTAATTCACGCCATTTGAATTTTAATGCAAATGGCATAAATATATTTTATTTGCATTTAAGTTATGAAAAGAAAATTTTTGTACAATTGAAATCTATGAGATTTATTACGTATTTAACAGAGATAAAATAGAAAAATAAATTCTAAAGCAAGAATTTTATTCATCTAATTTTCGAACAAATTTAGAACTGCATTAATTAGTTAACTGGTTACAGTGTTAGATATTAGCAACACTGAATCCGATTTGCAGCACCAACTGAATCACGAAATTCGCAGTAAAGTCGCATAATTCCCAAGCACATCGTGTTTTTTGTGCATGTGTACCATTTATGGTATCTTGGCGCGAATTCAGTTTCGTTGATAAATGACTGGAATTGTAACAGTATTAAATATATAAACTTTCTTTCGAAAATGTATATGTTAATGTAATGGAGCTGATAAAAAATAATTTAAATTAATATGTGCGTGAATACATTAATGTAAGATTATTCATGTAGTAATAGCAATTATAGTATTTTATGTTGCTATAATTGCTATAGCAATTACAAATTTGCAAAAATTACTTTAGTATATAATCTTATCGGTCTTATAGGAAAATATAGTATTTTATAAGATTTTTATTATAGCAATTTGCAAATGTTATAGTTTACACGATTAAAAATTTTCAATACATAGAAATCATATTTAAATACAATTTTCAGTTAATTTTTTCATAGTCATAAGAATAAGGACATATATTTAGAAGGAATAAAATTATCTAATCAGATGAAACTTTAATATCTGTTTCAATATGCAAAAGATAAACTATAAATTTATTTGTCCTCAATTTGTGAGTGTAAAAACTTTTTTTATTATTTTTATTATTATTATTAATTGTGTAATTTATTGTAGTACAAAAATTTCTGTGTTAATAGCATAAAAGTTCACCCATGTTATATGTCAATGAATTGTTGAAATTTATAAATCAGTCAACTTTTCTCTGAAATTAAGTCTTAGGTTTTCTTATTATAACTTTTCAGCTGGGAAATAAATATTTCACTTGCATTTATAATAGTATTTCTTTTGAAAAATATTTCAAGAAATAAATGCAAGCGAAACATAAAATATTTGTATAGGAATTGATCTTAAATGCTTACTTTATACTAAAATATATTTGTAAATTTTTTAAGGATTTTTAATTTAGCTTATTCAATGATATTTATTATTATCGGATTTCACCTTTATTTCTCGTGCCGAGAAAACATTATGAAATAGATAGGAAATGAATGACTTAATTTCCTATCTATTGTAATTGTAATCCTATCCAGTTTGTAATTTTGATTCTATTATTTCTCTTTAAAAAGAAATAAATAATAAAAAAAATTTCAAATAAGAAACTAACCTATGAAATTCAGCCCAGATGCCGTATAATCCAAGATACAAAATTCTGAATTTTTTGGCGATGGAGAAATGTTGCCAAGATTGCTTATTGTGACATGCGCAATTACCTAAATACTAGGGTTGCCGAAATAGAATTTTCTGCATAATTCTTACAGATCTTCATGTCTATGATGTTATAAAAAGCAGGTTGAGAGATACATGAGAAAAGGCGCCAAAAAAACACCAAACTCAATACTTGGCATTGATTATAGGGCATCTGTTCCAATATTTAGCCATTTCATTTCGAATATGAAAATGATACACTTTGCAAAAAAATTCATACATTGACACAGAAAATTTCTTATAATATTCAAAACAAGAGTACTTGAAATTGCAAATGAAATATCAAATTTAAAATATGTATAGAATAATTGTAACATAGATGTGAATTCTCGTAGCTATTAATTAAATGAAATAAAAATATCAAAAATATTTTTTGAATTTAAATCGGTTACCTTATGTAAAATTAGAGCTGGAATTAAGTTTTCATTTAGTTTTTATTATTTTTACATGAAAACACTAATAATCAGAATAAGCTTGGGTTAATAAGAAAAATAACGTAATCAACTTCTGATAGTGAAACTCTTAATGCTTATCTTTATTAATATAGAGATAAGCTATTTAGAGCAATGCCATGTGGTTGTAGTTTGTTTTTCATAAGCATAATTAGGGAATAAGATAAATCACTATTAAGGCTTTGGTTTATGAAGAGATGATTGAAAAAATTTTTATCATTTATTGAAATTAAAATGAATTGAAATTTTTGAAATTTTATCATTTATTTTTTTTCTGTATTACATAACATTTTATATAAAAATTTTATTTATAAATAAAATATTAAGCAAATAAAATTTAAATGCAATAATTTTAATCAAATAAAATTTGATGAATACATTAAATTTGCAAAAAAAAATATTAATATGAAGAACAAATAATAATAATATTAGTATAAAATCTATCGAATATTTAATTTAAAATAAAAAAAAATTATTGTTTTATAATCAATTTGCGCTGAATATTTCGGGAATCATAATTGCAATCACAGCTCATTAATTTGTTTTCAAAAATTAATAAATTTCTGCAAGTTTAGTTCATATATTTTATATATTATTAAAAATTTGCATTCTATTTTTAATGGCACAAAATTATTCACTTTTGTGCATTTTTTTAAAATTCTTGCATTTATAATTATTTTATTGGCACTAGAAACATATATTTTATATATTGCGATACCCTGACACATAGAATATTGAATACATAGAACAGAATATGCAGTATACTATAGTTCTGAAGCATGGTTGGCAATTAAATTGGTAGTGTAACTTTCACTCCACACCAGTGGTTATATATTGCGATACCCTGACATATAGAATAGAATATACAGTATACTATAACTCTAAAGCATTGTCGGCAGTTAAAGTGGTAGAGTAACTTTCACTCCACACCAGTGGTTATATGTTGCGATACCCTGACATATAAAATATTGAATATATAGAATAGAATACACTGTGTACTATAATTCTAAAGCATGTCTGCAGTTAAATTGGTAGTTTAACTTTCACTCCACACCAGTGGTTATATATATTGCGATACCCTGACATATAGAATAGAATATACAGTATACTATAACTCTAAAGTATTGTCGGCAGTTAAAGTGGTAGAGTAACTTTCACTCCACACCAGTGGTTATATGTGGCAATACCCTGACATATAAAATATTGAATATATAGAATAGAATATACAGTGTACTATAATTCTAAAGCATGTCTGCAGTTAAATTGGTAGTTTAACTTTCACACTACACCAGTGGTTATATATTGCAATACCCTGGCATATAGAATATTGAATATATAGAATAGACAGTGTACTATAATTCTAAAGCATGTCTGCAGTTAAATTGGTAGTTTAACTTTCACACTACACCAGTGGTTATATATTGCAATACCCTGGCATATAGAATATTGAATATATAGAATAGACAGTGTACTATAATTCTGAAGCATGGTCGACAGTTAAATGGGAATTGTAACTTTTCCTCCACACCAGTGGAAGAATATTAGGCCCCTGCCAATTATTTGCATTTGGAAACTCTATTTTCTATGCCTATCGAAATTGTCTAGCTTTGATTAATATTGTAAAAAATTTACCAACTATAAATTTCTATTTTTTTAAAAAAAAATTAAATTAATACTAATTGTGAAATCTCATATTTTTTAAATCTAATAATTTTTATTTATTTATAAACACCAAGAAAAATGAATTTATTTACATGAAGAAAACTAAAAAAATATTCAGTTATAAATGTTTGCAAAAATTATTCCAAGTTTTAAATTCTTTCCTTTTTCAATAGCGGTTGAAAGCAAAATTATTCACTCGCATTTAAATAATGAGCTTAAAATTTTGATAATAATTCTTTTATTTACTTGCTGTATCAAAGTTCTTCCAAGGATTTTATCATTAATTTTTAAATTTTTATGTGATCAAACAAGCCACTATACGACTCATTTATTAGAAAGATAATAGTAATGAAGATAATTTTCCCCAATAATGTAAACAAAATTATTATCGAATGTCATTGTTTGAAGTGGATTGCACAAATTCATGTTGAAAGCTTTCTTTTTATGCATTTTACGTGACCTATGATTTATTGTGTTAAGCGCTCCGATAAGGAAAATGTTTCCTTTGTCCAAACCAGGAATTGCTTATTTTGAACATTTTCTATTTCCTCAAAGTTTAAAGGATGAAATAAAAAACACTTTTCGCAGAGTTTTTCAGACACCATTGGACTAATTAGTATAATTATTATTTATATATAAACTATAAATATTAAGATTTAAACTACTTATGAACTTTTTTCTATATATCATTGTGGCCCAATGCTGGAACTTCGGAGAGTCTGGTTAGTACTAAAGTTGAACAACGGTAGATGGATGTTGCAATTCTTCCAGAACTTTTTCTTATCGAATTTTTCCATATTTCATTGTGGCCTTATGCCAGAACTATACTTTTCAGAAAGGAAAGTCTGGTTAGAATTAAAGTTTGAACAACGGTAGGTGGATATTGCAATTCTTCCAGAACTTTTTCTATATCTCATTGTGGCCCAATGCTAGAACTTCGGAGAATCTGGTTAGACTAAAGATAACGGTAGATGGATGTTGCAATTCTTCCAGAACTTTTTCTTATCGAACTTTTTCTATATCTCATTGTGGCCTAATGCTAGAACTATACTTTTCAGAAAGGAAACTATGGTTAGAACTAAAGTTGAATAACGGTAGATGGATATTCTTGTACATTTTGCATTGGGTTTTTTTTTTTTTGCACCCAAAAATAAATGACCATACAAAACTTAGTCATTGCAAAGCTTGCTTAAGAATTCATTTCGTATTTGCTTTCCATGAAGACTGTTCATAAATAAAGATCCGTATTCACGAGTAATATTGAACAAAATCCATCCCAAAAACTTCCAAAAAACCACCCCCACAAATGTGTATACAAAAAGCAGGAAAAGAATATCCATTTCCCATTGTTAACAATGACTGGAATCGAATTAGTGGCCTCCCTCTCCATAAAACACGTAATCTTACTGTTAAGTAAAGGTGAGTACTTGTAAGTTTTCAAGTCATTCTTCCTTTCGGCTCATGAATGTGGAGTACAGTTTATAAGAATAACTTCGCAATAGACAACGCACTGTAAGTGTACTTTATAATGGTCTTAAACTTATAAGTTATCCTCTACTTGGTGGCAAAATATTTTATTTCAAGATATGAATATTTCGCTTGTCAAATTGATTAATTTCACTGTCTGAATTTGTTGATGTCAAACTTGTATATAACATATAATCGTATATATTCGGAACGAATTTTTCTGATAATAAGTATGAACACTACCAAAAACATTCATAAATAATATTAAAAAGCAATGTAAGTTAATTTTTAAAAAAACAATGTAAGTTTTAATATTATCTTCAATTTCTCCTTTTTTGGGGTGAATCGATTTGTTAAAGAAGCATTCAAATATTGTAGAAAAAGAAGCTTTAATTTTGAATATATTCATTTGAATATGATTACTAAAGTATGATATTATTTAGTCTTACATAGATGTCACTAATTGTCTCCTAGATATCTCATTCTCTTCATAATTTTAAAATCTTGTTTTCAACATGTCTCTGCCCATTGACAATGATTTATATAAAAAGAATAATTTTAGTTACTTGATTGTAATCTGGAAAACAGATTACTAAAATAAATAACTCACTTGGATGAACGATATTTAATAATTAACTTCTAATTATGTTTCCATTTCACACAAAGCCATGATATAACCATGACTTACGCTGATTTTATAAGCTTAATATTATTTATATGACCTACCAAATTAAAAAATTTAACCTGTTGTTGTGGTTACTTATGACACTTGAACAAGCCAAGCTCGCTATACCTTTTATTTATGCAAATTTAAAAGCAGAATGGTGCGTCTTTCGTTCAACCAGGAAGGCGAAAGTGCGACTTTGCTCTATACTTCTTCGATAGATGGCACCACCAGAAGATCCACTCCCTCAATTTTAACATTGATCTGAAAGGAGATTATTTTATTATATATATATATATATATATATATATATATATATATATATATATATATATATATATATATATATATATATATAATATATATATATATATATATATATTCACTAATTTCTATAAATGCTAGATGAAGAACTGTTTTAAAAATTCATTGGAGTCAGTTTGAAATAATATTTCTAACAAGGACTGTATCAAGAAAATTAGTTTAAATGAATTACATATTAATGCCAAACATATCTTGGATAAGAAATGGAAGATTTTATGGTAAGAAACTCTCAATTTTCCAAGAAAGGAAATGGTGGATTTAGTCATATGTTTGACTATTTTGAAAACAACGTTTACAGAATAGGATTGAGAGATAACCGAAACTGTGCCTTTTGTGTAACTCTAACCAGCCTATAATTTTTTATCATTTACCTGTATTGCACTTTCTCTGGGCATGATTAATAAGTCCGTGAACTAAATTGTTAACTTGAAGTACATTACTTGTTAATAATATGCATTACATAAAAACATATTTATATATTAATATGATTGAGCTATATTCGAAGAATCAAAGTGTACAGTTTCATAATAGAAGCTTTTTTATTTTTGTATTATAATTTGTTTTTGGATCTGTTGGAAAAAATGGAAAAAAAATTCAATGTGTCTAGATCCAACGCACAATTTTTTTTTTCCATATTTAACTGATTAGATCTTCACAGCTTTTGTAAGGCTTCATGATGTCTTTTCATATGAACTGAAATAACTTTCTTAATGGAATTTTCAAAGATTTTATCTTCAAATTTGTTATAAAATAATTTTTTCTAAATTTCTATACAATTTTTTCCGATTTATCTGTTTAGTTTTTGGACAAGTAAAAGCAGTTTATTTGATAAATTTTTACTCCAAGGGTATGAATGAAGTAAATGATTCTAAAGTATCATTTAAAAGATATACCAGAAACTTATTTATAAAATTAAAATTTTTGAAATATTCTTGTACATACATTAGAACTTTTCACGACTGTAAATTGAGATACATTACACTGAACCCTATTTTAAATGTCTGATTGTCAATAAAACTAGTTTTTCCATCATTAGTAGTCTCCCAATAGTAAATTTACTGCTATTTCCGACATTCATTGTGGTCTTCGACTTTTAAGTCCATGGTTCGATTCCACCTCGAGCTCGAATGTTTATCAACTTTAATTTGTATGTCTCAGGCTATTTGCCCGCAAGTGCAAAAATTACTGTTGAGCAATAATCAAACCAAAACTGATTTTAATTATGCGTTTCGATTGGGAATTTTTTATAACATTAACATTCATTTGAATCAGGATATCTTTAATGAATTTATGTTTTAGAGATAGAGAACTTTTTAGTCTTTCTTTTCACGATTGGTGATAATAAAAAGATTATGACGTAGCTTAGTGGAAAATGTCACCCTTATGATGAACAGGTCGCGAGTTCGCTATATGACACAGCTGATATCCAATCCGATAAGAGATACCATGCAAATTAATATTAAATAGCAATATCTTTCTGCATTTGAGCTGTGCTTCGTGAAGATGAATCAGCTTCAATGTGGTTCAAATTTAGGATACAAATGGCAGTATTTAACGACTTCGGTCAACAGAAATAGATACTATGAAACATATTGCAATAACTTAATCTAAATATATTGTCGTCTTTGGCACCAAGTAGTGGACAATCTAACATCTAAAGGTTGCTGAAGGGCATTTTAGTATCCACTGGGTAAATTGCTTTCCGAAAAGAATTTTCATAGATAGTGCATTGTATGCATGTGGCGCAATGGAGGAAATTTGGAAATTTCCCTTATCACCCTCTCCGAGAAATGTTGCTGTTGCTGCACTAGCATGCTTCTCGGTACCTATGTCTCATCCGGTTAAATGGAAGCAACCAGGTTTGAATCTTCAGGATTTAGAACCAGAGACGAAGTAAAAGACCTCCAAATACCTGCCCTACCACTCTCAGTGGTATTATATCTCTTGGTGGACATTACAGTCACCATTAGTGAATATGATGGATCTTTCGGATATGGATCATCGGATTCGAACTCACAACCTTCTGGTATTGAGAAAGACGCCTTAACCGACCATGAGGCCAAACTCCGAGAATTATACATGTCGAAAGTTGAATCACAATATTTATCTCCTGTTACTTAACTGTAACTGAGATAAAACCAGGCACATTATACTCCGAAGAATGCTGTTCTACCACAGATCACGATGAGCCCATCTGGTGCCTTCTTGTAAAAATGGATACCGATCATGCTAAAATGTGTGTAAGATTCTGTTATGAGTAATAATCTTACAATAGTGTTATTCTTTTGTCTCTTGTCTTCATTTTCCAAAAATGGTGCATACTTTTAGCTGTCATAACTACATACATATTGTTTATATTAAATATCTCCAAATTTAGTACCCTACACTGTCTAGTGGTGCCTGACTGCAAATGGGAAGGTCTTGAGTACGAATCTTGGTTCGGGCATGGATGTCCTTTCTTTCTCTCTCTTCTTCTTCTTTATCCTTTTTGTGTGAATGGGTTGTGAATGGTTGCCTACCCTATAAACGGGTACCTATGGTATGTGTGTACTAAGGAAGTCGGATTCTACACCGAATTACGATTCAGTTGGAAAAATGGTGCAGCGCACCCCATATCGCCAGCCTAGCTGGCACAAAACAATCCGCAAATTTCATCAATATTCTTAATTTTTAATTAAAGAATATTAATTTTTAGAAATTTATTTATAAAGCTATGTATACAAAATCAACTTTATTGTTTTACTAATACGACTGTGAAAAATGGATAAAGTCAATTACTAGTATTAAAATATTCTGCAGTTAATTCTAAGTCTATCATTATGAAAAAGTTCTGCTTACCTTCAAAAAACATCTACAAGATTTTAAGAATAAAGAATCGGAAATTTATTTTCTGTAATTAACCGAAATCTCATCCCTTTTTGAAAAATATTATAATATTTCTCTAAATATACTTAATAATTCTTATAAATTTACAGGAAAATTTCTATTTTGAATAATGTCAATCTTAAATATTTACATTTTACAACATTGTAATTTAAACTTGCGGAGAAAAAAAAAATACTTCCATACAAATTTTAAAAAAAATTTTCTTAAAACGAGTTGTGTTTAGCAATTACTGCAGCTGGTTGAACTAAGCGGTTAGTCCAATAACGTATAGCGACGACTTTCAACAGTGCTGCAAAAAAAAACAACAAAAAACTACGACATAAGAGTCTTATGAGTCGTAAAAAAATTTCCGAGCATATAAAATGAATAAAATATCGAGAAGTAGTTGAATTATTACAACAGTGTAAAATCTTAAGCATAAATAATATAATTTTACGAAAAAAAAATGACTAACAAAAAGTGGCTGTGTATTATATCTTGAAATTTATGATTTATTGTTAGTTTTTTTTAATTTATATTCTTGTCACGAGAAAATTTTATTTTCAGAAAAAATGTCACATAAACATCTCATGAATTATTCGTGGTAAAATTTTCCGAATATGTTAGATTCATTTTCCACATGATTACACCCCCAAAATTATTCTCAATTTTTATTCAACTGAAGAAGAATAAAATGATGCTGTAATAAGATTTGAATAAAAAAAATACAGATTAGTTATACGGTGATTTACTTATGCGTGAGTAAACTAAATACAAATTCTTTTGATGTTTAATCTCTGTTTTGAGCGTCTTTTAAGTAATTTTTCCAGCTTTCTTTGATCATGAAAGAATTTTTAAGTCGTATTGTTGAATAATGGAATGTTTTTTCTGCTTCTTAAAATGTTGCCTTTTCTTTGTTTTTTATAGTAGTATCTTTAATGATTTGTTTTTGTATTTTAGAAAATGTGTAACATTTACTTTTGAGATGTGCAATAATTATTCTATCATGCATTTTATGAATTACATATCACGCAAATATTTAAATAATCCTAACAATCTCCTTCTTGAATTCATATTTGAATACCTATTGATTTGAGAATTAAACTTTTCCTAAATTTTTTATGTAAAATAAAATGAATTTGAAAATTTATGAAATTTCTCTGTATTGTTTTAAAATGAAGTTAATTCTATAAAATTTCATAACACAAAAAAAATTTTTTGTTTAGAAAGTGTAAATGTCATTTTCATAAAACCAATTATTTGACTAACGTGGAAAAACAATAAAAATATAACGTGTTTACGATGTAAAATATTCTTGAAAAAAATTATATAAATGTCAAAAAGTTTAAAAAAGTTGTTTTTTAACATCTATCGCAAAAGATAGTTGCAATGGATCAACATCTATCGCAAGAAATAGATGAAGAGTATCAACATCTACCGCAAGAGATAGATGAACAGTATCAACATCTATCGCAAGAGATAGATGCAGAGTATCAACATTTATTGCAAGAGATAGATGCAGTGTATCAACATCTATCGCAAGAGATAGATGCAGTGTACAACATCTATCGCAAGAGATGGATGCAGAGTATCAACATTTATTGCAAGAGATAGATGCAGTGTATCAACATTTATTGCAAGAGATAGATGCAGTGTATCAACATCTATCGCAAGAGATAGATACAGAGTATAAACATTTATTGCAAGAGATAAATGCAGTGTATCAACATCTATCGCAAGAGATAGATGAACAGTATCAACATCTATCACAAGAGATAGATGCAGAGTATCAACATTTATTGCAAGAGATAGATGCAGTGTACAACATCTATCGCAAGAGATGGATGCAGAGTATCAACATTTATTGCAAGAGATAGATGCAGTGTATCAACATCTATCGCAAGAGATAGATGAACAGTATCAACATCTATCACAAGAGATAGATGCAGAGTATCAATATTTATTGCAAGAGATAGATGCAGTGTATCAACATCTATCGCAAGAGATAGATGGAATGGATCAATATCTATCTTTTGGTATATGATTCATATTTAAATAAATTGAAAATTTTTCTATATTCTTCCTTAAATCAATACGTAATTTCATCAAAATTTCGAAGACATTCTTTTTCAGATGTTTTAAAAATATCTGCAAATAATTCATTTTGCTTTTATTCGGAAATGAATGCATTATAATAGAAATAAACGCATCGTTTATTTTTATCGTTTTAACAAAATCCATGTTTAATTTTTACTTGCGATGCGTTTCAGTATGCCTATTTCTGCCAACTGAAAAGTACCGCAATGAAAAAAAAAGGAAAATGACGGAGGCAACACCTGAGCTAATCTCTTCCCTTTATAAATAGAGAAGAGAAACAGAATGATCCAATTTTACATGTCCTAATTACTATTAGTTAACATGCTTTATCTTTGGCTGGATCGAGAATTTAATGACAATTTTTCCAACCACGACCTTTGTTTAGTTGTTTTATTCTCATATATAATCCAAATGCCAAAATACTTATTCTGATAAAGCATTTATATATTTAGGAAAATGAAATCAACTTTTTGCTTAACAATTTACAGAAACAGGATTTTCTGGTTTCCTAATTGCAAATCCTTTTTAATTTTACATACGTTACCAGAAAAAAATTGAACTTTTTTTCCAGTTACCTCAGCGTAAAACTTACTTGTGAAATTTTCATGAAAATTTTCAATTATAAAACCAATGATAAAATATCATTTATAAAGTTCTTATCATCTAACTTTAAAACATTGAGCTGATAAATATGATTCAATTTTTATTTGTAGTAATTAATTTCATTAAATTGTTCTTCTTTAAATTTTCAAAAATAATTATTTTAATTGAATTAAATAAATATATGCAGCTGTGATTTTATTTACTAAATCTTTATAATAAATTTATTATTTAATTTAATCTTCTTTTTAAAAACTGTTTATTTGTATTATATGTACCAGAGAAATGAAATGATTCAAAATTTTCGTATCAAAACGTTAATTTGAATATTTTGAAATTTTTTTCTAAAAATTTCAACTATGATTTTAAATAGATCCAATTTATATACATAATTTAAAACATCAATAATTTTCATAGATATTAAATTAAAAAAAGTATTAATCAAATTTTTTTCTGCAGAAAAAGAAAAGGCAGATACGTTAAAAATAATACTTGTATATTTTGCTCATGATATTTGTAAAAAATTCTTTTTATGGACAATATTTACTAAATAATAAACACACACTCAGTATTAAAATTCCGATGGAATAAATTATTACTTTTACTTTGCTATTTATACAGTCATCATCAATATCATATTTTGAAAGGAAAAGATCTTATTATTTTCAATTTCATTCACATGATTTATTCCAATTACAATTTATTAAAGAGTAAATAGATTTTACTTTTTGATGTATATTATGAAATGCTGTATTAAAGTAAACGACAGTTCGATATAAATTTGTGAAATTGTTTAAAATTTGCAAAAAATATGTTTATATTTCGAAAAAAGGAAAAATTAATTTTTTAAAGATCAGACTATAAATTTTTTATTGTATTATAATTAAAATACTTTTCCTCATAAAATGCTTATTTGTGTATTCAATTTTCCTTTTCATTATTAATTAAAGAGCTAATATATATATATATATATAATTATAAAGCAAAAAATATATACATATAGCAAAAAATATAAATATATATAATAATATAAATATATATAAAAATACAATACAAAATATACAATACAATACAATAGGAAATCTAGCCAGCGCAAAAGCAGCTAAAGAAAGATTTGCCAATATAAATAAGATAAAATATGAAAAATATGAAATTGGAAAAACAGTGAAATATAAATAAAATAAAACATGAAAAATATGGAAAAGCATTGAAATACATGAAACAGATGAAAAGAAGAATACATAGGGGCCACGTCTTCATCAGGAGGGAGATGGCCAGCTATGCTAAAAGAAAGAACACTCTTTTCTGACAAGCTCGAAGGACAAATGTCTAAAGATCTTCGAGCAATTCCCCCAAAGAATAATAAACTAAAAGATTAATAAAGATATAATAAACTAAAAGATTTAAAAGAGGTGGCCGAAAATTTAATAAATCTTACAATAAAATAAATCTTAAAAAAAACTTTGAGTTTTATCTGGATAAAATCTATAATTTGGAATTCTCATTCACAAGTACTTATAATTGGTTACCATGTAAAGTTTTTATAATGAAGTTAACTGATAACGATTGCAAATTTCTGTATTCGTGTTTACACGATATAAATTTCAAAAACCAGCATTTTAAAATTTTATTTTATGACCTATTCAAATACAGATATAATAAAATTAAAGTTAAGAAAAATATGAAACTACATTATTTCACTATTAATTTTCAACATCCTAAATTTGATAATATTAAATTAAATAGTTTTGTTAATGATTTGTATAACATTTTTCCTATCGAAGATGTTTTTATAAAACTTACTTTTTCTTATGATATTCCTTTTGGACGTAAAATCTTTAACTACAATCAATTTTGCAAAAATATCTCGTCATCTAGAAAACTTTCTAAATGTATTTGTCATAATAATGAACTAAAAAGTTTTATTAACCCTGATTTTGGTCATATTATTACAGGTAATCTAAATATTGTCAGTGACACTAAATTGAAAGAAATATTAAGTAAAGGGACTAAGTATAGACCAGTTTTTCAACTTAATAAATTTAAAATAATTAAAACTATTTTACATAATATTGATTCATTCATCTTTAATATTTCAAAATTTTATAATACACCCATTGAATTTTTTTACAGTCTGGAAGTTTAAACTTTTTAATAAAATTAAAGATTTTATTTTTGTTAATAATTTAACGTTTCCTGGCATTAAATTTGGTCCATTAAAACCAGCCATTAATAATCTAAAAGATAATTTCATCATTACTCCAGTAGATAAAGCCTCTAATAATTACGCATTTTTTTGTAAGAAATTTTATTTAGATTTAATTGATAATGAAACATTAAATTCCAGCACTTATAAACGTTTAAACTCCACAGTTAACATCATTAATAAAAAAATCCTTGGATTTTATAAACTTCTAAACATTAACAACTATAAATTAGAGTTTCCTTATTTAACAGTCATTCCTAAATTTCACAAAATTCCTATAAAGTTTAGATTTATCACCTGTGGTACTAAATCGTACATGAATAAACCTGGAATCATTTTTGCTAAAATTCTTAATATTATACTAGACTATATTATTAAATCAGATACTACTTGGATCATTAATAACAATAAACCTATTTTGGATTTCTTATCAAAAAATAAAATTCATAGTGTTAATTCCTTTGACTTTAAAGACCTTTTTACAAGTATTCCTATTGATAAACTAAATAACGTATTACACATTTATTATCAGGACTATAGAAAATTATTAAATATTAATTTTGAATATTGGAATAATCTAGTTAAAATGTGTATTTATAACAATTATATATTTAACGGTGAAAATATTTTTATTCAAAATTGTGGAATTCCACAAGGATCAAACTTTTCCAGCACACTAGCAAATTTATTTCTACATTATTTCGTATAAATCTTCTTTTATCTATATCCTTATGCTTTCAGATTCATTTATGATTTCATTATTTTTAACAATTTAAAATTTCAAGATATTTCTAAAACTATTTATCCTGAAAGAGCTTTCTCTAATTAAAACTAATTTATTTGATACTAAAAACAGAATATTTGGATTTATTTATCACTACTGATAATTCTACTACATATATTGATGTCTTCGACAAAACAAATCAATTTAATTTTCATGTTAATAAGTTAATTTCCTGGAACTCAAATATTTCTTTAAAAATATACAGAAACGTTATAATTAATGAACTTAATCGCATTTATAATATTTGCAACAACCATGAATCTACTAAAAATCAAATTAAACGACTGATAAATCACTTAAAAATAATAATATTCCAATTAATTTTATTTTAAAATATGTAGGAAGTAGGGAATCGCTTGTAAGATTGAAGTAATGCGTAGTTTTTATAACTACATAAGGGCCACCCAAGCATTGAAGTTATTACAAGAATCCTTAAAACACCTACATTTATATTTTAAATTTAAATTTAATCTAATTACAACTGGCAACACTTCTTTACTATAATTTTAAAATTACTTTTGGCAACTTTCATACTATTTTCATGTATAAATCCCATCTGATTTGCTGACTTTGGCTTTATGTGTATTTAAAATTTTTACTGTATGTATGTTTCATTTATAAGAGTATCTCTAATTGCATTTGTGTTTAATTTATAGGTATTTCTAATTTTCTGCATTTATATTTATTCAAATGTTTTAACCTAGGTTCTTTGAATACGAACACTCTTTGGGAATTGCTCGAAGATCTTTAGACATTTGTCCTTCGAGCATGTCAGAAAAGAGTGTTCTTTCTTTAGCATAGCTGGCCATCTCCCTCCTGATGAAGACGTGGCCCCTATGTATTCTTCTTTTCATCTGTTTCATGTATTTCAATGCAATTCAATATTTTTCATGTTTTATTTTATTTATATTTATATGTTTTTACAATTTCATATTTTTAATATTTTATATTATATATATATATATATATATATATATATATATATATATATATATATATATATATATATATATATATATATATATATATATATTTAATCTAAAATATATATATATATATATCAAATGTTGCCAAAATACAAATTTTGGTTTGAATTTTTGGTGTGACTTTGGAGTGTACAGACTTCTTTAAGACTATGTCTTGTACCAGTGCAGAAAAGCCGTACTTTGTGCCAATATGATCCATACCCCCTGACGAAAGCTGGCCATGTTGGTACTTCGTTCCATTTTATATTTTCCTTTGATATTCTTCTTTGAAATTTTTCCAAATATTTACTATATTTCATATTTTCAAAGTAATGATCTCTATTTTTTGAAAGTTTTCCAACTGTTTATTATATTTCGCATTTTCAATGTATTGTTTTCAATTTAGTATTTCCAATGTATTATTCTCCATTTACTATTTTCATAGTATTTTAAATGTATTTTTCTCCCCACACACATATAATATTTCATTTTTAATTTTATAAAATATACTATTAATTATATTTTAGTAATTCTATTTTAGTTGCTTTTGCGCTGCATGTGTTACTAAGCATAAATCTATCTATATACATATATATATATATATATATATATATATATATATATATATATATATATATAAGAATTTCCGTATTGAACTTTTATTTATTAATCAAACACAAATAATTTAAAGACTTTTTTACTTTTAAAATATTAAATAAATTATTCATGGTGATTTGTATAAATAATGCAATATATCCTCTCTCTCTCTCTTTCTCTTTTACTAGGAATAATAATTTAATATATTTTCTCCGTTCACTTGATTTACTCTGAACATCCTTCCCGTTGTTTTAATAAAATTTAGAACGTTGTTTAAGCAAGAAAAGAAATGCGCATTTGCAAATAAGAAAATCATATCCTCTTCATCAACCAATTATCCTTACATACCGTGACTTCATTATTGAGTTCATAGTCAATGAGCGAAAGTATTGGTATCTGGAAAAGGGAAAGCCAACAGAAAGGTGACATTGGCCTAAATAATGAGATCCACTCACCTAATAATGCCCAGCGTCCTTGGACAGCCGCCCTTCTTTCGGCTGCTGCCTTAACAATCACCGCAGCCGTGGTTGTTTGCATGTCGCAATTGCCACATCCTAAATTCGCTACTCGGAATATCGCTGGCACTTTCGATTCTATGTCAAAGCTAAGCTCGTTGCATCAGATTATAGTATAATTTGAAATATTGTATCCAAGCAGATGTTCCTTAACCATTATGATGCCCATTTTCTGAGGCATTCTTTTAACTTGTTAATATATTTTTAATGGCTACGTAAAGGAAATTTTACCAAATTAACCTAGAATGGAGCCTCGAGTAACTGGGTTAAGCAAAATCATGCAGGCAATAAGCAGTTGGGTCACTGCCTAGCATATACTAATCCATTATTAAATGTTCTATTATATATATACATACATATGTATATATATACATACATATATATATATATATATATATATATATATATATATAAATACATAAATACATACAAAATACATATATGTATATATACATATATATATACATATATATATGTATGTATATGTATATATATATATATACATATATATATATATATATATATATATATATATATATATATATATATATATATATATATATAGATATATATATATATATATTATATATATATATATATATATTATATGTATATATATCTATATACATACATACATATATATATATATATAGATAGATATATACATCTATCTATCTATCTATATATATATATATATATATATATATGAATGGTTGTTCAATGAAGTCCGATCAATAATTTTGTAATTTTAGCAAAGCGCAAGCACAAAATTAAATTTTACAATTGATCTTATTATTAATTTATCTTCAAAATTCGAATCAAACGACTCAATTCTTTATATCAAGTAAGGAATTGTGTGCCGGGTTTTTTCTCATTCGTATAAAATTATTAAAGTGCTTTGTCAAAAAATTGTGCATTTTCTTTCCGTTTTAAGCAGTTTTCTTTCGAAAGAAATGATTTGAAATTAACTTTTTTAAAGCTTTTAAATTTCAGTTTTGAATTCAATGATTTAAATTCTTTGACAATATTATTTTGTATGCATGTGTTACACATAACCATAAATATTATCGTAAAAATTAAAAAAAAAATTTTACGGATACCACACAATTTTTAAGAAAGAGTCTACAGAAATCTAAAATATCTTTCATAATTTTTTTGTTATAATTTAAATTTTAAGATTTTAAAGGTACATTTTAACGAAAAATTGCCATGTATTTATTCATATGTACATATTTTTTGATGGTGTCCAATAGAATGAGTTATTTTCCAAATAAGTTTGATATAAGTAGTCTAAAAGAATGCCTGTCAAAAATAATTGAAAGGATGAAAAAAATCGCTAATCGTTGCAGTCTAAAATAAGTGGTTTTGAACATCTTCAGTATCACGACTTGTATTGAGAAAAATAATTTTAGAAAACGCGCATCTAATATGTACAAGTTTATACTCTCGTTGTGTGACATCAATTTCAATGTATTTAAAATCTATGAATGTTTAATATCAAATATTAACAGAAAAGTACTCATTTAACATCCCATTCTTTGTAAAAATGAAAACACAAATGCGCAGAAGAAAAAAATGTTTTTTCTTAAACATTTTATCGATAAGTTTAAAAATTATTTTTAGGCATTGAAGTATTCCAGTGTGGCGCTTCCTGCAAATATTTTAGTGAGGAGGATCTATATTTATCTGTCTTTGCCAACATGACGCCTATTTTTACACTTTTTAGACTTTTTCATGCTTTTTATTTTATTACGAAGATCATAATTTAAAAAAAAAAAAAACTATTAGAATTTATTTTTCAAAATTTTATCATTTTCATTTAGGAATTAAGTTTTTTAGAATTATAGAAATTTGCTTTTTGAGAGCTTATAATATAATCTCACATTATCAATTAACAATTCATTGCAGTAGCAATTATTAATTTCTTTTTGGAAATTCTTTATTTGGAGCATACAGTTTAATAAACATATTCTTCATAATTATATTAATTTAATATCATAGATTATCTTGGTAATATGTTATATTAATAAAAATATTTTAATATATATAATTATTATAATTTAATATAAAAATATAAAAAAAATTAATTTAAGTTTTTAAAATAATGCATGATAATTTAAGGAAATTTTACATTTATAAACTTAATGACTATAATAACTAACTTAATAACTAATATATATATATATATATATATATATATATATATAGATAGAGAGAGAGAGAGATAGAGAGATAGATATGAACATTTTTCAGGAAAATAAAATTGCCAGGAAATATTTCCATTGTAAAAACACTTTATTACTTAAAAGTATGCCAGAAATTTGTAGTATAGTTTCTAATATTAAATTCTTTTATTAACATTCTTCGCATATTAAATTCTTTTATTAACAACTATAAATTTACTGAATTTAAAATTACTCAAGATTCAAATAGTTGAATCTTAAGTTCATATACCTTGATCCGTATTTTTGACGTTTCTAATTTGAATTTTTCATTTTCAAAAGAAGAAAACAATTTGTATTCAAAATTTTATATAAATTAAGCAGTGATATAGAGCATGTTTTAAATTATTCAAAGCTCTCAAATAAAATTTTACAATAAATTACATTTAGCTATCAAAAGATAATCTCTTTCCGGGATAATGTGCATTTAAATTTCAGATTCAGTACTTTTAATGGTTATTAAAATGTAACGAATGACTACATGATATCCCATAATTATTAAAAAATCATTTAAAATTTAAAAATAAGTATTATTAAACAAAAAAAATTTCGCGGATAAACCTGCATTTATTTAGTTAATTTTTTCACTGAAATATTTTGTATTTTTTAATATGGTGACATTTACTTTGAAAATGCACTTTTTTATACTATTTATTCTATCAATTTTAAATATTGAATACTCTGTTACATAGTTTTTTCACTATTTAGTTAGAAATTAATGCCTGACTACGGATAGGTAGGTCCTGGGTTCGAATCCCGGTTCAGGCATGGATGTACTTTCTCTCTCTCTCTCTCTCTCTCTATCCTGTCTTTGTCTTTCTTTGTGTGTGTGAAGGAAGTATGAATGATGCCTACCCTATAAACGGGTCCCTGTGGCATGTGTGAGGTTGCGATGGTGGCCCACCCCCTGTGGTGCACCCGAGGCAGTGCCTCGGCGTCTAAGAGGTCTCTGTTTCTGGCCGGTTCCTTGGGTGTCAGGGAACAATAGATTAATAATCTATGTTGCAGTTGTAACTGTCTGCAATCTGCCATTGGAAAAAAAAAAGTTAGGAATTAAGTTAGAAATTGAAATAGTGGATTAAATACCAGTAAAATTTAAGAGCCCTTGAACTTATATAACTTTAAATAGACTGATAAATTTGAAATGCATTTTCTTCCTCTATTATAAAATCAAAAATTTACAAAGCTATTGGTAAGATAATTATGTAAAAAGAAAAACTAATTTGATAAATGTCAATAAAATTATTATTATAAAGTGATTCAATAGAATGTTGTAATTCTGATTTTTATCATGATGTAATTTTCTTATATTTTCAATTTATTTGTAGATTAACACACTAATTCCTTATGATAAATTTACAAATAACTGACCTTATAAGCTTTCTTTTTTATCAAATAATTTATTTTAAATAAATGTTAATTTATTTGTTTTCATAATAATTTTTATTTGGTTTGTTAAATGTTAATTTATTTGTTTTCATAATAATTTTTATTTGGTTTGTTAAATGTTAATTTATTTGTTTTCATAATATTTTTTATTTGGTTTGTTAAATGTTAATTTATTTGTTTTCATAATAATTTTTATTTGGTTTGTTAAATATTAATTTATTTATTTTCATAATAATTTTTATTTGGTTTGTTAGATGTTAATTTATTAGTTTTCATAATCATTTTTTATTTGTTTATATGTTTGTTAAATATATATGTGTGTGTGTGTGTGTGTGTGTGTGTGTGTGTGTGTGTGTGTGTGTGTGTGTGTGTGTGTGTGTGTGTGTTATCCGTTAATCAAGCACGATTTCATGTATTAGAAGATTTTCTGTTAGAATTTGTGTATCATTCAAAATTTAACTTAAAAACAATTAGCATTTGAAGTCTACTTTAAAATATTTATTCGGAGTGCTTCATAAATGATTTGTCAAAACTCTCTCTTTCGCTATTATTATCTCATTTATGAGGGCATGGCGTGTGATTTTGCACTATTCCAGCTGCTGCGCTCTATTGTGATCAACCATCCGTAATTCCTCTTCCGATCTCATTACAAGCAGGCGATAATGATTAAGATTTTGAATTTGAGTTGACGATTTTTTAGTGATCTCATCGTCTGGGTGTTTCAGAAAAAAAAAATTTTCATCCTTCCATTCTATTAGGTTATTTGTAGCTGAATATTTATTTTAAGAATGTAGATTCATTTATAATGTAGATAAGAGCTCTTTACGAAATATTATTACTTATTACGTGTTAAGCGAACCGGTTTAATATAAATTATGTGAAATCGTTAATTTATTACAGACCTCCCAAACAGCTGGTAATAAAAAATATCCTCAAGTATAAGACTTATTTGTACACTTAAAATTTAAGAAAGGTCTTAGTGATCATAAATGATTATTAATAAATGTAATTAATACATAAATAGAAATTAGCTTTCAACTGGGTGGAATTAATAAATACAAATATGTTTCAGAGGTTATGTTATTGTTTTAATTAGTTATGGATATAATGAAATAAATAAATATAATTATTTCAAAATTAAAATAAAAAATTATTTTACAGATTAGTATATATCAATAGAGAAATTATATTTTACAGAAATAGTATTGAAAACGAAAAAATTTATCACTTTTAAATTCATGATAATTTTTTTAATTTATGGATTTCAACATATTTGTTTTAATTTAAAAGTATAATTTTATAAAATCTAAAGAGCAATTAAAAGCGAAACGTAATTAACTTGATTTATACCGGAAACAGAAATTAAATATAATTGTTTTCTTCCACCCATGTTTATGCCAAACGATTGTAATTTCATAATAAATTATGGCATGAAATTTTATTAATGCTATATTTAGTAACGATTTATATTAAGGCAAATGAATGTGATTATTTCAAAATTTATTAATGATTATTAATTAATATCCAAATGTAAAGAACAGAAAAAATTATCGCTACTAATTCGATAATTTTAAGCTTACTTTTTACATTAATAATTCGAGGTACGGTGTATGAAACAAAACTCCAAATGAGAAGAAATTGGTGCCAATGAATGCTAATATAGTAATGGAATTGTTTTTAATGCTGCAGACATTGGAATTTTTATTTACTTATTTATTTAATTAATAAGATAAAAAAAATCCACATTGTTATTTTGATAATTTTAAGCATATTTTGTTTTTACAATAATAATTCTTGAAAGGTCTATGTTGAAATAATACTAAAAAAGAGAATTGAGTTTGAGCTAATTAATTATGGCATAAGAATGCTTTTAAGTGCTGCAGTCAATTTGGAATTCTTAGGAAATAAATAATCAAAATATATTAATTAATTATATCTGGGGTCAAACTGAAACAGGAATTAGATTGATCTACATTAGGTTTGAGCTCCATTACAATCAAATTCACGCATTCAATTTATATTATTTCATAAAAAGAAATTTAATTAATTATTTGATTTAATTAGATTTAATGATAATAGTTTCTTGCTTGTAAATAATTTCCAAAATTTGTTCTATAAAATAAAACTCTCTTTATAAAATAAAATTTTTAATCATTTATTTTTTTATTAAAAATAGCACTATAGTAATAAATAAATAAATAGAAAATATGCCTCATCTCCAGTTAGAATAAATGAGGACCGGAACTTATTCCGGATGTCGAAAACCCCACACATTAGAATACACAATTCTGCTTCCGGAACTTCCTTTTTTTTCGGTCATTTTTGAATATTGTTTTCTACGTGGGGGCGTGTTGAGCGAAAACTGTTCGAGGTATTCCCATATGTTTCATTCTTTCAGGTCGCTTTATGGTGTATTAATGGTCACACAACGGTAGGTGGAGAGAATTTCCTGTTTAATAATGTGCTTCATATTGCCGCTACTTAACTTGTTCGTTCCGCGTGGTTGGCGAGAGATTGGATGGTTAGAAAGCATTTTTTGGCGATTAAAAGACGGAAATTTTGCCATCTCTATAGGGGAAAAAATTATTGTTTGCTTGAATGGTTTTTATTCTTACACTCATAATTTCACACTTGTGATTCGAGAACCATTTAGTTGATGTTTTGATGTTCTTTTGAAAAGTGAAATTCTGATTCATTTTATTAAACTTCTTCAATTCTTTTTTTCTTATTTAATTTTCGAAATTTTTGTTGGTATATAAGTATTTTTTAGATTTTGCTTATATATAATGACAAAATGTATTCAATGAAGTATTATTTCAATTTTAATACATAAATAATGTTGTTTCGTTAACAAATGAAATGAAATTTTCTGTAATGGTTAATGTAATTTTCTGTATATTTCATATCATGAACTATTTAAATTATTCATACTTCATTTTATTAAAACATCTCATTAAATGTTTCCAAATCAGAAATTTAAAATTCTATTTTTATTTAATTTTATAACAGAAAAAAATAAGTCATTGTATTCATATTTTAGCAATTCATAAAAGTAATAAAATCCCAAAATTATGGTTTAACAAACAAGCTCCAAAATGTTAAATTTATTTATTAAATTAATATTTAAAAATCTATACAATTTGAAAACACTTATTTAAAACTTTATTCCGAATACGTAAATTAAGAGATTTATGGAAATTAGTCAGAAACCTCTCTATGTATTCTGGTTGACATTGTGTTTAAAACGTATTTTGAAATTACAGCTTTTCAGATTCTAAAACACAATAAATAATTCTAACTTTCACCCATCTCTTAACACATTTTATCTTTATCAGATATAAATATTCATTAGCTAAATGTTGCTTTCTATTTTCAGTCTTACATATTATATCTAACTTATTTTTTATAAACGATAATTTAATGCAATAAAAAACATTATACTTATGAAATAATAGATATTTCCAAGATACTTCGTCATTCAAAATTGTAGTGAAATCATTCAAATTTGTATCTAGAAGGTACCAAGTTGGATACTTAACGCAGTAGATATGTTTATCAAGCTGTAGGGGCTCATATGGTCCAATAGCTACTGAATTCATTAGAATAATCTAGAGATGAGGATGAAAGTTCAAAAATCCACCTCGTTATTTAATGGTGATTAACTACGCATTTATTGAAGTTACACAGCAAGAAGGGCTGTCGTAGCCTTGTTAGGGTATCGACCTTCCATCCGGAAAGGTGGGGTTCGATTCCCAATGGCGCCAAAGACCCACAGAGTACATGCGATATACGTGCTCGTTAAATCTGGGAAATTGAAAGTCCCGTGATTGGTCGTTGAGCAGTTACCATGGGTGCAATGGTATGGAGAAAATTTTCTCACCTTTCAGATCTATGCCAAAATTGAGGGAGTAGATTCTCTGGTGCTGCTATCTATCGGAGGATTTGAAAAGCAAATGTAGTACTTTCACCTTCATAGTGCTCTGATTAAAATGAAAGATGCTCCCAATTGATTTTGATTCGCATAGCAAAGACATAGCGAGCTTGGCTTGTCCAAGTGTAATTAGTAACAACAACACAGCAAGTATATGCAACTGGAATCCTACTACACTAATCTGTCGGTAGATTTTCCTCTTTTGGAATTTATTT
Source organism: Latrodectus elegans (assembly GCA_030067965.1). Classification (NCBI taxonomy): domain Eukaryota; kingdom Metazoa; phylum Arthropoda; class Arachnida; order Araneae; family Theridiidae; genus Latrodectus; species Latrodectus elegans. Next base: position 27,468,372 of record CM057812.1, read on the forward strand.
ATTTATTTATTTAATTATATATTTTATATTTTAACTAAACAATACTTGTTGAATGAGCCCGAGTATAATTTTATTAGTTTTAATGAAGACTGATTTTTAGGATGTTTTTGAATCGAAATCGATCTTTTTATTTTTTCCTTGTTTATTCCAAATTTAAATCTAAGCTTACTTTTATGAGATTAATTCCTTTTAAAATCAGTAAAAAAAGATTCTCAGGTTAAAAAATGAAGAAATTTAAAAATTAAATTCAAGAAACAATTTAAAACTTCAACAAAAAAATCAAAATTTAATAAAATAAAATTATTTTTATAGATTTAAAAATTCGATAATTATACATATATTGTGTGATGTCAAATTCTTTTTGGTGCATTTTTAAATTTGGTGAGGCTGGACTTTTCACTACGTCCGAAAATCTGAAAATGAGGAGAATACTCAACATTCTGTTTTGGCAGCCCTAACTCATACGTTATCAGGCAGAATTTATAACACTTAGTTTTAACTTCGAATTTTCATTATAATTTTTGTAATGATAATATAATAAATAAATTTAAAAAAAGTTAAAATAATTTTTATTTTATTATTAATCATATTTATTTAATTTATATATATATATGTATGTATATATATATATATATATATATATATATATATATATATATATATATATATATATATATATATATATATATATATATATATATATATATATATATACTTATTTAAAAGAAGCTATGACGTAACAATTATACCAAATTTGGCAGCAATTTTAATCCCCCCCCAAAAAAAAAAAATTCGAATATACACTAAAAAGCTTATATGGCACCTATGTCTATTGGAATGCTAAGCAATGGGGTAAATATATAATCTATATCATATTAATAGAGTTATTTTTTCTATCAAGATGAGAAAAACAAATTTCGGGAAATCAAAAATTTAAACAGCAAATTATTTCGTTTTAATTTTTTGGATTCAGAATTCATAATGCTTTATAATATAATATAAATAGTGTCTTAAATTTAAGAAATATTATATTTTTATTTTAGTTATTTTAGAAGTAACACTGTAATGAATTTTGCACTCAAAAGAATCACATGCTATTTTAGTAGGTTGTAAAACAAGATTACATTCTAAATCAAAAATTAATTAAACTAATTAATGAGAAAAATTAAGGTAAATGCGGAACGCCTCTGGATGTCTGACGCTCTTGACTGAAGGCATTAAATGCAGCCACTCGCCTCGTAATTTTAAGCTACCGTCGTATATATACGATTTAAGCAGCCGACGTAATATACGACGAAAGGACATAGAATAGAACGTTCCTGCGCAAAGCCTACATTAACTTTGATCAAGTATCTAATCCGTTAACATCGGGCCAAATTAATAGAAATTATTTATTTTATAATTTTATTATTAAACAATTTTGTAGTATTTTAGAAATTGACGAAACAAATATTTTTCTTAAATAAGTAATCCTAATAAATTTATGCGAATAATATTCAGTACGTGCATCAGATGTAGAAATAAATAATTTGAGGATTTTGGGTATTTTAATTATTAGTTTCCTTCACTATTAATTTTCGTATCCCATTACAGAATAAAATTTGTGTTTAACTTCATGTTTATTATATAATAATGATGTTTGTATATTTAAAATATCTATTATATTTATAAAGTACAATAATTTAAGTATAATTCATAATAATAAAAAGTTAGGAATGGAAGAAAGATATTGTCAACACAATAGCTAGCTATAATTCTTTTTTGATATAACATTTTGCTTTTCTTCGCATAAAAATCAATGGATTACCATATAATGCTTTTTTACACGGAATAAATCCTAATTATTTTATGACATAGTCAGTTTTATACAAATGGCATTGTTGATATCTAAGCTCTTAGCTTACATTCTAATTTTTCACGCAATACAGGTAGAGGATATTATTATTAAAGAAAAAAATATATTAAAGAAAAAAATCGTAATCTCTGATTGAGGTAGAAATCTGATTCTATAGTTTACGTACTCGAAAGCAAAAGCACTATCTATGATGACAAATTGTATTTAGCTTTTAAGAGTGTATAAAATGGAAAATATAAATGCATCATATTGCGTCTTCATAAATTCCACAAATATTTTAATGAAAAATACATCGTTAGTCTACAAATGGAATTATATTTAATTTTCAGGATGTTGAACTTTATTTATATCTTTTAATTCTTTTGATTTAAATTGTAAGGTCTTAAAAATAAACATTAACATTTTTGTCAATAAGGAAGTTTATAAGCATTTCGAAAAAGATTATTCTTACGCTGTTTGAATTGTGCCAGGTGTTTTTACTTATAATGAGTCATTGATTTCAAATTTGAATAATAGTTATATTTATACGATTTCTTTTTTTTTCTACTTTAATGTTTCAAATATTAAAATATTATAAGAACACTTCAGTTGAAAATGTATTCTTATTTTATTGCATTTAAATAATTTTAAAATAGATTGTTTATTTAATTTTATATATTTTATTTGTGACGATAGATGGCAGCACTAAGAAAATAACTAATCATTTTGAACGTAAGCTTTAGAAACATAGAATAGAATTTTTTACTTTTAATTCTAATCAATAGAAATAAACTTAAGCAATTAAAAAATAATTTTCATTGTGAATTTACTGCATTACTTATGGAAAATTATATAAACGTATTAAATTAATAAACAAAATTTAAAACAAAATATAATTTTAAAAGAATTTTGAAATATTTAAAATAAAAAAAATATGTAAATAAAACATTTTAAGTTCAAAATATATAAATTTATGCGTTTATACATTTTGGATTTATGATTATGATAATATTAAACATTGCATTAAAATACTGATAAATGTAAGAAACTTAGTAATATAAATAAATTACATTTTATAATTATTATGTTGAAGTATTTATATACGGAAATAAAAATATTAAATATGAAAAAGATAATAAAAAAGATTTTTTATAAAAATGGTAGTGTAGAATTTTCTAATTATTTTTATTAACCAGTACACTTATTCGAATGATAATTTTTGTATAAAAATTAACAAATAAAAAAAAATTGAAAAGTTTCAATGCCCATTAATAAAAAGACACACACACACACACATTTGTTTTAATATATTAAAATAATAATAAATATCCCATTAAAATATATGGCAGTAAAAAATTGACGAAGTAAAAATTTACAAAAATGTAAGCCATAACAAAGTAAAAAATTATCATAAAATTTATTTAAATATATTTGTGATATCAAATTTTTAATTTGTAAGAATATCGTTAATAGCAGCAAACTGTGATGTTTTCTCTTAATTCTCGGATATTATTAAAGTAAAATAAAATATGAAATATTAAATCTAGATGAAGAATTTTTTTTAATTCCGAACTTAACCCTAATTTTTTTTATTTCCTGAATGACATTTTACTTATGAAAAATAATTGATAAGTTAAAAGGCCATTTTTACAAAGTAAAATACTTTTTATTTTACAATGAAATTTTTATTTTAGTGCTTTATTTAGTGCTGTACAATGAGATTTTTATTTTAGTGCTCATTTTTTCATCTTTAATTAATGCTCATTTAATCAAATTCAAAATAAAGGTTTTGCAATTACTTCTTTATTTTTATAAAGTATTCCTTTTCGTAAGACCTTTTTATTTATTCTTTTTTTTATATCGTTTATTACATTATAATTTATAAATTGTTAAATTTGCACTCTAATAGTGTGTCTTGATTTAATTTTTTGTTATTTTGCTTATGTTTTATGTTAAAAACTCCTTTTATGATATTGTGTGTTACTATAAGAACAAAAATAATTAATTCTGAATTCATTTCATGAAAAATCGAAACTAAAATGAATTTATTTTTCTGCCCAGAACGAGGCAATTTAAAACGTTAGAAAATTTGTTGTGAAAACACATATATTTCAGTTTGCATTTTTTCTCTGTCGATATTGATATTTAACTAACTGTTTTTCTTCACTCTATAACCATTAACTTATTTTAAAACCTGATGTTTTAGGTCATTTATGAAATTTTCACATAGCACTCTCTATTCTTCAATTATTTTCGAACATTTTAAGAATCACTTCAAAGCATTTCAAATTCTTTGGGAGTCACAAATTGAATCAAACAAAATTTTCGAAACAAATGTGTTCTCCAAAATGTGAAAATTTTCACCTGCATCAAATTCTTAAGAGGAATGAGATTATAGAACACCCCTTTAAAAAGATATTTCATTTGAAGAAATTACCATTAGGACATAGTTGCTCTTTGAGAACACAACAGCTCTCGATTAGTCTAAGAGGTTGAGTGTTCGATACTTGGTACATGGTACGGTCTGGGAATTTCAAATTCGGAGGACCTGTGCACACTGCATATTTGCAACGCTTAACATTCTTTAATTGCTGTGATGGGGAAAATTGAAAAGTAAAGTGACAGCTCAGGTGTTGACTTTTCACGTCTGAATAGTATCTGTTACGACTCCATGATGGGTTTGGTTGACAGTTAAAGACAGTTTGAATTATAATGCAATTAAATAAATAAATATCTTTATCAATGCATCCGGGGAAATAAAGTTTGTTAAAATATCACTTTCAAAAATAAGTTAAAAATATCACTTTCAAAAAGTTAAAAATATCACTATAAAGTTAAAAATATCACTTTCAAAAAATCAAATTGGTAGTTAGTGATTTGGCTTTCAACTTAACATTTCGTAAATTAAATTCCAACCAAGTAAACGGAAGTAATTGTTCGTAATCCACTTTAATCGCAGATCCTGATTAAATAAGTCCCAATATATGAAACATTATCGTAAAGTGATAAACTAATCAAATACACTGGATTAGAATTAAATATATGTGCTTATTTAATCTGCAATTTTCATTTTATGCTATTTGCTGATCATTTTGACGGTAAGAACAGCGCCATCTATTTCAAGGCGAACAAAAGTTTTCCCTCTATATTTTTTTATATGTAGGTTTATTTTATAACCCGAGGATGATTTGTTGCTCCGAGAAGGCTGATGAAGAGATAAGCAGCAGAAGACGAAACATAGCTGTTTATTTTTATTTGCGATTTTATTTTTTTTTAAGTCGCTTTTATTTTACATTTATAAAGAGTTAGCTTCTAAAGTAAAAATATCACAATAGATATATCGACTCTTTCTAAAAGAACAGCAAGATATTTTAGATCAACATTTCTTGAATATCAGTGGAAATAAAAGAAAAAATTACTTGCTTTACTTGGAATGTTTATCTTTACAAATGGACAATATTAAATATTTTAACAAATAAATAATAATGTCCAATTGTAAAGATAAGCATTCCAAAGTATGTGAAGTTAAATAAATGAATATCCCATTTTATCTTGTATTAAGTAAAAGGTAAATTAAGTAATTAACAATACACATTCTCTTAAAAATTTTGCTTGTAACAAAGTAAATCAAAATATCATTTAAGAAAATAAATCAATACACTAGAAAAGCACAAACTAGGAAAAATTTTCAAAAATTAGGAAAAGTTTTCAATAGTGATTTTAGAATTTCAAAGAAAATTATTTAAAGGTATTAAACAGGAATAAGAAGAATGAAAATTAAAAACAGAAAGTCATAAATATCGAGAAAAAATTTTGAAAAAAGTACATAATAATAATGAGTTGAACAATAATAAGTGAAATGGAAATTAAAAACAGAAAATTATAAATATTGCGAAAAAAAAATTGAAAAAAATATTAAAAAAATAATAAACATTTATTATGAGGAGTGACTTGGGAAATTAACATTTACTGATCTTTTTTTATCTCAGTGCTTGTTTGTTGACAACATTAAAAGCAATTTGGCTATAAAATAGAACGCCGCCCAACGTGGGGCTCGAACCCACGACCCCGAGATTAAGAGTCTCGTGCTCTACCGACTGAGCTAGCCGGGCACAACTCACAGGTTAAAAATAGTTCATTAATTAAAATTTAAATAAAAATTAAGTATATATTAAATTTTATTTATATAGTGACAAATAAATATTAATATTGTAATGATTTTTTTAAATTGTTGTACAAATTATATTAAATATATTTTAAAAATAAACTATTACATAGTTTATTTTAAAAGGGTTTCTAAGACTTAGAGTTTTCAACAAAAATCTCTGTTTTTAGTAAATTTTTAACATCATTTCTAAATTGCGTTTTGAAATAGATTGAAAAAATTTATACTTTATGAATTTTTTAAATAAACTAATAATATGAAAAATGAACTTTTAAATTCATAATTACTTTAATTATATTCATATCTCAGCTAAGCATGTTTTGTAAAATTCAATACATTGAAAAAATATTAGTTTTCGTGACATTATTTTTTATTTATTTAACAATATGGTATTTTAAAATAAAATTTTTATTTTGCTAACTTATTATTGAGGTTCTTCAAACGTGATTAATTCATAAAAGCACTTTAAGTCATTACCAAAATGATTTTAGAAATGAAAGTCTGATAACTTTTTTCAAAGCAAATGATATTGGCACAGGTGTCGTATAATCCATGATGGCAAATTCTGAGATTGGCGATTTTTTGGCGGATTTTCTTATGTATCAGGCAACCTCGTTTTATTACGTCATACATATGGTGACCTATAATTGTGCAGAAAATTCCACTTTGGTAACCCTAGTATTTACGTCATCACGCACGTCATGATACGCCATCTTGTCAACATTTTTTCATCGCCATAAAAATTCAGAACTTGGAATCATGGATTATACGGCACCTGTGCCATGAAATTTAGAAGACATTTTTATTCGTCTTCATTTAAAATTAGAATTAATATCAAATATTGTTATTAATTTATATGTTAATGATTAATGATTTAATTTTTAATTTACTGTTAATGATTTAATTTTCAATATATTTTGTTTTATGTTTCAGGACACAGTGACCTTATGTACTCTTGGAATTGGCACAGCTTTTGGAGAATCCATATTGGACAACAGTCCACACAGTGCAACTGTGGTTACCAATGAACACTGTGAACTCCTTCGAATAGAGCAAAGAGATTTCAAGACAATATGGGAGGTAAATTCTATAAATATTATCTGCATATATTTTAAGATAACAATTATCAAACAAAAACACATTAATAACTCTGCTAAAAAACAACTAAATTAATAATTTAAACTTTTCCTAGAGTAGTGGTGTACACTTTGTCAAAGGATTTGTCAGATGATAAACACAGAATTCTGATTATTATTGTATTAAAAACGCTGTTAATTTTTATGTAAGCATATATAAGCGAACAAATAACGAAACAGCTTTATATTTCGAGAGAAAAAAATGTTAATAGTGAATGGTTGACTTTAGTTTACAGAAATGGTGACAATAAATGCAAATTTTGTGTTTTTCTTTTGTGATTTATAAATTTGTAGTTTTTTTTTTTTAATTTTTATTATTTAACATGATTTACTTGTATGAATAATAACTCTTGATAACAATAACTTAATAACTCCGTGTTAATAAAAATAGCTAAATGAATATCCTAATACTTTTAAAGAATCAATAGTTTTGAGAATTTCATAGAATTGTATGTGCAATAAAAAACATAGTAAAAATTATTATATATAAAGTTATTTATTTATATAACCTTATGAAAGAATAAATAATCAGATAATTTTACATTTTATTATGTAAAAATACCAACCAAGAACCACAGAACTTAACATGCAAAGTTTTTCACATAAATACTAAAGAAATGTTCGGAAAATAGTTTCGTTCTTTATGAAAATTGAAGAAGTATAATGAATAAATATTTTATTGAATTGTATATTGTCAATTTCAGTCCAACATCTTTTACCATCTTTCCGGTGGTAGATGGTAAAACTCATAAAATGTTTGGTTTTTACTCGCAAAAAACTGATTGAGGTGGGTAAAACGAAATTACTTTTTTTAAGCAACCTAATAGTTTTGATAATAATTTTGCTTTCTGAACTCATACATTTAAAACTTATACATATTTTATTTCAGAAGAAAATTTATTTAAAGCTGGCAAGAGAAATTAGGATCACTATTTTAGTTATTATTTATTAGGAATAATAAAAATGATTATTATGCACTGGGATAAGTTAGACTGTGTTTCAAATATTTATATTTATCTATGTTTTGATCGATTGATAGTAAGAATTGCATGACTTAATAAAACGAGACAGATAAATAAATAAATTTAATAGTTCTTACTACATGAATACTTTTTCAAATTTTATGGAATTAAATATTTTAGATTAAAATATCTTAAAAATTCTAATTATTATCCAAAAAAAACTTATTAACATTTATGTAAGCACTCTTAAAACCAAGTAAAATCAAATTAATAAATAATATCAACTATGTGTGTGTGTGAACCATTAAATTTCACTCACAAAATGGCTCATTATAAATTATAATTACCTATAATTAATTTATGAAGCATAAAATTTTAATTTAATATCTAGCAGTTGTAAAATGTTGATTGTAATGAAAAATTGACTGTTAAAATAGCAAAGAACAGCTTTTACCAGATTTTTTATTTTAAGCAGAAATTAGAATTAAATACTTTATTATTTTTCAAATTTAAACTTTCATTTATATTTTGACTACTAATGAGAATTATATGTTTTCTAGTGAATTCAATAATTTTCCAAGTTGAACATTAATTTTTATATATTATTGAATAATAATTGTCCAATATTTTACCAATATTTATCGATATTTTGGCTGGTATGAAATATTTTGATTCATCTTGTAATTCTTTAAGTATTTATAATTATTTACATTTTGAAGGACAATCAGAATTTACAAGTTTTAGTGAATTTCGTAATTTTACAAATGTTTATAATTATAGATGGATAGTATAAATAACTCACTTTAATGAACCACATAATTTTTTAAATGTATATATATATATTGAAAAATTATAAAAACACTCGTTTTGATGAAATAATAATTTTTCGAGTATCTATCTAGTTTTATAATATTATTTATTTACATTTTGAGAAATAATAAATATAACATATTTTGTGAGGCAAGCAATTTTAAAAATATTCACTTTTATCCATGTTTTTAACGATATTAAGAGTTAAAAAGTATTGTTAAACCTCATAATTTTCTAATTCTTTTTTTAAATGGGATACTCATAATATGGAATCAAATTGTTTTCCATACTTATACTTCTCTCTATTAAGTGGAAAATCATAATAAATAAAATAAAACTCTTATGTAAGTTAGGTTAATTTTTCTTCGCTCTCCCTTTTTCTAACTATAGATACATTTTGAATCACTGGAGGATAAATTTTTTTATTGATAAATACTTTTCGTTGTGCTTCCTGTATCCGATAGTAACCGTCGCCATCGTTCTACATCTCCTTCTGGTCTTCCGTCGCAGATAATTGTTTTTCTTTTTTCTTTTCTTATTTTTTTTAACACATAACCATCTTTTCATGTTAACGCATAGCAACAGGTTCTCGCTGTGATGTATAAATGTAAGACGGTCTCTAAAAAATATTATTCACATCCTATTTTTATCGATAGTTCTACGAAACAAAATATATTTGTGGCATCAGTTCGCTTCCGGTTTTGCGTGAAAAAGAATATTGATAACCGCTTAAAGATTTATTATCAAACAGGTCGAATATGGGTGTATATATTTGATGGCTTACTTTAGTGTGAAAAGAATTTATTTTAAATTTTGAATTTCCAAAATTATTCTTAATGCCAAATTATTCTTTATTCTTTTTAATTTTTTTCTTTTTGTTGTTGGAAATTTAAACATCAAACATCTGCTTAGTAAATTTAATGCACTTAAATTATGCAAACCTGTAATTACCTTATTAGAAAAAGAATACTTAGGAACAAATATAAATTTGATTCATATTTATTCCTATTTATCTTTTATATTTAGGAACAAATATAAATTTGATTCATAGGAGAAATAAGCCATTAATTGAAAAGTTTCTAATAATTTAGTTTTCTTTTTGTTTCATTACTTATTTTAATGAAGCAGAACTCTATTAATATTTTTAGTTTATAGATACTGATTTTTAATGTAATTTAAAGAATTCTTACATAATTGTTTTGGCTAATTCATTTTATTTTATAAACATCAGTATAAAACTCTATTAAAGTAAATAAAAAAAACTTAGAATTTGATGTTGATATAATTTAAATCATTAAAATAAAAAGTAACATTATGCTAATGTTATAAAAAAATTTTAAAAAATTTAGTCGCTGATTTTTTTAAAGTATTGTTTAAAAAAAAGATATTAATATTCTGATTTTCTTAAAACCCAAGTCCTTAAAAGTTAATATCTATATCTATAAAAATATATAAAATTTTCCTTCTTAGTAAATTGTAGAAATTAAATCTCTTCTTTCTCTGAGCTAAAGAACTTCATAACAATATTTTATAACCAAGTTCAATTTAAATAATTTTTTTATTAATGAAATAAAATTTGGTCCAAAGAATAATATTTCCTTACTCATTTTTTATACATATCTTCTTAAAATATACTGCAAATCACCTTTAAAATATATTTTAAAAATATTTGGCACAATATACTTAATACAATATTTTACGAACATAATTATATTTATTTATACTTTAATGTTTTATCACAAAATAAATCACTTCAAGTGATTTAATCAACCTAGAGCATCTGCATTAACTATGCGTTATTTTTAATAATTTAGATTTATCGAACCGATAAATATTGAGACAGTAAAAATTTAAATAAAATGCTTTTTCGTGTTTGTATACTTTATTCTATTTATCATATTTCAAAAAATATCACATTTCTTTATAATTATCTCACAACCCTTTTTATGTAAAAAAAAAATATACGTCACACACTATATTTCTGAGTAAGAAATAATATATGAATATACCAATCTTATAATACGTTATTAAGCATTTTATGTTTGGAGATTTAAATAAAAATTTAGGCTAACTTATGCGAGGAAAACTATTGATATTTTATTTTTTTCGTTTTCATTTCAGGAATAGTGAATATTCACAGTTAAAGAACCAAAAAAAAAAAAAAAAAAAAAAAAAAAGACCTAATTTCCTCATTTGAAAGGAATAATGAAATTACTTTTCTAAGCCAAAGCTTTCGAAGTCAAGAGAAAAAAGTTTTCAGTTTAAGAATTGAGAAATTTTTTAAATTATATGATGTAATTCGAATGAGATCATTCAAATAACAATATCATATTTTTAATTTTAAACTGTATTGATTTTTCAATCGTATTTAAATTCTCCCTATTCATTATTCATGATATTATATATATATATATATATATATATATATATATATATATATATATATATATATATATATATATATGTATGTATATATATATATATATAGATAGATGATATAGATGTTAGATGTATACATATATATATGCGCGCGTGTGTATGTGTATTTATATATAATTATTGCATAAGAGAAATCATTTGAAATTAGAAGTTCATGCTCTTCATTGCTATGGGGATTCTCTTAGAGGAAAGTAAAGGGTTAAAAAACTTTAATGGCCATATGGCCATGACCCTTGAACCCGAGAAGAATGACATTGCCATCTGTTTCGAATTTTTTTATACCCAGGGATACAGATATGAGAGAATGTTTTCAACCAAAATAGGAAACTTCACACATAATTCCTTTCACCCAACCATATACAACGTCATTGTGACGTCATTAGTATCTTGTAATCCTTATATCTCTGAGAGAAGATAAGCTTCATTAGATTCTCATACGTACTACGGGAATTTCTACGCAAGAGACTAACGGGGATAATCCGAGAACTTTATTTTTTTCTTTACAGTGAACCGGATTGCCAGAAAGGGGGGAGGGAAATGCTGAATAGCACATGTGATCATTTATGACGATGAACATTGTAGCGAGACTTAATTATAAGCGCCACTGTAATTTCGAGCAAAATCTGCGAAGTGTAAAATATACTATCAAGCTTGAAGCATGTTTGCTTTTTTTAATATACAGTTGGATCTGTTTTGAGATCATCAAGTCTTTTCCATGGGTGTCAAGATAAAGAAATTGTAAGAAAAAGAAAATAATTTCTCCGAAAAGTATAAAACATTTCAGAGAAATTTTATGGAAAATTTTTTGCTTGAAAGAGTGAACTTTCACTTTGACTTCGACCATTTCCTTTTATCATTTAGAAAGATTTAAAAAGTTGATTATTTAAAATGATGACTTGCTGCTCCATTTGCGCATGCGCAGCCAACATTTTAATTAACAATATTGGTTGTATATATATATATATATATATATATATATATATATATATATATATATATATATATATATATATATATATATATATATATATATATATATATATATATATATAAAGAACTACAGTACACTCATCGTGTTTTATTTAATTACAATGCCAGTTTAAGAAAAAAGAATGTTATTTTTTTTCTTATAAGATTCTAATGATAGAATCATGCTTTCTTGAGTGGAAGGACTCGGATTCCATCTCAGCCACTGTACACTGTATAATTATATTGCTTTTCTGCTTTAGGCAATAATATCTTTTGGCATCAATATCCTTAGAAATATTAATACTTCATATTGTTCTATTTCATCACATTTTTAGTAATTATTTTATAAAGAAAGACAAAATATTTTTTCATTACCGGTTAATACTAACCGATAACGAAAAAATATTTTGAAAAAGTATATGCAGACGATGTTTATCAAATTTTTTGTTCTCACCTTATTCAACTCAGTTATTCTAATAACAACTGGCACCACGTATTTGCCAAGTTTCCTTCTTTCTGGCAATCTTTTCGATGATGTTTCATGGAGACAATATGATTAAGTAAGAATTAATGCATCGAAATTTTTAATTTACTGCAGACAGCATTTTCGAGATAAGATTTTGATTTAGAACGAATCATCTTCATGAGCTATTAGATTGGGGAATAAGTTCATAGGTTTTTTTTATCAAAGATTTTTATTTAAACAAAAAACAATAATTATATCAATAAGTTAATCAATTATATATATATATTCGCTATTGCTGTTTACAACCTCTTCCCACCTCTGGACCAATTTGCTTCGATGGCGTTCCTCCAAAAATCGCCGGGTTTGGTGTCAAAGAAGTTGTTGAGACAGTTTTTAAGGACCTCTAGGTTATCGAAGGAAACACTCTTCATATGGTTTGACAAGGAGCGGAAAAGATGGTAATCGGTCGTTGCAAGATTCGGAGAATAAGGCGGATGCTGTTGAACCTCTCCCATTCGAGCTCTTGGAATGCGGCTTTGACGACTTGTGCAATATAGGGTCTTGCGTTGTCGTGAAGGTGTATGACTTGACCATGTCAATCGGGTCTTTTCAATCGAATAGCCTCATTCACACGGAGTAGTTGGACAATGTAGAACTCCTTGTTGACTGTGGCATTCTTTTCGAGCACTTCCCAGTGGACCGAGAGGTCCTTAAAAACTAGCTCAACAACTGCTTTGACAATGGACCAGACGATTTTTGGCGGAACCGCATCAACAAATGGGTCGAGAGGTAGGAAGAGGCTGTAAGCAACAACGGTGAATATATAATTGATTAATTTATTGATATAATTATTGTTTTTTGTTTGAATAAAAGTTTTTGGTAAAAACGACACGAACTTATTCCCCAACCTAATATAATTACGCAAAGTTCTGTTATATTTATTTTTGTTTAATTTCATAGCGAAGCAAAACTTAAGAATTTTTTCATGTGCTTACCAAAGTTTCCCATATCATATTGGTAAGTTTTTCTGCTTCAGATTGGAAGAACTTTGTTCAATTCCATCTACCATTTAAAAAAGAAGAATGAGTGTTGGGCTTAGTGTAGCACATTTGTCCATTTACATTTATCATTTTTGTCACATTTCTCGAGATGGGTGCTTTGAGAGTTTTCTAGCCTTCCACCTTACCTTGTAATGAGAATGCTTAACGTGATCTACAAAAATGTCCTCCAACAAGAAAATAAATATGATTCCTTGAGTCAGGCTGTCTACAAGAAGCATCCAAAGATTTATCGAGGAAATGTATTGTTAGAGAGATTGATTATATATATATATATATATATTTTCTGTAAGGTATATTTCATGTTCTTCCCATCTCGCAAATTTGTAAAAGAATTAAGTATGGTTTGTAAATTGCGTCGTCATCTAATGGCAATACCGATACTGTCTGACTGAAATATTTCAATTTTAAATCTAACCGTTGTTGAATAGAGAGTTGTTTGTTTCGAAGCTGATTTCTGCATTTCCGTGTGTGTCAGATTGGGTACTTGAGTGTTTTTTTGGTTTCCTCCTTTGCAATACATATGATATGTTCCACTTTGCTTAAAGGAATATTTTCATAGGTAAAACTCTATGAAAGATAAAAGCAATTACAACAATTTTCTCCTGTTAAACGGCCTTTATATATTGTCAAATTTTATATATTTTTACAGTTATTAATTTATTCTAGCGTTTTAATACATATTTTAAAAGCAATGTTAGATGGCATGGTTAACGTTAAATAGACTAAACACACATGAGTCAGATTTTCTTGAAAAGTATTCGGGCTCCTTTCTTTCAATAAACGAATTGGTCTACTTTATGTTATACTTAAAGAGATGAAACACTATAAATGATAAAATCAATTACATCAGTTTTCTTCTATAAGACTACATATATTGAAAAATTTTAACTAGTTATTAATTTGTTCCAGCTTTTTAATTTATATCTTAAAAGCAGTGTTTGACATAGCGTAATTAAAAGAAGTTAAATTAATTAGACGAATTACCTTTAAAAAATACCATATCATTTAATTTTCGTGTTATTTTTACATTTCAACTCACTCCCAAAAATGATCACTAAATGTATTTTATGCATACTTAGACACAACTGGAAACAACCAATGCCTTGTAATTTGAAAATATAATCGAAATTTATACTCATGATTGCTGTTTTGAAATGCCTTAAAACCTTTTCGGAAGAAGATTAGCAATCTGTTATTTAACGCCCATAGGCATACATGCATTTTTTTAAAAATCTAATCAATCTCACTGTTGTTGGATATCAAAATATCAAAAGCAAATATTTAAATATTTGATTAGGAATTCACTAAGACACGACAAACACAAAAATTCCTTTTAGTTTAAAGCTATTGATAACACTATGATAAAAGGTTCAGTTTCATTTGCATTTGTTACTATTATATATATATATATATATATATATATATATATATATATATATATATATATATATATATATATATATATATATATATATATATATATATATATATATATATATATATATATATATATATATATATATATATATATATATATATATATATATATATATATATATATATATATATATATATATATATATATATATATATATATATATGCATATATATATATACTTGAATTAATATCAGGGACTTCTATTAACATTATAAATGATATTAAAATACAGATATATACTAAAGTCTTGTTTTATTTGTATTCTTTCTTTTTATGTTTCTTTGCAAAATAAGTCCAATTTTCAATGGCTTTTAAAGTTGAAAAATCTTGTTAATATCACAGTGTGCATCAGAACTAGGAAATAAAAGAACATTCTATAATTACTTATTGGTAATTATTTCCAATAAGCAATATATGAGAAAGTGACCAACATTTTTCATTCCTATAGTAGAGATTCAGTACAAAAATTAAGTTAAAGTACCGAATTGAGGGAAATGATAATCCTTTTATGTTTGATTTTATAATACAGTGTTCCCTTAACTATTAATTGCTTGCCTAATATATAATAGTTAAATTCATCAATAGCGATATCATACAAATGTAAAAATTCTTTTAAATTTATCTTTATTCTGAATTGTTCTAATCTTTTTTTTTTAAATGTGTTATCACTTTAAATTAACATATTAAAATTTTTTTTAACACAGTAAACATATTTAATATCTTAAGGACTTAGCGTGAAACTTTGTAAGTCAAGAATTGAATTCAGAAATAGAAAAGCTTTCAAAGTTTTACTCAGAGATTCTACTGGTCACTAACGTATTTTCTTTAAACAACATTGTGGACACATCAATAAATAAAGTATTCCTGAAGGATTGTGTGAAAAATCAGTCCTACATTAATTTCCTGGAAAAATTCTTATAGACATATTCACATCAGACCAGACGTATTTACATGTTTGAAAAAATAATTAAAATAAAAAAAATGAATAATAAAATCAAAGAAATTATTTTAAACCTTCATTTTTTAAAGTATTTAAATTATTCTTTTTATAAAAGTATCATCAACTTGAACAAAAGAAAATCCAAATATCCTCTCATTCATCAATAAACCGAATAAATATAAGATTTTAAAAGAGTTTTCGCATACCCACTGTGAAAGTAGAAACTTAGTTGACAATGTATAACTTCCATAACCGCAAACCTATATCAAATTCTATGATGTTAAAGTGAAATCTCTGTTAACTCGTTCACGCAAGTCAGTCACATCATACAATATAAGCCTCAGTGATCTGGTTCTTTAGGGCATCCTTTTCATTATCGGAAGACAATGAATTCGAATCCCGGTTTAATCGAGGAAAAATCAAGCTTGCTAACGGTAGTTGTTGCACTTTAAATAGTTTGTTGCACCAGCATGTTACCCTACCCTGAGTTGAGTTCTACCGGTTAGATAGAAGCAACGGGATGGAAGTCTACGTGATTTCGAAGCAGGGGCCGAGCAGAAGACCACCCAATACTTGGCCTGCCCCCTCCACAGTGGTATCATTTCACTTAGAGAATGTTGCGATGATGCTCACTTTTAACGAGCTGCAGCCACCATTAGTGAACACGACGGATCTTCGGTCGAACTCTCTAACTTCCGATAATGAAAACGACGCCCTTACCGATCAGGTCAAGGCGGCATTCATTTAAAATAGGTCGTGGTCGCACTATCCTCCAAGTGAAATGATATTTCTCAGGAGGAGCAGGCCAAGTATTGCGGGTTTTCTGCTTGCCTCCGCTTCAAAACAACGAAGATTCTACCCGACTACTTCTATTTAATTGTTAGAGCCCAGCTCAGGGTGAGGTATAGAGCTGCATGTAGGTGTCTATCTATCTATATATATGGATAAAATTTTACCGTACGGTCACCCTTGGCGAAATTTTCAAAAAGTCGCTAAGAGTGACTTTGACAATCTCTATAATATCTTAGCAAAGCATTTATTTCTATTATTTCTGCCCACTTCGTTCCTGACACTTGCGTGTCTTATCATAGATATTATTAATTATAATTACTTAAGCGGTGGAAATTTTATCTTGACTGCAGAAACGTTTACAGCACGTAGACACCTGTTTCTATACAAGCAATATTTAGGAGCAAGTTGGGAAAAATTAAAGAATTCCCCTTTGCACAATGAGTTTAAAAAAATGATATATTGTTGCAAGTAATTGTGATGACCTTATTTATGACTTCCACCGTTCTTTGTTAAAGCATGAGAATAAAAGGAATGTAGCTGAATCTCTCGTTCTTAGAAAAGAAATGAAAAATTAAATATAATTTAACAATAGAATTTTAAATTGAAGTTTTAATTTATAGTTTTTAACCGTAGATTTAACATTATTTAACGTAATCTATAATATTAAATGATAATTTTGGTTTAAGTATTCCAACCAAACCAAATTTTAGAAAATCAAATTTTGATAAAAAATAAACATGCAAAGATGGATTACTTATATTTGGTTCATTAGAACACAACTTAATATCTTGAGATGTATTCACATACACACACAGATTTACTTTAATTGTGGATAATTTTTCAAGCTTAATTGGTTAAAGCAAGGCCAAAAGCTTTTTTAAATATTTCTTAACTTTTAGAGATGCTTATTTCAGCAAATCTTTTTATGGTAACAAGATAAACGATTTCAAATGTTAAAATAAGTATCTCATTATTTGCTTTAAGCTGGTGGAGTATTTAAAGTTGTTAGATTTCTCATTTCAAATTAAATTATTTAATTTAATTAAAATAAATTAATTTAATTATTAAAATTAATGAATAAAATAAATTATTAGTAAATTAAATTTAAATTAATAAAAATATTTTGGTTGAAAGAAAACTGCATTATTTTAATCTTTATGAAGTTAAGTGTTCTTTTAATGGATGTTTTTTAGTATTTCTTACAATACACTATATTTGTTTATAACAATATCAATTGTTTTAAACCATTTCATAATATCAATAATTCACGTTTTTTTTGCAATGAAAAATTCCTTTTTTTATTTACTTTAAATTTTAAATCTTGAATAAATACTATTTCAAAAAATAAAAGTAAAATTAAAGGGTCAGCCCTACGCGAGTGATTTTGAGTATATAATTTAATTAATTTATTAATGCTATCAAATTCTCGTTTCTAATTAATTTCATCATTTCATGCTGAGACGATCTAAAAATTGGAAATTATGTCTTAAGTCAAAACTATCTCAAGAAAAATAAATTACTATATTTATTATATGAGAGAAAAATTAAGTACTGTTTTTACTTGAAAGAGAGTAAGAATTCTATACCTTTAGACAATCAAAAACTCATTCGACGAAATAAATATTAATTATCATTATGATGATTAAAATATTATTATGAAAATAAAAATAATTAATTTATTTCTTTAAGAATTATCAATTAATGGAATTTAGTGAGTAAGTTTAGAAATTCTTAATTTAATAATCTTAAATAATAAGGTCATGAAATTCATTATTTTATTGATAATTTATTCGATATTCTCTGATAAATTAAATTTCACAGATAAAAATTGAATCTTCACTGTAATGCAGTAATAATATTATCACAAACTGATCCTATAAAAGAAATATATTAATCCTATAAAAGAAATATGTGAATTGTTCCATATTGTCAAATAAATAAGTAATAAATTTGCATTTATTGGTTTTATAAAAGCGAATTAAAATGAGCAAAAAATTCTAGAGGAGTCTTTTTTATCAAAATAAATAAGATTATATATAATAAGCAGATTAAGTAATTTTAATGCGGAAATCATCTTATATATAATCTGCATCATTAAAAGGCACGTGAGAAAAAAATATGACTCAGTTCTCAAAATTTTCAGGAATTCCTGATTCTTTAGATTACTCCGGGTTTTGCAGATTTCATTTTTTTTTTTTTATTGTTTCTTAGCAACGGCACAAACCAGAGTATCTCCAAAAAGATTTTCTTCCAGTTTTTATCTCCGATACATTAATAGATATCGAGGTTCATTGTCAAAAGATACAGTAGACTTATATCTTAGATTTTGTGCCGCCACTTATACTGCTATCTTTTCTAAATTAGTTTCGCAGACGAGTAGACGAAGACTTTTTATGCTCCTATAATAAATATCATTTTTTTTTTTTTTTTTTACTTCATGGGTATCAAATTGTCAGTACACGGAGTTTATTATTTGGTTGACAAGAAAAGAGGTCTCTGCTTGATATGGAAGGTAAGTGATTATAACTTTTTTTACTCCCCTGATATTGAGCTGGTGTAAGTGTTTTCTGTCACTTAATTTTTTTCTATCGTGCCGTGACGGAATTGACTTTTGTCCTTTTACTCAGCATATTTAAAGTAACCTAATTTTTTCTTATCTGAAAAGTACCAATATTATTTAACGAATAGAAGTAGTTAAAAAAAATGAAATATCCTTTCTTAAAACTGAAATATAAAATAAAAAAAAATTGTAAATATTTTTATGAATTTCAAATCTTGTTTTTATGCCGATTTTTTTATAATTATTTTCGTACAAAAAGCTGCAATGGGCTGGTTGCTTGGGGCATTCGTTATTGTAAGTTCGTGAGTTAGAATCTCGATCCAATCAAAAATTTGTCATGTTCGCCAATGGCGACTGGGGAACGTTAAATATGTCGTTGTTGCAGTGTTTACCCACATGAAATGAATACCTCTGGGGGTGTCAGGCCAAGACTGGAAGCCTTTTGCTTGGTCCCCGCTTCTAAATTACGAAGACCCACTTTTGGAGCTAGGATGACAGGCACAGCCTTTCTCGGCACAATTTTTGACTCAGTTAAACATCACTATTTTCCGGATAGAAAAATAACACTTTCCATCACAAGACTTGTGTATATATATATATATATATATATATATATATATATTCAGCTTTGCGCAAGGTTAACTTCGATATTACATTTTCCTTTCAAAACTGAAATCTTTTAATCTTTTTCCGTTGAATAAAACGCGGATATGAAATATTTATACATTTAAGGTGCAATTACTATCAAGTTTGGGAATAAGTTCGTAGCGTTTTTACCAAAGACTTTTATTTAAACAAAAAACAACAATTATTTCAATAAGTTATTCAATTTTATATTTGCCGTTGATGTTTACAACTTCTTCCCACCTCTCATCCAATTTGTTAATGTCGTTTCGTCAAAAATCAGCCGGTCTGGTGTCAAAGAAGTTGTTGACCTAGTATTTAAGGACCTCCTTTTGTACTAGGAAATGCTCGAAAGGAATGCCACAGTCAACTGGAAACTCTACATTGTCCAGCTACACCGCGTGAATGAGTCTCTTCAACTGATACGACCTGATCGACATGGTGAAACCATACTTCTTCACCACAAATCGTCAATGCCACACTGCAAGAGCTCGAATGGGAGGTCAATCAGCATGCGCCGTATTTTCCGGACCTTGCACCGACCGATTACCTTCTTTTCCACTCCTTGTAAAACCATGTGAAGGGTGTTACATTCGATAACCAAGAGGTCCTTAAAAACTGGCTCAACCACTGATTTGTTACCAGACCAGGCGATTTTTGGCGGAACGGCATCAAAACAAATTGGTCGAGAATTGGGAAGATGTAAACAGCAACAGCGAATACATAATATATTTTAGATAAGAATATTACCAACATAGAATTTATTGACCAATACTAATACACTAATTTTAGTAAAGAAAATATCTTGAGCTGCTGTGGAGAAAGAAATAGTTTTTCAAGCTAACTTTTCTATTTACGCAAAATAAGCAATTAATTTCGCAAAAAAAAAAATTAGCATTTATCTAAAATTATATCTAATTTTGAAGCCCTCTGTTTTATTTGTAGATGTTTCTGTTAAAAATATCTGCTTATTTATGACATTTTGTATCGCATTTCGGGATTTTTCTGTAAGAAATTCAAAAGAAAATCTTCTAAAACTTCAACAAAAGCTCCTGAAAATAGAGAAACTTTTATTAAAAATTTTACAAAAATATAAAACGTTTTCTAAAATAATAATAATTATTAAAATAGCAATGATTGCAATTTTAATTACCTTCATGTTTACTTGTATTTATTTTGTAAGGAAATTTTTAAACTGTTATAAATTTTTAAACTGTTATTTGTTATACTATTTTATATCTATTACATACTTTTACAATATAAAATACGTATTAAATAACATAGAATTAAAAAAAAAATAAATCTAAAATTAATTAAATTATTCAAGAAAATTTTCATGAATTGTTTAATTGTTTAAATAAAAAGAATTAATTTTTGTTATATTTTCTTGAATTTAAAGAATACATATAAATTTTTGAAATAATTAAGAAAATTTAAATATTAATTCGATTTTATTTTAACAAAACAAATATACAAAATCTTATTTAGAAAATTATGTACTAAAAACTTTACAAAATATTTTCGCAGTAAGTTGTAAAACGTGAGAGAAAACACACTAAGAGAATATTTTTTTCATTACTTGAGATAATAAACAAATATGTTTCTTTGTGGAAAAAGTAAACGAACTGTAATTAAATGTTAAAATAAATAAACGTTTTTTTTTCATATTTTGAAAAATGCATTACAATAAACGCTAGACTTTTAATAAAGATACATAACTTAATTAATCAAATAAGTAATAACTCAATGTATAACTGATTTAAAAATAATAAGCGAGATAACTCTTCAATAGAATTAACTAATAGCATCATCATATGAAAAAAATAATCTTGATATACTTTGGAAATAACAAGTAAAGAATGGAAAATGGTGAGATTGAATAATCTCACCATGTTTGATGATTGTGGAATTACTGATAATTAATGATGTTTCTATATATAAATTTAAAAATCTCTTAAAAAATGAGACCATTAAATAAATGTTTTAATAATATTAAGAATTTTCAGTTCAAATTTTCTTAATTTAAATATATCAAGTAAAATCCATTAAAAAATGAAAACATAATAAAAAATAAATTTTATTTTTTTATTATTTAGGTATAAAATTATTTTTATTAATAATTGGAAAATAACATATAATTCATGTTTATTTATTTCTTCCGTTACAGAACCAAAAACTATATCCATCATGATTAAAACATGACTGAACAATAATCTAACCACTTATTTTGTAAACGTTGTGTTAAAACGATTTCGCTTGTCTTTATTACTGCATTCGTACATTATTATGTAAATATATTTTCTGTTTTGCTTTATTTTATTCTGGGAAATCCGTAATGAAAATAGTGCTTTTTTCTGAGTTAATAATTATAGCCGCATTTTAAATGCAATGAAAGAATAAGAAAAAAAAATCGAAAAACACGGCTAACCTTAGATCTTCGTTTAAGCAGTAAATTAAAAAAAGAAAATGCTTAACCGTACTTAGAGTTGTCATAATTTTATTTTTGAAACTTTTTCTTTCATTCATTTGGATGTGGCGGAACACTTTTCAGAGATGGTATTCGAAGAAAAACAAACACTCTCTAGTTAGCCACACACGAGAAATAAATTGCTCGGTGATATTTGATGCCACGCTTTACACTAGTTTAAGTGGGAGTAGGAGTGATATTAATTACTGCTGTACTTCACATCCCAAAATGGCGCAAGCGTTTGCACAACTTTTAATGGCGCTTATCTATTCTTTAGGAATTTAGTAAGGAGGACGGCTATCAGAGCATTGAAATTAATTATGAAATAGATTGAATTGCCGAATACAAGCTCCTAAAAATAGAGCTGATCTGTTTAAATATTATCTAAGTTGTTCTTACACACACACACATATATATGTATTAAAATTCTAAAATAAACGAAATTAAAACTATGGACTCACATTGTTATTACATAATTAATATAATTTAATGAATTCATAAAAAAGAATCATATATTTATATTTTTGTAAATTGAGGATTTTATATCTGCAAATTAATTTATTCACAAAAGTCTGCATAAGAAGATTAAAACTATAATAAAACAAAAGTATATATAAATTAATCATGAGAATATGATATTCAATATGACAATAATTATAATTCTCATAAATTATTGACACATAAATTATTTAGATTACAAATCCTTGTATATTTGACATTTTTGATTATTCAATCTCTAACCTAATATTTGGTTAAATAGGAAACTATCACTTTCGACACGAAAGAAAGTAAAACTTCAAAACACAAAAAATTCTGAAGTACAAAAGTAAAATATTATTAATAAAAGAAGCAGCTTTTGCTTTTTCTTTTAAAAATCGATTTGTCATGTGTTTGATTGACAACAACTCAACTCATGATTCTTTCACATGTCATCTCTTCTCTGACTCTTTTTCCTTCCCGTGAGTCAATTCGTAAAAAAAAAAAAAAAAAAAAAAAGGAATTTGGTTTTTTTTAAGCCCGAGGAAACGAGTTAAGAGATTTGTATGAGCGGAAACGGTTCAATTGTGTGCGCGTGAGATGATTTTACATCATTTTTTAATCAAACGAAACGTGACTGGTCAAATGCTCGAGTCAAACACAGTGAAGTGTCATCACCAGTACTAAGGGGCTTCAACAGCCGCCTGGGAAGTATATCACCGGAAATGGGCGGGTTGGTTCTTCTATAGTTAATAATGCATCCTTACCCTAAGGGGCTAGCCATCGCCAAATATTTACTCCTGTGGCCTTCGTTGGAAACACTGTTGAGGGAAATTAGGGTGGAGATTATATACATATGGATGTGAAAGCTTTTAAAGTTTATATAGAATATAGCTTTTGTGTATATTAATATCTATAAACCGCCCCAGGTAATGAATATCACTCTCTCACGTGTAAATATTATGAATTGGAGGCCTCCGTCAATTTTTTTTTTTAATTTATTGAATTGAATGTATTAAAATTTGTGTACGTATAAATTTTCATACTTTCACCACGTGTTTCACATAATAATCATCAGAATTTCTTTATTAATTTTGAATCTTTTTTCGAAGTTTCCAACTGAGGAAATGCTGTGGTTGGGAGTTAATTATTGCAGTTTAATTTTCAGCATGAGCATTTATTGCGATGAATATTAGGAAATTTACCGGGGGGGGGGTTCTATTTCTTGCATATATTTATAGTCCTTTGTCTATATATATTTATAGTCGTAATATTGCTTTCAGAAGTATTATAAGACATATAGTTTTGATAAGCTGACCTCTATAAGCAGTATTAAAGTTCTATAATTTACCATTTTTAACTTTTGAAAAAAAAAAAAGAAGTAATATTTAAAATATTTTGTTTGTATGCCTCAAGATAATATTATACGAGCACTTTATAGGAATTTGGAATTTAGCAATAGTAAAATATTTATTAACTAAAAGGAGAATTTCAATACATAATTTTTAAGCAAACGTAATTAATTATGGAAATAGTTAAAATTACTACATTTGCAAAATGGCTGTCTTAAAAGTGCTGGTAACACATGAGTAAGTATCAATTTCCTCATATTCCTTAAAATTGAAAGTCACATATCTTAATAAAGTCAATTTATCAAAATTGATTTTTATTTCATGACATTTGCTTGTGTTAAAAAAAACATAATTAATAGGCAAATACTTAATATGTGGAAACTGAACGCTAGACCTAGTTTTTACAGCGGTAATAATAAACGAAATTCATAAAAATAGATCCAAGGTCATTTCCATTTGTTAACATAAAAACAGAGTTATCAGTGACTTTCAAAGCTTCTTAAAATTATGATTCCGAACTTTCGTTTTCATTGTATACAACTCTAAAATATGCAAATGATTTCGAAATTCTTTTTCTGCTTGGCATTTAAAATAATAGTAACTGTCTGTAAAAATGTATTTGAGCTTACAGAAGAAAAATAAAATACTCAAATAACTGAGTAGGAATCATGATTTGTTCCTGGAACTTTTTAACTGCTAAAACCCATTTTAATGTAATATCACATTAAAAAGAAATCATAATCGCTTACCTCTTGTTTTAAGGTCACAATGGCTTGGTTAGCAAGGGCTTTCGTTATCAAAAGGTAGTGAGTTCGAATCTCGGCAAATCGAAGATCAGTCGTGTTCGCTAATGACGATTGGAGCGCGTTAAATTGGTAGTGGTCGCAATGTCTTTCATGTGAAATGATTTCTTTGGAGTGGCAATCCAAGTTTTGGGTCTTTAGCTTAGTACCGACTTTAAAATTACGAATGCCCACTTTTGTGGCTATGGTGGATCACACCCGCTGGGTGCTCCGCTATATAAGGTGACATCACTTCCTTTCCTAATAATGCTAACAGGCTCAATCCTACTAGCAATCAGCCATTGGAAATATATTGATAATCAAAAATATTTATTTTTAAAACACTTTCCTTGCTTAAAAGTCAACCAAGGGTTTAGCCTTTTAAACAGTTGTAAGATCAGCTTGGAACAAATTAGATTATACAGAAATTTTATTTGCGTTTCTGCATCAACTAATATTTCTGTGCTGAAAGGTGGTAGCCGGGCATTATATAACAGTAGCAGTTCTTGTTTTAAATCATAATTTTTGAATTGAAAAAAAAAAACCTATGTCTGAGGTGGGGAAATGAATTATTTTACGCCGGGAGGTAGCGAGTTCGATACTTAACTGATGACCGTTAAACTAAGAGGGTCTATGTATTAAAAATTCTGTAGAATTATATATCTCTCAGTTACTAAGATGTGGAATGAAGAGGAGGATGTTAAGTTCATCAGACATTTTTTACCACGGTTCCAGACTACGAGTCGACTATAAGTGTTTATATCGTGTCTATATTTAGTGGTGTGATAGCGCTCTTCTAAACAAAAAGTCTGGAGTTCTATACCAGTCCCTGTTGAAGAATAGGAGATATATGATTTGCTTCTTGCTTCTATAATGCACATCTTATCACGGTAGATTATTGGAAGTTTTCCAGGTTTTCTCCCTTGTGATACGTGAATACTGCCTACTATCTAGGAAAAGACTTCTCATAAATCAGTAGATATTAAAAATACCTTATATATATATATATATACAAAAGCCTTTGGTGGTTAGGCTGCCATCTTCATGGTGTCAAAAATAGGCAATAGTATTCAGACAAACTAATTTTTAGTTTAGATTAGATATTATAATAACCTAATCTAACCTAAGCTTCGTTGTTGTTACTAATCCCATCTGATATAGCTTCGCTATATAAGTTCCATGAGGCCATAAACCTTCAAAAAATCGAGGAAAAGGAAACATAAGCTTCAGTTTCTTCATACTTCAAACTAAATTACTTGATTGTAAAGCGTTTCTGTCTGTTTGTACCCTTGAACATAGCCAACTGTTTAGTAATTTTCAATATTTCATCGTAGTTTTCATGTTTAAGAAACAATATTGGCATCTGATCTGATTATCCCCTTTGCAAGTCACATTACTACATTAGAAGAGCATTGTGTTTTATAGCTCTTTTAATGTGCATAAGTCCTATTCTGTACGTCGGTGTTTGACTGAATCAAGTATCGAACTCGTTATTATTTAGACAAGAGAATTTAGCATTTTCCTACCTGTCTAATATGGCCTTTCGATACTTCAGATATCTGACAGAATGCACATTCGTCTTGAAATGAGGTTGAATATTCTTTTAGCCCTATTGCACGATAAGATCCGTCAAAAAGTTTGATAATATTAATTCATGAAATGCTTATTAATATTTAAAATACATACTATACTTTAAGATATTTAAAAATCAAGAACTAATTCATTTTTATGTTGAAGTTATATAGATTGCAAGCAATTAAAAAATTATGAAAATTATGATATTGAAGTTTAAAGATATCCTAATAACGATAATTTTAAATGAAGAAAAAAACACACAGGGAAATATATTGAGTTAAAAAATATCGTTTTTACTTTAAATTAAACTTTTCATATAAGTATCGGTAGCTTGGAAGCATAACTATTACTTTCGCATCCTGACGATTGCAAGTTCGATTCCTACTATGTCGAAGTTCTTCGTTATGTTCAATATACGTTGACGTAAATGTCGTAAAATCTAATGTCGCACTACTAGTGTGGAATTTCGGAAAAGAGAAAATTAGTTCAGATGTCGACTCGTCGCCTGATCATGATTTGAGATTAAGGAAATAGCTTAGTGTGTTGAATGGCTTCAATCAGCAAAAATAGCCAATCTCAAATTATAAAAAATATATATATTGTGTAGGGATTTCATTGTTTACAATATCTTAATAAATATCTTTAAAACATATTTTTTATATAAATGAATTAAAATCTGTAGGCATTTTCTCTTTTTTAAAAATCAAAAATAAATTAAAAATACTCTAAATAGTGAGATTTTCAATTGAAAATAATTAAAAAAATTAATTACCATGGATTAAAAAAACGGTAATTTGGATTTCCTAAAAATAAATGAATGCATAGCCATATATATGTGTGTATTAAATAAACGATTAAAACTATAATAAAAACAATTAATTTATAATTAGTAAATAATTATTTTACTGTAAAAATAATTATATTATTTAAGAATTATTAAAAACTTTGAAATATCATGTCTTCTACTTGAGGTATTACTCCCACATAAAAGTATAATAACACGAATACAAAGGTATAAACATAACAAAAATTATAAATTTAAATCACGTTTTGCAAATAAAATTCATGTTAACCTCTCCTGGGTTACAACGCCTACGCTTAGCTGCTCTTCTGTTTTACACAACACACTAATGGTCTTCTCATTTTTACTGACGTTAAATACAAGAACTTTGTAACCGTATTTCCAGAAAAGTATTTACTTTTGGGAAAAACGTATTGTAACATGTCGGGAAAGAATTCCTCTCGTTTGAATAAGGAAATCTCATATTTTAAAA